>JAJOZX010004892.1:255000-357659 GCA_023014485.1 Bathynomus jamesi | reverse complement strand
TAGCGAGTGGCGTTCCTCAGGGTTCTGTATTGGGCCCCTTGCTTTTTCTTATATATTTAACGATTTAGTTGTCGGCCTAGTCAGTACAGTTTCAAAGTTTGCGGATGACACGAAGCTGGGTGGTAGGGCGATTAATGACGAAGATAGAGGTAAAATTCAGGAAGATCTGAATAAAATCGTTGATTGGTCAGTCACATGGCAAATGAGATTTAACGTGGAAAAGTGCAAAATTTTGCATATAGGTTCGCGTAACGGTAATTTTGCGTATAATATGTCAGGGAAAGATTTAACAAGCGTAGAGCAGGAAAAAGATTTAGGAGTTATAGTCAATGGTGATTTAAAAGTAGCGAAACAAAGTACAGCAGCGGTCAATAAGGCGAACAAAGTGTTACGTTTTATAGCTCGAAATTTTGAGTACAAATCGCGCGATATTATAGTTCCTCTTTATAAATCATTAGTTAGACCCCATTTGGAGTACGCGGTCCAATTTTGGAATCCGCATATGCGCAAAGATATAGACAAAATCGAAAGAGTTCAAAGACGAGCAACTAAGATGATTCCGTTCTTAGGTCAATTCGTACGAGGATGGGCTTAAGGAGTTAAAATTGCTACTCTCGAGACTAGGAGGTTAAGGGGTGATCTAATCCAGGTTTTCAAAATTATTAATGGGTTTGATAAAGTAGATAGAGATAGCTTTTTCGAAATATCTCAATATAATAGGACTAGAAATAACGGGTGTAAGTTGACAAGTAGAAGGTTCGAGACAGCAGTTGCGAAAAACTTTTTTACGCATAGAATAGTAAATAGCTGGAATAGTTTGCCGGTAGAAGTAATTAGTAGCACGTCTATAAACATGTTTAAAAATCGATTAGACGCGCATGTTGATAGAAAGGGTATAGTTTAAGGTAGTAAAATTGAGGCTTTGTGGGGATAGATCCCACAGCTCAACACAAGTGTTGTGGGATATAGGGAGGCAGCGTCTTGGGTTGGGGGATGCTCTCTGTCCTTGCACACCCCATTTAGAGAGATTCCTCTGCCGAGCGTAATATTGTAATGTATATGGTTGTAAATTTTGACTTGGTCCGCAATCGATATGGACCGTGACTTGATGGATACCGTAATGAAATTGACTGGATTCTTTGGATCTGATATATTTGCATGTCCGTTATAAATGGATATAGAGTGTAACATTTGTGGATAGTAGTCTATTATGACTTGATCCTCTGGATCCAGAGATTCTATCTTTAGTTTTAAATCGATAATTAATTAGTTTTAAATTGATAATTATTTAGTTTCGTAAAAATTGGTCGTTGCCAAATTACCGGCAGTTTTACATAAATTTCTTATGTTCTTGTGGTTCGGAACCCACGTAAATTGTAGGTCCCCTCCGCCACCACGGAAGACATACACAATACACGATTACGAACACAGTTAGGTAGACCAGCCATGAGTGGATCCTAGGGTCTTTGTTGGTCTGAAACATTATAACATTATAACATTATATATATATATAAATATATATAATATATATATATATATATAAATATATATAATATATATATATATATATATATAAATATATTAATATATATATATATATATCTATATAAATATCTATAATATATATATATATAAAAATATCTATAATATATATATATATATATATATCTATATATATATATTATATATATATAATATATTATATATATATATATATATTATATATATAATAAATATAATATATAGATTATATATATATCTATATATATAATATATTATATATATATATATATATATATAATATAAAATAAACATTTGTGGCCAATGTGCAATATGTGTGTTAGCCCCCAAAAATAATAATGAGAAGAAATACCGCGATCATACAATGTTATAACAAACTCCTCTCCATCCAAGGCCGGATTAAAGTCTTTGTACGCCCTAGGCACTCTCATAATCGTAGGCCCCCAAGATAGATCTATAGATAAATATTTGCATTGTATACAATGTACACTGTACAGGTCCCATAATATAATCATAGATCCATATAATATATGACAATGATATTTTGATACTATGACCGTGATATTTTGTCTATAATACTTTGTCTATGATACATACTTCAGTACTATGATACTTTGATACTATAATTCTTTTACTATGATACTATCCCTGATGAAAATAAGCATATCAAAATGGATGAACTATGATAAAATTAAAGTATCAAACTTTGAAATTGACGCGCAAAATATTTTTAATCGCTTTTGATACGACTAAATCTTGCATAATTTAGTTGGAGGTTGTGTTACGCAACTTGCCTTTTTGATGCAATATAAATTATAGGCTTTGCATTATCTGTTAATTCAAGCATATATTATTATTCGATATGAAAAGATATGAACGTAGTTATAATGCAGTCATTATTACTTTGTTCATTATTTTGGCATCTTTTATTTATAGTTCAAACAAGATTTTTTTTATTTTCAGGGTATCTTTGATTGAAAATACTTTTTTAGGACCAAAACCTTTTCGTAGGCCTTTCGGAGTTTCGTAGGCCCTAGGCACTGTGCCTATTGTCACATTGTGCCTATTGGATAATCCGGTCCTGTACAGCCACCGTAACGAGATAGCTCAGCAAAATAAATTTCACTAAATATTATTTAGAAAACACACGTTAATATATTTACATACTAAATGTCTGCAAATACTATGTATTAACACTGCGTATACTCAAGGCCGGATTAACTAATGGGCCTTGTGGGCCCAGCGCTTTTAGGGCCCCGGCTCTTTACTATACATTTTACTGAATAAAGTAATTTTTTATGTTGTATTCTTAATAATGATTATTATTATTATTATTGTTATTATTATTCATTATAATTTTTAATCAAAATAAAGGTATTTCAGTTTAAGTAAAAAAACAAGATCGACGATCATGGACCCCGCAATTTTTCTGTGCCCGGGCTCCACCATACTCTAATTCGGTGCCGCGTATACTCTATGAAAGATATTAATATTGCACATAATTATACTATACTGTACCCTATGCACTTAATATTAGCGCATCAGTAAGAAATTAATAAATAAATAAATAATAATTCATCAAAGGGGTACAAGAAAATTAAACTGATTACAGCGAAATGCGAGGATTATTTGAACAACTTATTTATATAAAACTTTGAAGCTAATAAGAATGACAAAGAACAGTAATCAGGCCCGTAGCCAGGATTTTTATGGGGGGATGCGAACGAGCACCGAAAGCGCGAGTTCCTAGGGGGATCCGGGGGCATGGTCCCCCGGGAAAATTTGAAAATTTAGGTTGTCTGAGACTGCATTTCCTGCCTTTTGATAATAAACTATCAGGTCATCCCATAAGTAATGTCGTTTTTTACGATAGATTAAGTTTAAACTAGTCCTACTCGGTTTAACATAAATTTTCCGAAGGTTATATCTAAGAGGAGATCTATCGTGTTTCGCTACATACTTTACAGACCTTATCAGACGGTATCAGAAGAGCATATCAGGCATATAATGCTTTATGAGTTCAAAAAAGGGAATAGTGCTACTGAAGCAACGCGAAACATTCAGGACGTTTATGGCAACGATATTCTGCATGAGAAATGTCAAAGATGGTTTTCAAAAGTTTAGGAATGGTGACTGCTGTTTGACAGATGCAGCACGCTCTGGACGCCCTGCTGAGTTTGATGATGACCCGCTGTTAGCCGCACTTGAAGAAGACTGTTCAACTGTCGAAGAATTGGCCCAGAAACTCAATTCATCCCCGTCCACCATCCATCGACATTTGCAACAACTCGGGAAAGTGCCTAAGTTAGGAAAATGGGTGCCACATGAATTGTCGGTCGACAATCTGAGGGTGCGGGTAAACATTCCCGTGAACTCCAAGATCCGTTTTTGCACCGTTTAGTGACTGGTGATGAAAAGTGGATACTGTACCAGAATGTTAAGCGCCGTCGACAGTGAGTTTGTGCCGAGAACCAGCGACACCACAGCCAAAACCAAATCTTCACCCTCGGAAGGTGTTGCTTAGTGTTTGGTGGGATAAAGGTGGTGTAATACACTTTGAAACCTTATCACACAACCAAACAATCACCGCTCAAGTCTACTGTCAACAACTGGATCGATTGAACACCGCACTAAAAGAAAAGAGACCTTCTTTGGTTAATCGGAAAGGAATCGTGTTCCACCACGACAACGCACGTCTTCATACCGCTCGGATCACTTCCGCAAAAATTGAGGAGCTTGGGTGGGAAAAACTTCCACATCCTCCATATTCTCCAGACCTTGCGCCTTCATATTATCATCTCTTCAGGAGTCTGCAAAACTATCTTGACGAGAAACAGTATACTTCTTTAGAATTAGATGACCTGCACACCAGTCTTTGTACGTATTTTGCCTCAAAACCGCCTGAATTTTATAAACATGGCATTGCAAAGTTTGTAGGACGTTGGCAGAGTGTCATTGATTCCGATGGAAAATATATACTAGATTAAAAAGTTTCAGTTGAGTTTTTTTTTGTCCTTCAAATTCCGATCTAAAAAACGACATTACTTATGGGATGACCTGATAATATTAATAAACGTTACTCAAATTGTTGTAATCAAACAAACAATAATATAAAATAGAAGTAATTGGTATCCATTATATGTTAAAGATATATATCGCTTACAAAAATTTAATGAAAACAATAAATGAACAAACTGGACCCTCCGCCTCCTTGATGCGCAATTGCGCGGGAGACGGAACAGTAGTCAGTGGGTAAGCTAGAGTTGAGAATTGTATAGGCTATAATATACACACGAACTTTCCTCAATATTGGGTGAATGAATAGCATGTTAAAGGATGAAGAGGGAATTGAATAATGCTTTCATCTCCGTGGTGTCCTAGTGCAGGTTATCAGATAAAAATTGAAGTACATGAACGACCATGGTGATATAAATATAAAGTTACACCTTATATTTAAATTTTATATGACCATGCTTGCGTAATAGTTTAGTGTTTTTTTAGTGATCTGTTGGTCTCATTAGGTGGACCTCCACGGGCCGTGGTGGGGGGGGTACGTACGCACCTATCGCCCCCCGCCCCCTAGGTACGGGCCTAGTTTTATTTGGCAAGCCAAATTTATATCCTAATTACCTTTATTATTATAATAATAAATGTTATGGAAAGTACATGAAATTTACTTATTTTATTGGTATTTCATTTATTTATTTATTTATTTTATTGGTATTTTATAGTCGTCAAAGAGAACAAAGAAATAATGATTTCTATATTTATGAATTTGAGTAAGGCCTTTGATATAATAGACCAGGGCTTCTCAAACTTTTTTCACTTGCGACCCCTTTGGATTAGACAAATTTTTTCGCGACCCTTCACTCAATGTCATAAAAGCAATAGGTACTAACACTGTATATTTAGGAAAAAAATAATATTTTCAAATGTTTCTGCGACCCCCAATAATATTTACGCGACCCCTAGTTTGAGAAGCGTGGTAATAGACCACAATATAATCAATATTCCACTTAGCAAATTATAATGTTACGACTTTAGAGGCGATATCAGTGATTGGTTTAAAAGTTATTTGTCCAATAGATATTTTGTATCAGCAAATAAGGTCTACTCAACTAAAACGATGGATTTTTTCCAAATGGACGACCCCACGGGATTTAGTTTGAAAATTTGTATACTAATACATTTTTATATTCTAATAACGAAAATGAGATTATTTTTCCTGGACAAATATACGCAACATACGAAAAAAATTGCATTTATATGCGCACTAGTTTGCATGGCGTATGACCGTTATCTAAATTATGTAGTGTTATGTAGTGGGTTTTACAAAATAAGACGCGGATAATATCCTTTATTTATTAAAATTTGCAATATTTAATAATATTTTAATAAATAAATCTTCATTTGCGTACCTTTTTCTCCATACGAACTCGCATAAACAGTAATTTTTGTTGTTGTTATTAATGTTTATTTGTTGCCTGCTTAGACCTAGTTTAGTCTGAATATTATTGTTGTAGTATGAGCGTATGATAATGCAGTGCTGTGATCTATCTACTTGCGAGTTGCACCCGGTCAATTGAATGCGCGGTTAGGTCAATTGAATGCCCGGTTAGGTCAACTGTACGTCCTTGACGATTGGTTAGGTTGTCATGATATTTTCGTTAGTTTTAACGAAAATATCACTACTTAACCTAACCAATCGTCAAGAGCGTACAGTTGACCTAACCTTCCATTCAATTGCCCTAACCGGGCATTCAGTTAACCGGGGGCCGCACAGCAACCTCGTATCCGGGCGTCATGAGCGGTGTAAACTAGATAACGGTCATGTGCCATGCAAACTAGTGTGCATATAAATGCAATTTTTTTTCATATGTTGCGCATATTACTCCAGGAAAATAATGCCATTTTCTTATTAGAATATAAAAATTTATTACTATACAAATTTTCAGCTAAATCCCATGGGGTCGTCCATTTGGAAAAGATCCAAAACATATATATATATATATATATATATATTATATATATTATATATTATATATATATATGTGTGTGTGTGTGTAATAATCTGCTCACTCCTTAGTTCGGGCAAGGTCAGGATGTTACTAGAGAGAGGGTTATTAAATAGTTTACTCTTCGTATTCCCACAATCGAGGAGTACTGTGTGGGCCCGTGTTTTTCTTTTATCCCAGTTATCAAAGTTCAAAGAGTAGAAAATAAACACAACGGCTTACATGATCTTTAATTTGAATATAGGCGAGATAAATAGAATGGATTAGCATGAATCAAATGTTTCTTTTATATAGAACAGGGAAGTAATAATAATGATAGAAATAATACAAGTTCATATTCCTTCCGGTCCTCACTCGGAGAACTACTGAAACGCAACCCAGCCTGTCTCGCTACTGACGGAGTGCTACTTAGATTCTGCAAGTTATATTCGGGAGGTAATAATAATAATAAAAATAATACAAGTTTCATAATGATAAAATGTTACTTTATCTTCATTGTAAGATATGAAATAAGTCGAAACCCTTTCTAGGACGCCCTCAAGTCCGTTCTGAGTCCCCAGACTTATATGAATCAATTCCAAGCTACCGATCTTCTCTCTAAACGGTCATAGTCCAGGCAATTTGTAGTTAGACCTGGGCAAAATTGCTTCAGAAGCTTTCTAAACTGTTTCCAGCTCAGGAACCATTGCCGAATAACATATCCAAAATCCGACAAAATTGGACCCCGGGAACACCCCCAAAAATGAAATTCAAAATGGCGGACTGGATGTTTCCTACGAAAAAAAAAAAATATATAATTTACGCTTTTATTTATAGAGATACATTTGATGCTTTTTCTTTCAGTTGTAATGTTTTAAATAATTCAACAATATACAACACAACCAGTTATTATGCAAATATAATGTTATATAGCTTTTTACAGATTTTTATAATCAATAATACAACAATTATTTTTTTCCCAGTTTCAAGTTATGTTCATTACAGAAGAAGTGATACCTGGTCACAAACATACAGAAATTAATCCTCTTCATCACTATCATCGGATAGATTACCGGTACTTGGGTTGTTATCGCAACCACTGATTTGGCACTCGCCACAAGCGGCTGAACAGGGCATTCCATTACGCTTGCATCCACATCTTGAAGTAGCACATTTCGTCTTGCAGGAGCAGCGGATCATGTTGAGTAGATAATTTGGAGCTGGTGGCTTGTCGCAGGCTGTAGGGTAGTAGGAATTATTCTTTACATACCAACCCCACTGTTCTGCATCGATCTTCTCTTCTGTAGACTTCCAGATTAGTATTTGAAAGTATGTGCGAAAGCTGTGTACTTTGTGGACGCATCGGTAGGTGGCAAACGTTCGGGTGTAACAAAAGATTTAGCTGTAGCTACCTTTTCAACTAACATTCGATGACGTAGTGCGTTAGTGGATTCAAGTGTTTTGCAGCCATACAACAGAAGCATTGCCTTTCTTCCAGCGGCTTCAATGTCAGAGTGTTGGCAACAATCAGAACAGAATGTATTTGCAACTGAACGGAGTTCAGCCACCTTCATTCAGTGTGTCGAATGCTTTGGCTTTACCGATCGAAAAAATTCTGGATGTGCTATCACAGCCCGTGAAAGCATGCACAAACAGGAGATACTTGCAGATGTCATTGCCTAACAATGATTGAATGCTGAGAATATCATACACAGGATTAGGAGATGGTCCCCGTCTTATATCGCTGCGATAGTACAACTTGAAACCACTGTCCTTGGCATGGTACAGAAGGAGATCAGCAAGTCGGTGTCTTCCCCTATTACTGTTGTAGTTGCATTTTCTGATGAGGAAACTGCTGCACGAACGATGTCCACATCAGCATCCCCATCTGCGTTGTGAACAGTACACCCGTGCTTCTTCAACATCTCACCTACGAGGGAAATAAATGCTTGCTTGTTGTTTTCATTAGCCAAGAAGTGTTCCTTCTGGCCAACAAACTTCATGCTTGGACTGAGATTCACATTTCTGCTTGTCTTGGTGCTGCGTCTTCTGTGGGTCATGTCCTTGATCGTAGGAGAGCTGCTGTAGCCATCAAAAACAATGATTGCTTTTCCATATGTTTTCAGAGTGAAATCGGCATATGAGTTGGCGATGCTGTCATATGTTTCATCTTGACGCCAGGAAACACGATGTAGTAGAGATCCACCATCCAATACGTACTGGTCTGTGCACTGAATTTCTTGAACTTCTTCCATGCGTAAAGTGTCAGTGTATTTGATTATTGCATGAGCTAGCTGAGACTTATCGGGTTTCCTCAAGATACTTCGTGATTCGAACAATGCAGGAGGATATGCACACAGTTCGTAACACATGACATCTTCAAGATTCATGTCTCCGCCAGTGGCAACAGTCATCATTCTCTGAAACAGTAGTGCAGGATCTACTTCTATATCTGAAGCATCAGTGATCACAACGGCAGAAGCAGATCCTAGTGTTTTCACTTTGTCAGATCTTTTGGCAGAATATGTAAAGGCTTGTTTCCCAATCATTTTTACGACAATGTTCGTACCGATTGAATGCAATTGATGAACGTTAACTCCAGGATCAGCAGTTAGCCCTGTTACAATGTTGCAGAGACCCGAGGTAGAATGGAATGGGGATAAGGATTCCAGACGTTCAAGTACTTTCTTCATGTCATTACTGTCCCTGATTTGTCTACTTCCCCTCATTTCCTTGTGCTGTTCACTACTTTCCAACAAAACTCTGGTGTATTCCTGCATTGCTAAGTTATAAGTGGAACACAGAGGCATAGAAAAGAGCCACGTTGTCCTTTGGATGTCTGTAAATCCACTTCCGCGTGTCAGTCCGCCTCTGCTTTTCAGGGAACGCATTAGTACTTGTTCTATCACCAGGTCTGTGCCGAGTCCGGCCCATAATCTGTCGCTTCTTCTTACCACAAACTTACCTTCCTGGAACATTTTGTTAACGGCTGGATTTTCAGAAGGCAAACTTAACATTTTCTGCAGGTACAGGTATATCGATTTCAGGTAATTGTGATGTCCGGCTGCTGCAATTATGGGGATGGTCTCCAGCATAGCTTGCAAGTGCAAATCCCACGAGCCGGTTCTGTCTGCTGTTATCAAGGAACGTGCAATGTTGATCATTCGCTGATATTCCAACCAGAGTTGACTTGTTTGCGAAGTAGATTGTAGGTCAGTTTTCTTCGCATCCAAAGTGGTAGCAATCTGAGACAATGCATTCGAAGATTCCACATCCTCAACTGATTGTTTGGCGGTCATAACATCGTCGAGCAGGTCACAAGCTTCCTTATGGAGGTCATGAGGAGTTCCATCTTCATTACGAGGGAAAACGTCTGCGACTAGTAAGGTACTAAGAGCTGCATCTACTATCATATGACCACGTATCGCTCTTGAAACAGCTTTTCCAGACATCATGTGTTGCACGGCATTTGGTCCGTATATTTCTTGAAGTACTTCAGACAATCCTGAACCATTCATAAGAGTACCGACTGCTCCCAAAAGATTCATCAGAGTGTGAAATGATCCCAGCATTAAAACAATGTCCTGCAGGTCTCTCTGTTCATTGATGATTTGGGAAGCTTTCCAGAACAAAGGCTGATCAAAGGTAATAATGCATGGGACTTTTTGATCGCGTGCTATCTTGCTCAAATATAGTAATGTCGAAAATATGCAGGTCATGTCAGTTGGCGACATATCTATGATGGGAAGGAACGTGATCGACGCCACACCTGGATGTGAGACACTTGATCCACCGTGAATTGCCTGCATTGTTCCGGACCAACTTGGACCTGATCTTTCTGCTGAAGATATCTGCCAGAGAAGACTAAGTCGACTTATGGTGGCAGTGGGTACTGGAAGTTCGCGGAATGAGATGTCCCTCAACATGCTTCTCGCGTGTCTATATTCCCTAATGTCAACGGTTGCAATCTTCTTAATGTCATTGTCACCAACATTACGCCTGTGAATAGAAGGGTGGATCTTGATCTTCGGAGTTATTGCGGCAATCATACCCATTCCATGAAAGGTATTCTTCCCATCCAAAGTGCAGACATCATGATCGACGTTATCTGCTGTTAGAAGGACTGCAGTGTTTTCATCAACAGTAAAAGAGCCAGACCCACTTGCCAGCGCCGCGTTTCTTTCGAATCTTGTTACTTCTGCATACGACGAACAGTAACCCAGCTGATGGAGAACGTCAATAAGGTACCTTGACCTAAAGTTGTGGTGTAGCTGAACCGACAAACCGATCTGTAGTGGACATAGTAATCCTCTAGGACGGGTTGCTTGCATAATGCTATGCCCAATTGCACCTATTTTTCTTGAAGCATCCTGTCCCGCAAATGCTTTTGATAATAGCAATTTCAGACTGTTGGGAATGTAATCAAGAGCACTTTCTGCAGTGATGTCTTTGGAGATGGATACACATCTTTTCTAGGCGAGTCGACAGACTTGATATCACTTCTGATTATTTTTGCAGCAGCTTCTACTAGGTAAATCTTCTGTAGTTCTATATCTATATCACATTCTTTCGACTTTTTGTGATAATCTATAAGAATTTCACTAGCTGTCTCTCGTAGTGTTACTACATCTGCCTTCCCACTTTCACCTGATATTATGATCTTGTCTCCGGAACGTTCTAAAAGCTTTCTCTTCATGTGCCTGCGTTCGTAGACAGAGCTTTGACTTCCTTGAAGATATTCCTCCATTTTGGAAATTAGGTCTCCAATCAACAGTTGTTCATCATCATTCTCTTCCAGGTAAGCACAGGTCTGAAGGAATGCTTGGTGTTGCTCTTCAGTTGGTCTCCCTTTCTTCGAATCATGATCGTCGGAGGAGTATGCGCGAGGAATGTTTTTTTCCGCTTCGAAAATTTACGCTGCAGGTGTGATGGTAGACACAATCTGCAGCAGGAAGATCACGAAGATAATACTCCAGACGGCCTTTTACATTAAACGACCATTCATCGCAGCGGCTTTCACAGCACCTTTTTATGGTTTTCGGAGAACTCTGTAGTTCTTATTTTGACATGCTCTGATTTTGGTTTGTGTTTGGAAAAAAAGTCCACAAAGGTATCACAAAACAAACAGTGAGTAGCACTGGAAAATGCGTATTCATGAAAACGAGCACTTTTCCTTGGTATTGCCTCGGCTGCGGTCTGTCGCTTCTTTATTTCAATGGTCTTTTTATCCGTAAACCTTTTCCTACATACAACGTGAACACTTATTCCAGCTGTTGCAACAACATCGCTTCCACGTCTGCGGCTGGATGCATTTATACCATCTGCTCCTTTTTGCGAGATGTGAACCACTTCCTGTCCGCTGTCCAATTTCTCCTTACAAATCACGCACAATTCTTCAGGGTCTGCATTCTTGAAGGCGGACGCACACCGAGTCAGCCGTACACCGAGTCAGTCTGAAACAGAAAACACAAATTAATAAACTGTGTTGCAGTATTTAAAAGGAGTACATAATAACAGTTTTAAAGAAAATGACAAGCACAAATACGCAGATTTGATAGTGGGTAGTAGGAATTAAAGAGTTGTATATAATATAAGTTTATAAAGATGTAGCAATGTCCATTCTCACATACACTCCATACAGTATATTTTATTTGCATTACGTGACGTCATAGTTTAATACTAGCCGCCTAATACAATTTTTAGTGTCATATTGGTTAATTTAGAAACGAAAATGTGTTTTAAAACATTTTACTGATCAAGAAAAACGTCATAACTCTCTCTACAAAGCGAAATTAAAATTTATTGTATTTCGTAGGAAACTGCCAGTCCGCCATTTTGAATTTCATTTTTGGGGGTGTTCCCGGGGTCCAATTTTGTCGAATTTTGGATATGTTATTCTGCAATGGTTCCTGAGCTGGAAACAGTTTAGAAAGCTTCTGAAGCAATTTTGCCCAGGTTGAAGCTATTTTTGCTCTAGATTGCCTGGACTATCAGACTTCAAACTGATACCCAATCTTCCAATTCTCAAAAGCAATTCCCGTTAACGGACCGAAACCCTTCGGCCCGGAAACTCTCCTTCAGGGATCTGCCGTAAGAGCGCTGATCCCCTTCTTATATAGTCAAAGGAACAGAACCTGGCTATGCCATCACGCGAGCGGTTGACGTCACCCGAGAGCATTGTTTTTCCCAAGTAAAATCAAAGAAACCGTCTGCGTCGCTGCGCGTGAATTCCGTTCGGACGGAAACGAGTCATACATAGCTTGGGAAATACTGAATGAATGAAATCACTGTAACAGTCATCAGGGCGCGAGTTCGATTATAAATTATAACATGTATATATATATATATATATATATATATATATATATATATATATATATATATATATATATATATATATTGACGATTGGTTTGGTTAAGTCGTAATATTTTCGTTAGTTTTAACGTTTTATTTGATTAAGTATACGCGGGCAAAGTTGGGGAACGCAAACTACACTTCCTTGACCAAGATAATGTAGGGGAACGTAAACTACACTACTCAGTAATACTAGGATAATGTAAGGGTATTAACTTTGTACCATACCCTTGTTCTTCTTTATATAACGTATTACACCCTCGTATAGGAGAATTCCGCTAACAACGCTTTAAACAGTATCTTTGTCACCCAAAAACGAACAATAAAGTTATTATCTAATGTTGATTTCCATGATCACTCGGGTGCATTCTTTAAAAAGCTAAAACTATTAAAGACGAAGAGTGTAATGAAAGTGGCACATTTTTATTTTCATTTATAAATGTAAGAAGAAAATCATTAACTTGCAGGATAAATAAATATTTGGTAATTCATAAAAGAAATTCACTAGCATCAAACTAGAAAAATATGATAGATAAAAGCTCGTTATTTCTCAATTTAGATTGTCTTCATCTCAGAAATTACCCATTTTTAATTGGAGTGAAACTAGGGAATGATTTAAATGCTGATATAAAAAAGATTTCAAACGTAAATTTGTTTAAAAACAAGTTGAAATCGCGACTAATTCGAATTCAAATAATGGAATACTAATAAAAATCTAAGATTAAATATACATTACTGTACTCCTTGTTCATTTCTCGTGTCTTAGTAACTATCAATTCTTCGTACGGTATTGATATCATATCTGCAATAATGACTTTATATTTGTTTTATGTCGATAACAATACCTTAAGATTAATATATACTGTATTTACATTATTAGTTCTTTTCTGTATTTCATAATTTCAATGTGACTTATACTGTATATCATGTATTTTATCTCTAATTAATATGAGAGCCCAGTAAAGCCTAAAGATTAGGGGGCCAAATTATAACATAACCTAACAAACTGTAATGTTATATTATTGTAACAAAGAAGAAATTGTAATATTCTAATATTTATTTAAAAAATTCTTATAAATATAAATAAAAAATAAATATTTTGACAATGACTCTAATGACGTCACAGTGATTCAAATTCACTATTTAATTTTCATATATTGTGTATGTATTAGTTAATTAATACTTCTTAATCATGATTTATATATTACACTGGTCAACAACAATTTTGTCACAAGGGTTTTGATGGGTGTTCTAAGTGTACTTTTTCATGCTGAATCTAAATATGAAATCAGATTTTTTCTATCAGGCTTAGTTTACTTGTGACGCTATGTTCATTTTTTCCTCATTTAGCATGATCACCGGATAAAAAATAATAACATATAATAATTAAGTATATAACAATATTATAATATAAAACATTATAAAAATAATAAATATAATAATATATTATATTAATTAATATAACTATAATAAAATATATTAATATATATGTTGTATTAATTTTTCTGTAAAATTAGTACAATTTATTCCTTTGGGGAGAAAGTTCTGATAATGCTGGCAGGATAAATTTGGTCGGAGCAGCAGACTGTGCAGGTGAAACATGTTTGTACCTGTTCAGACATGAGCCTAGTTTCTGTGTGCAGAGCAGCTCCAAGTCAGTCTGCTTGTAAATGTCACAGTGTTAACAGCTAGTGTCTGTTGCTTCTTGTTAATTTTACACCAGTGTTGTATTCATATAGATTTTTGTAATGCCGCGGAACTGTCTGAATCATCCTAATTCCTTTTGTTATGTATGTGGTGATCTAACTTTAAAATCCCAGAAACGTAACTTTACACCATTAGTAAAAAAATGCTATGAACTTTATTTCGGATGTAAAGTAGGCGATCAGGACAAGAGTTGGGCCCTCACATTTGTTGTGTGACATGTGTAAGACTACTTACAGGATGGCTAAACGGTTCACGTCACATGCCATTTGCTATTCCAATGATTTGGAGGGAACCCAAAGATCACACAACAGACTGCTATTTCTGCCTGGTAAATACAAAGGGGATCACTTCAAAAACAAAGAGCCTTATGAAATACCCTAATCTACCGTCTGCAATGAGACCAGTTCCCCACAGTGCTCAACTTCCAGTACCAAATCCTCCTGAACATGTAAGTTTAAGTGATGAGGAATCAAACGTAGCTGTAGCATATCACGAGGAAAAAGATGAAGACATTTCTGATCCAACATTCCAGGCTACCTGTTCCTCCAATGAACCACATTTACTGTCACAAGGAGATCTAAATGACCTAGTTCGTGATTTGAAATTATCTAAGAAGCAGGCTGAACTTTTAGGTTCAAGATTAAAGGGTTGGAATCTACTACAACGTGACACTAAAGTTTGTTTTTTCCGCAGCCGCCATGATGAATTCAATGAATGGTTCTCCCATGAAGATGGACTTGTGTTTTGTAAAGATGTTAATTCAGTCATGGGGGCTCTTGGTCATGAACATAACGTGGATGAGTGGCGATTGTTCATTGACTCCTCAAAAGTCAGCTTGAAAGCAGTCCTTCTTCACAACGGAAATAAATTCTCTCTTACCTATTGCACATGCTGCAAACATGAAAGAGTCATACGACAACATGAAGTTGCTTTTAGAAAAGTTTCAGTATCAGAAATATAAGTGGAATATCGTGGAGATCTGAAGGTCATTGCACTTTTGCTAGGGTTGCAGCTAGGTTACACCAAGTACTGTTGTTTTTTATGTGAGGGACAGTAGGGACAAGCAAAACCACTACGTTAAGGAGGATTGGCCAAAACGCACCTCACTTGTTCCAGGCAAGAAAAATGTTGTGAATAGTTCACTTGTTGACCCTGAGAAAGTGTACCTTCTCCTTTGCATATCAAGCTTGGACTTATGAAAAACTTTGTTAAAGCGATGGATAAAGCGCAAACAGGATTCACATACTTGAGAAATAAGTTTCCCCGGATCAGTGATGCCAAGATTAAAGAAGGCATTTTTGTAGGCCCTCAGATCAGAGAATTGTTAAGAGATGAGAGATTTGAAGGAGAGTTGAATGAAGTTGAGAAAGCTGCGTGGCAGAGTTTCAAAAGTGTCTGCACAAATTTTTTGGGAAATCACAAGGCCGAAAACTATCCTGAAATAGTAGGAGATCTTCTTAAGTCTTACCAAGCAATGGGGTGCAATATGTCATTAAAGGTTCATTTCTTGGACTCTCACTTGGACTTTTTTCCGGAAAACCTGGGTGCGGTAAGCGACGAACATGGTGAGCGTTTTCATCAGGATATTTCTGCCATGGAAAACCGTTACCAAGGCAAATGGAGCCCCAGTATGCTGGCTGACTATTGCTGGACTCTTAAGAGAGACATGCCTGAGGCAAAGCACAGCAGAAAATCAAAACAAGCTACTTTTTAAACTACAGGTATGTCTTTTCGATCATATTTTAAGAAGTATGTAACTATATGGGTTTTTAAAAATTAAATTGCATGTCACACAAAAACCAGACCTGATAGAGAAATTTTACAAACTTATTTGGATTCAGCACAGAAAATACTATAAGAATAAGGTATTTTCATTCTTGGGACACGAAAAAAATTTTTTTTGTTGCCCAGTGAATTATTAATCATAACTACTTATGAAGTGATATTTTACATCTCTCAGTTGTTAATAAATGAATAATTATAATTTATTTATTTATAAAATAAATATAACAATTTTACATTTTTGTTGTTACAATAATTTTTACATAAAATATGTAATTGTCAGTTGGACTCTATTTTATTTTGCCCTTAAGGTTTAGGCTTTACTGGCCTCTCGGATGAATTAAAGATAAAACAAGTTGTGATGCACGATAATTTTGGTTCTCAAAATAGAGGGGAGGAATGGAAAAACGGATGCCCAATTTCCAAGAGGGGAAAAGCTGGAAGTAAATGCTCTCCTTACCTTTTCCTGCGGACTCCCCATACACACACGCACGCGCGCACACATATACGAGGTATGTTCAAAAAGTTCCAGAACTGGTCATGCTCCGCGCGCATCACATGACGCGCATGCGCGTCATATGATGCATGTTGTACTGTTGTAGTGTGACTCAGTCTATGTCCAAAGACGGTTACCGCTTGTTGATATCGTATTTTGTTCTCTCAATATTTACTGTTTTGTGAAGTCATTTTGTGTTTTGTCGCATTTTGTGCATTTGAATAATGGCTACTGTTGAAGAACAACGTGTGTGCATGAAATTTTGCGTGAAGCTGGGCAAGACTGCTTCTGAAACCCATGCCATGCTGAACACAGCATTTGGCAATGATCCCTTAAGTCGGACAGCTACTTTTGAGGGGCACAAGCGTTTTAAGGAAGGCCGAACGTCGACGGAGGACGATGCAAGGGTGGGACGACCTTCCACTTCAAGAAATGATGACACTGTTGCTTGTGTTCATGAAATGATTCGAGGGAACCGTAGACTGACATGGAAGTCGCAGACGAAATGGACATTTCGATAGGATCATGCCACACGATACTCAGAGAATTTGGGGATGCGTCGTGTGTCAGCCAAATTTGTGCCACGATTCTTGACTGCCGAGCAGAAAGAGCAATGTGTTGTTGTCTCAAGACCTCCTTCACCGTGCCACTTTTGATGAAAATTTTCTCAGAAACATTGTTACGGGTAACGAGACGTGTGTGTAGGGGTATGACGTTGAAACAAATCGGCAGTCATCGCAATGGAAGTGCGCGACAGTAGCCATTATTCAAATGCACAAAATGCGACAAAACACACAATATGACTTCATAAAACAGTAAATATCGAGAGAACAAAATACGATATCAACAAACGGTAACCGTCTTTGGACAAAGACTGAGTCACACTACAACGTGCATCACATGACGCGCATGCATGTCATGTGATGCGCGCGCAGCATAGCCAGTTCGAGAACTTTTTGAACAAACCTCGTATGTACGCATTTCCGCTTAACCCTTTACCGCACTGTGCGTCGAATACGTAACGTTTCAAATACACGCATTTAGACTCAACCCTACGCAAAAAGTTCGGCCATAAAGGGTTAAACGAGGTACCGACATTTTTAAATCCACACAGCTAAAAAAACTAATAAACCAAATCTAATTTAACCTAACCTAACCCTAATGCCACTGAACTGAGAATGGCATCATAAGTGTTTTGGAAGCAAATGAAAGCTCGAACGGTGGTTTGTGCTTAGTCATTAAATAGTGAGGTACTCACTAATCTAGCCTAACCTAACCTAACCTAGCATAACATAATCTAATCAGTACTAACATATCTTTTTTCCGACAATAGAAATGCTTCCAGATTTTTTACATACATTTTTTAAAGTTCCGAGGTTCTAAAGGCGTTATGACAAAAAAATTACTCCACTACATCTTTGAATTATCACATACTTGACTCATTTATGTCCAGTTGCCTACACAAACGTGCTTACACACAATATATATATATATATATATATATATATATATATATATATATATATATGTGTGTGTGTGTGTGTGTTCTTATGATGACTTCGAACGACGGTTCAGGATCAACCTGCGGTCGACCCCTCTGCAGCATCCTGCCTCATTTGCGGGATTTGTTGGAGGAGAAAGTTGGTTTCCCCTCTCCTCCTGCCCTCGTAGCCAGCCACGCACGGCTAGTCAGGGACTTTGCAAAAGAAGTTGTCCAGCTGATTCTTGAAATCACCGTGTAACAAAAAAAATTTTTTTCTTTGTTTCTGGGCAATAACCTTTATTTTCTGATTCATTATGCTTCAAATAACTGGAAAAAAGCTGTCAGTGATTTTAAACTTCGGGTTTGTTGTCAGTACATCGATTTTGTTGAAATAAGAATATATTATTTTTTAACCCTATATGGACATCTGCGACAGATCTGTAAACGCTTCAAAATTTACTATATATTTACCGAAACAAGTACATTTTAACTTAAATGACGATATCGTCAAATTTGTAACGGTTCAAGGAGTTTATATCACGAATTGGCAACTCCTACTGCAGAAAACCGAGCTTAATGAAAAAAATAAGTTAGTGCGTCAGTAGAAGTAAAAGTGTGTGGTTACGCAGTTCGTTTTTTATTTTTTATCACTTTATTTGATTAAAGGTAAGTTGAATAATTTTTTATTGCTCAATATATGTTGTTAGAGTGGCTGAAGTAATATAAAACAATTCTGATAAACTGAGCACTAGAATATTTTATTGAAACGTAACAATATTGATGGCTCTGACATCCATGCCTTCTTTGCCACGTGGTATAAGGTTGTCCAATTTGTATTATATATATTACAT
Source organism: Bathynomus jamesi (assembly GCA_023014485.1). Lineage (NCBI taxonomy): Eukaryota > Metazoa > Arthropoda > Malacostraca > Isopoda > Cirolanidae > Bathynomus > Bathynomus jamesi. Next base: position 338,470 of record JAJOZX010004892.1, on the reverse strand, counting down.
TATATATATATTATTATATTATTATATTATATATATTTATATTATATTATATATATATATATATATATATTATTACATTAAAAATCACATATTTATGTTCAAAGTACTCTAAATGAATGTTTAATAAAGGTAAAAAAAAATTTAAGACAAAAATAAGAATTATGTCCATATAGGGTTAAATTAATCCATTATTTTTACTTTTTCAGACGTGTGACGTGTGACGAAGTTACTGTTATGGCTGCTCGTGGTTGCAAATACCCAGCGGATTCCTTCTGCTACGTGTGCGGCGAGTTCTTCGCAAAGACGGCTAAAAAACACTGCTTGGACAGTTGCACCCGTGCAAAGGAAGCCTATCATGCCTACTTCGGAATGCCAGTCGGTGACCAAGACAAACGCTGGGCACCACATGTCATCTGTGACTACTGCCGCCGCACTCTTGAGTCTTGAAGGTTGGTTTAGAGAGAAGAGGGCAATGCGTTTCGCTATCCCCCGTGTCTGGCGTGAGCCCTCAGACCATCTCACGGACTGCTATTTCTGTATGGTGGACCCAACAAAACGAAGAAAGGGGAAGAATGCGCCTCCCATTGAGTACCCTGACATTCCGTCATCTATTGCACCTGTTCCCCATAACGCGACGGACCTACCTGTGCCACAGCCTCCCTTGAGAGATCAATCTTGTCCAGCAGAAGAAGCAAGCTATGATGATTCCGAGGAGGAGCAAGGTGCGTCATCTGCTGCGCGCCGTCGACGCCGGGTGGCCGGTGAAAGGTGCCCCTACTACCCCAATCAAGAGGACATCAACGACCTCATCAGGGAAATGGCCTTGACAAAGTCCAACGCCGAGTTGCTCATTTCCAGACTGAAGCAGTGGGACTTACTGGACGACAGCGTTCGAATTACTTCCCAGAGGAAGCGGCATCGCGGCTTTTCAGTGTTCTTCACTCTTAGAGATGGGTTGTGCTACTGCCATGACATCAGAGGACTCTTCGACGCTGTGGGCATTCCCTGCAACACCTCTGACTGGCGGCTCTTCATCGACAGTTCATCTAAAAGCCTCAAGGCTGTTTTACTGCACAACACAAATCAGTGGCCCTCGATTCCTCTGGCTCATTCAGTGCACATGAAAGAAGAGTACCAGAACGTCAAAATCCTGCTGAGTGCACTGAAGTACGACCAATTCAGCTGGGAGGTCATTGGCGATTTCAAGATGGTGGCCTTCTTGATGGGGCTTCAGGGAGGCTTCACCAAGTTCCCTTGCTATCTGTGCCTCTGGGATAGCCGAAATACAGCCCTTCACTACGAGAAGAGGAACTGGCCCCTCAGGACCGGCTATGAGGTTGGGGCCCATAACGTGAAGCAAGAGCCGCTGGTGGAGCCAACGAAAGTGCTGATGCCACCCCTGCACATCAAATTGGGCATCATTAAGCAGTTTGTTAAACAGCTGGATCCCGAGGGTGAGGCCTTGAAGCACATCCAGGAGCTGTTCCGAAGTTGTCGGAGGCGAAGATCAAAGCAGGAGTATTTGTGGGCCCTCAGGTAAAGCGACTTATTGACTCCGACAGCTTTCCTGAGAAGCTGTCTGAGGTTGAGCGGGCAGCTTGGACAAGCTTCGTTTCTCTAGTCAAAGGTTTCCTCGGAAACCACAAGGCAGAGAACTACAGGGAAATCGTTGACGAACTTGTGGACACGTACCGGAGCATGGGCTGCCGGATGTCGCTGAAACTGCACGTACTACACGCCCACCTTGATGTTCAAAGAAAACATGGGAGACTACTCAGAAGAACAAGGTGAAAGATTTCACCAGGATGTCAGCTTTCGAGGAACGCTACAAGGGACAGTACAATGAAAGTATGATGGGGGACTATATCTGGAACCTTTTGCGTGAGAGTGAACTGAAATACAATCGCCAATCTCGTAGACAAACTTCTTTTTGATTAAACTATAACGCTAGAATTTTTGTATCAATTCTGTATCAATTCTCCGTAGCAATACTCTTTATCAACGCTCTGCATCACTGCACTGTATCACTGTCTGTGTATTAACATATTATAATACATAATTATTCCCTACTCGTTTCCTTCTTTTTATTTTCATTTCTAAAGACGGGCCTGGAGAACTTCATTTTTCATCATTGATTTATCATAATAATCGTGTTAACATCAATTAAAATTATACTTAACAGGATTCATTTGATTTAAAAGCAGATAGTGTGAAAAACCCTTAAATTAATAAGCAAAAATGGCAAAAAATCAATAAATCGATCTCATGAACTCAGAACCGAAGTCTGAACTTGGTGACTGCTCATTTTTACTTATTTATGCCCTAAAAAATCAGAAAATAATAGTTTTAATTCATGGACAAATTTTGTGTTACACGGTGAATTATTCATGTTGAGGTGTTGGAAGTTCTTCACTTCTTTTGACAGAACATTGAAAAGTTTCGGGCCTCATATTCTGAGGTTATTTTTCCATCCTTGTTTTCATGGTCCCCTGTCCCACCGCATCTGGGGCAGTACAGAATCATCCTCTTTTCTCATTCTAGCGTGTTTCTATTTCCTTTCTGTGTTACCCATCTGCGTTTATGGAATCTTGTCTCAACAAGGCAAAACGAACTTTCTATCGTGTCAAAATAAACACTCGTACTTTGTCAAAAAATATTTTAGTACTTCCATTTTTCCCGGGCTTTTTAGGCATTGCTAATGTACTTAAACTTTTGGATATTAATGTAGTATTTTCATATAACAATATTGTGAAAAATATCATAGTAAAAAATAGCCCTACCAATAATTCAGGCATTATCTATAAAATTGGGTGAAAACAATGTGATTCCTTTTACATAGGTCAGACGGGAAAGGATTTGCACACACGTATAAAACAGCATAAATATTCCGTTAGAACAGGACAGTTGTCCAGTGCTCTTTTTGTCCATTTGTCAGAGTTATCCCACTGTATTGATTGGAATAATGCTTCAGTTTTATTTCATTCTAGCAACATTGTCAATAGAAATATTCTTGAGTCTGCCATTATCCAACTTTCAAATAACTTCAACATAAGCAAAGGTCTTTTTCAACTCGATCCTGTTGTTTTGAATTCCTTCAAAACAAATTTAGATAAAAAGGGTAGGACGCTAAATCTTTGGTAAACTTGTACGCTACTTTATTAACTTTTAATCTTCATTTTATTTTATATATATCGAATCTTGACTCTAAAAGGCAAAGTGTTAAAACCCGGGTAGATCTCCAGTATAAATTTGTATTTTTAATTCATTTGATCTTGTGCTAAAAATCGATATTTTTCCTTACAAATCTGTATGCCTCTTTGTTAATCCTCTAATCTTTAATTTTTTTTTACTTCTCCGTTTATTGCATATATATATATATATATATATATATATGTGTGTGTGTGTGTGTGTAGATATGTATGTATAATATATATATATATATATGTATGTATGTTTGTGTGTATGTATGTTATTTATTTATTTTTTTTTCTTTCTGTAACCTATATATAGGCCGTAACCTTTTATGTACTTCAGTGTTCCTGAGGAGGTCATTAGACGAAAGCGCTTGAGCACCTTTTTGTGTTTCCTTTCCTTCGTGGTTTTATTCATCATATATATATATATATATATATTATATATATATATATATATATGTAATATATATATATATATATATATATATATATATTATATATATATATGTAATATATATATATATATAGGCTGGTGTCCTTATTCTTCAATAGCTCCTTTCCTTCGTGGTTTTATTCATCATATATATATATATATATATGAATAGAAACGACATAAGTATTAAGGAACGTTTCCGCACACGAGGAGGAGAGAGATAACGAAATAATGAAAATGAGGCGAACCGCCTGGGAATCGAACCCAGGGCCTTCCAATTGCCGGTCGGACGCTCTACCATTATGCTACGGACCTCACTCAATCACAAATCGAAATTCTCCCAAATAGGGCAGAAACCAATGCCCTCAGAGAGCACCCTCGCAAATCGTGAATATGCGCAAATAACTGCAATGACCGCGCAGTATATAAATGAATAGAAACGACATAAGTATTAAGGAACGTTTCCGCACACGAGGAGGAGAGATAACGAAATAATGAAAAATGAGGCGAACCGCCTGGGAATCGAACCCAGGGCCTTCCAATTGATTGCCGGTCGGACGCTCTACCATTATGCTACGGACCTCACTCAATCACAAATCGAAATTCTCCCAAATAGGGCAGAAACCAATGCCCTCAGAGAGCACCCTCGCAAATCGTGAATATGCGCAAATAACTGCAATGACCGCGCAGTATATAAATGAATAGAAACGACATAAGTATTAAGGAACGTTTCCGCACACGAGGAGGAGAGATAACGAAATAATGAAAAATGAGGCGAACCGCCTGGGAATCGAACCCAGGGCCTTCCAATTGCCGGTCGGACGCTCTACCATTATGCTACGGACCTCACTCAATCACAAATCGAAATTCTCCCAAATAGGGCAGAAACCAATGCCCTCAGAGAGCACCCTCGCAAATCGTGAATATGCGCAAATAACTGCAATGACCGCGCAGTATATAAATGAATAGAAACGACATAAGTATTAAGGAACGTTTCCGCACACGAGGAGGAGAGATAACGAAATAATGAAAATGAGGCGAACCGCCTGGGAATCGAACCCAGGGCCTTCCAATTGCCGGTCGGACGCTCTACCATTATGCTACGGACCTCACTCAATCACAAATCGAAATTCTCCCAAATAGGGCAGAAACCAATGCCCTCAGAGAGCACCCTCGCAAATCGTGAATATGCGCAAATAACTGCAATGACCGCGCAGTATATAAATGAATAGAAACGACATAAGTATTAAGGAACGTTTCCGCACACGAGGAGGAGAGATAACGAAATAATGAAAAATGAGGCGAACCGCCTGGGAATCGAACCCAGGGCCTTCCAATTGCCGGTCGGACGCTCTACCATTATGCTACGGACCTCACTCAATCACAAATCGAAATTCTCCCAAATAGGGCAGAAACCAATGCCCTCAGAGAGCACCCTCGCAAATCGTGAATATGCGCAAATAACTGCAATGACCGCGCAGTATATAAATGAATAGAAACGACATAAGTATTAAGGAACGTTTCCGCACACGAGGAGGAGAGATAACGAAATAATGAAAAATGAGGCGAACCGCCTGGGAATCGAACCCAGGGCCTTCCAATTGCCGGTCGGACGCTCTACCATTATGCTACGGACCTCACTCAATCACAAATCGAAATTCTCCCAAATAGGGCAGAAACCAATGCCCTCAGAGAGCACCCTCGCAAATCGTGAATATGCGCAAATAACTGCAATGACCGCGCAGTATATAAATGAATAGAAACGACATAAGTATTAAGGAACGTTTCCGCACACGAGGAGGAGAGATAACGAAATAATGAAAAATGAGGCGAACCGCCGGGAATCGAACCCAGGGCCTTCCAATTGCCGGTCGGACGCTCTACCATTATGCTACGGACCTCACTCAATCACAAATCGAAATTCTCCCAAATAGGGCAGAAACCAATGCCCTCAGAGAGCACCCTCGCAAATCGTGAATATGCGCAAATAACTGCAATGACCGCGCAGTATATAAATGAATAGAAACGACATAAGTATTAAGGAACGTTTCCGCACACGAGGAGGAGAGATAACGAAATAATGAAAAATGAGGCGAACCGCCTGGGAATCGAACCCAGGGCCTTCCAATTGCCGGTCGGACGCTCTACCATTATGCTACGGTCCTCACTCAATCACAAATCGAAATTCTCCCAAATAGGGCAGAAACCAATGCCCTCAGAGAGCACCCTCGCAAATCGTGAATATGCGCAAATAACTGCAATGACCGCGCAGTATATAAATGAATAGAAACGACATAAGTATTAAGGAACGTTTCCGCACACGAGGAGGAGAGATAACGAAATAATGAAAAATGAGGCGAAACGTTCCTTAATACTTATGTCGTTTCTATTCATTTATATACTGCGCGGTCATTGCAGTTATTTGCGCATATTCACGATTTGCGAGGGTGCTCTCTGAGGGCATTGGTTTCTGCCCTATTTGGGAGAATTTCGATTTGTGATTGAGTGAGGTCCGTAGCATAATGGTAGAGCGTCCGACCGGCAATTGGAAGGCCCTGGGTTCGATTCCCAGGCGGTTCGCCTCATTTTTCATTATTTCGTTATCTCTCTCCTCGTGTGCGGAAACGTTCCTTAATACTTATGTCGTTTCTATTCATTTATATACTGCGCGGTCATTGCAGTTATTTGCGCATATTCACGATTTGCGAGGGTGCTCTCTGAGGGCATTGGTTTCTGCCCTATTTGGGAGAATTTCGATTTGTGATTGAGTGAGGTCCGTAGCATAATGGTAGAGCGTCCGACCGGCAATTGGAAGGCCCTGGGTTCGATTCCCAGGCGGTTCGCCTCATTTTTCATTATTTCGTTATCTCTCCTCCTCGTGTGCGGAAACGTTCCTTAATACTTATGTCGTTTCTATTCATTTATATACTGCGCGGTCATTGCAGTTATTTGCGCATATTCACGATTTGCGAGGGTGCTCTCTGAGGGCATTGGTTTCTGCCCTATTTGGGAGAATTTCGATTTGTGATTGAGTGAGGTCCGTAGCATAATGGTAGAGCGTCCGACCGGCAATTGGAAGGCCCTGGGTTCGATTCCCAGGCGGTTCGCCTCATTTTTCATTATTTCGTTATCTCTCCTCCTCGTGTGCGGAAACGTTCCTTAATACTTATGTCGTTTCTATTCATTTATATACTGCGCGGTCATTGCAGTTATTTGCGCATATTCACGATTTGCGAGGGTGCTCTCTGAGGGCATTGGTTTCTGCCCTATTTGGGAGAATTTCGATTTGTGATTGAGTGAGGTCCGTAGCATAATGGTAGAGCGTCCGACCGGCAATTGGAAGGCCCTGGGTTCGATTCCCAGGCGGTTCGCCTCATTTTTCATTATTTCGTTATCTCTCCTCCTCGTGTGCGGAAACGTTCCTTAATACTTATGTCGTTTCTATTCATTTATATACTGCGCGGTCATTGCAGTTATTTGCGCATATTCACGATTTGCGAGGGTGCTCTCTGAGGGCATTGGTTTCTGCCCTATTTGGGAGAATTTCGATTTGTGATTGAGTGAGGTCCGTAGCATAATGGTAGAGCGTCCGACCGGCAATTGGAAGGCCCTGGGTTCGATTCCCAGGCGGTTCGCCTCATTTTTCATTATTTCGTTATCTCTCCTCCTCGTGTGCGGAAACGTTCCTTAATACTTATGTCGTTTCTATTCATTTATATACTGCGCGGTCATTGCAGTTATTTGCATATATATATATATATATATATATCTATATGATATATATATATATATATATATATATATATATGATGAATAAAACCACGAAGGAAAGGAGCTATTGAAGAATAAGGACACCAGCCTTCTTTAGTTAGCTTTATAAGGCTAACTAACGAAAATATCATGACCTAACCTAACCAATCGTCAAGGGCGTATAGTTAACCTAACGATTGGTTAGGTTAGGTCGTGATATTTTCGTTGTTAGCCTTATAAGCCTAAGTAAAGAAAGCTGGGGTCCCTATTCTTCAATAGCTCCCATTTTTCTTTTTCCTTGTGGATTTGCATCATTCATTCATTTCACGCGTTTAACTGTGAAATTCATCCCATATATATATATATATATATATGGTGAACCAAATGTAGGTGGACAGTAAATGATAACGTTTATTTTGAGAATACATATTTAATTTTTTTGTATACTATAATACAAAATAAAATTTAAATAAATTTAGTTATAATATTTAATATAATATAACACAAACACCATAGTTATAATGAACACCATAGTTATAATATAATATAACACAAACCGTATTCAACCTACTGTCCACCTACTTTTGGTTCACCGTGTATTTAGAAGTTTATTCATACATTTAGCAGTGTTTTGTGTTTTGTATGTCAGGATGTATTTTATATTTTAGGCCGGACTTGCTTTGTTGACGTATAAGATCTGTGAGACGTGGAGCAGGCTACCTTCAGAAGTTGTGAACACTGAACAGTTCTTCTGTGGATCTGTTTAAGAAAAGGTTAGACCGAATCTTGCACACTATTTCAGGGTGTAGAAAATTTTCCCTGGCACCCGTTGCCATTGGTACGTCCTTGGTATGGGCCGCAAGGCCTTTTGAGGTACTTCTTTTCCTGGTAACTCCTTGTAATATATATATATATATATATATATATATATATATATATATATCAGAGACGACGGCGGGGTTCAGGCAGGTCAGGCTCAGCCTGACCTAACTTTAAAAGAAAAATAAATTTAATTTCCTGGTCATCATGAAAAATTTAAGTTTGTGTATTTCAAAGATCTATTTATTATGGTCACTTTATTAGAGCAATATAAATTTTAGAATGCCGCATTTTTTCCTTCTCTCCATGCGCCGCTTCTTTGGGCAAAGTCAGACATTTTTTATGACGCCTGAGCGACCGAGCGCATTAAGCCACAAAGCCAGGTCAGGCATCATTTCCGATGCCTTGCATCACACTTATGAAAAAATGAAACTTTTACGAAATTTAATGTAATTTAAAACCAACATTAGTATAGCATCTGTCAAAACAATCAGATAAGTATATAATTTTGTCAATCTATTTTTTCAAAGAAGAGAAAAGCGAGTTTTTCAGTTTACAAGTCAGGCATATTTCTAAGTGCCTAACATTACGCTGAATGCCAAATCTCACCCTCAGAAAGCTGTTTGATTGAAAATAGAGATATGTGGCAACTATGAATTGCGCACGGCTTTCCTCAGTGCAGTGTTGCCATTTCTACAGATTTATCTGTGCATCTACAGATTTTATGCTTTGTTTCAGATTTTTCCCCCAAAATGGGCGAAATCTACAGATTTCTAAAATTTATGATTTTTTTATGCTTCTTTTCAGATTTTCTTTCAAAATGTGCAAAATTTGCCGATTTCTAAGATTGAGGTTTTTTTTTACTAACCACTACGGACTACACTGGATATTACAGTAATATTACTGAGTTTCTCCATGAGAACCAACAAATTATTTTCGTGCGCCACCTGTCAGTAGAGAGTGGCAACATAACATAAACACGCCACACTCAGCTGACTGTGCGTCGGTTCTTACTTAGTCATCAACAAAACTCACTGCTAAAGAAAGCAAAGGGTGGCATCTACAGTACAGATAAATAGCCCTGTTGTTGTTAATGATAATGTTCATTCCATAATTCCAGTACAGCATAAAATTATGTATTTTATTGAATTCCTTTTTCCATTTTGTATATATGCATCCTTATTTTGTTGCTGTATACTTGTTCTTTCTATTTGCTGCTTTTTGTCTAGATCATTCTTAAACTGGCCTATAGACGTAGCTTGAATAGTATTCTGGTTTAAAATATTCAGTTTATCTACCTTTCATTCACTAAATTTCGTGTTTAATTGGCCATTTTTGTATTTCTGTTTGGAATTATAAATATTATTGTATATGTTACTTACAAAAATAAACTTTAAAATCAAATGGTAGTTTATAGATTTTGTCTACAGATATTTTTATTGAAACTACAGATTTCTACAGATATTTTGACACCAATCTTCAGTTTTTCATTATTTTTGGATGGCAACGCTGCCTCAGTGTCAGTTACCTGAGGGACTGTGTCGTATTCGTTTCAATGCATTTGAAGTTTTTTCTTTTGTGCTTTTTGTGTGTGTGTGTGTGTGTTTTTTTTCTTTTTTTACTCGACCTTAGATACCCATTTACATTGAAGTACATTTATAAAGATCCTGATTTTACTGCCTGCAAAAATGTCAAAGAACTGCTAAAATTATGCATTGACTTAGATTTAGAAAAAGCTTTTAGCAAATTTGCAAAACTGTTTAGATTGATTTTAACTATACCAGTGAGCAGTGCATCCACAGAGAGAAGTTTTTCAACATTAAATCGAATTAAGACATATCTAAGGAACAGAACTGGTCAGGAAAGACTAGTATGTTTAGCAAGAATTGCAATAGAGAAAGAAATTGTGGTTTCCCTGGAGAGGCAAAAAATTCTACATGACAAGGTCATCGAAGAATTTGCATTGAAACTGAGGAGGTTGGAATTTATGTATAAATGACTCATGGTAGATTAAATATGATGAAGACATTCTCTAAGGACATAATAAAATACAAGTAAGTTATTATAATTATTAAGCAATATATTGATTTAGTAGGCTTTAAGTAATTTTTGAAAACAAAAGCAAAATTATTTAAAAAACAAAATTTACATATTCATTAATATGAATTCTATCGAAGTCATATCAAGCCCATAATGCTTGTGCCTGACCTATGTGAAAAGTCTGGCGTCGCCCCTGATATATATATATGGGGTGAATTTCATAAACACGTGAAGTTATTGCTTTCTTCAAACCTGCTCGTGACGTAACAAACCCGCCACAAACTTAAACCCATCAGAGCGCATGATTTAGTTCATACAGAACTTGTTGATATTTGAGGTTTGTACCTCTTAAACTTCATATTGTAAAAATAATCAACCGATTCTGACTTTTGGTCTATTCTGTATATATATGGTTAAACAATATATTAAAAGTATTCGCGGTTCTACGTTCATATTTACGTTGTTTTTTCCTGACATCTCAAGTTTTATCAGTTTGTCATTGTTTACATCCGCTAGAGTAGACACACCTAATTGCATGAATTAATTATTTAGGATGTTTTTGATTAAGCGAGATTTGATCGTATTCTTATCATTTTAAAGTTCATTAATTTCAATAGATTTAAGTAATATGGGAAGATGTTTAAAATTTACAGGATAAAGTTGGGTAAGAATATTTTTATGATCAAACTCCTCGTGAATCACACCGTTATAATACCTTTTTTTGTTTTTCTTCAGCTTCGCTTAAACAATTTTTTAGAAATGGAAGGGGATAACATAATTTACTACTTATGTTCATAATATTGCGAAGCTCAGGATCCAAAAATTTAGGGCTAACAACTCAATGTTTTAAGAAACAATTAAAAGTGGAAGGATTTTATTGAAGAAGGATGGTCACAGTAAAAGTGAAGAATTCATATTTGAACTGGTTTGCGTATTTCTACATTTTTAGATCCAGAAATGAAATACATTTGTTATTTTCATTTTCACCACTAATTTTTATTGATGGAACTAAGTTATTGAGTTTACCAAGGAATTCATCAACATTCAAATTATGAGGCAAGAGAGATAATTAATCATCATTATCATCATCATAACGGATTCCAGTGTCACCCTTTTTATGACCAAATTACTTTTGAAAGTGTGATTTTACTTCGGTATTGATCACTGTCATCTTTTAGCGCCCCACCTTAACTTTGGCGGCCACACTGTATGTGAAATTAGTAATTTTATGAGTGAGTAAAAGTTACATGCCTGAATTTCTCAGTTTGAATTTCATTCTAATTTATTGGTAAATTACAGGATTATATATATACACACAGTGCTGTGCCCGCTAACTACCATAAAATTTAGCGCCGCTAACGCTAACTACCATAAAATTTAGCGCCGCTACGCTAATTTTGTCGCTATTTTTTTCTGAAACCACCTCAATTTATATATGTTCTGCCTTCCGTCCGTAACAGGCAACAACACGTTTTGCGACAAGCAGAGCAGTGGATACGTGGATATACAGTCTGTCCAACAAGTTACAGCTTACGACCTCTACCCTGCTCCCGATCTCACAATGAGGAACAGGGACGGTCCAATGCCGAGAGACGAGGCATCATTGCCCTCTTCCCTGCCTCCCACTGCAGAGGAGAGGTGTTCGATTACGCCTCGCTCGGTGCGCAGTTCCCCCCCACCTCCCACCGAAGAAGGAGAGGCACGAGCGGCCGTCAGGTTATAAACACCGCTAACAGACCCTCACCAAGCCACAGAGTAAGGGAGGGGCCTCCTATCCCCCAAAGGTTGTGCCACCCATTCCCCAGGCAGGCGAACCCTGCCTCAGGGAGATCGAGGGAGCAGGACGGGTGGGTAACTGTTAACAGGCGCCCTTCCCGAAGGTTTCCTCAACCGGTCTCCGCGGCGAGGCCACCGATGGAGAATCTCACCCTATTTGTGTCGCGAATTCAGCTCTCGAACGAGGCAAGCGATATTCGACACATGATGGAAGAAATCATTGGTGAACACAGTATAGTGATAGTGAATAAACTAGACACGAAATCTCCGTATTATAACTCTTTTAAAGTAATAATTAAAGGTGTAAATGCGCATTTCAACCCGTATAATATGAGTCAATGGCCAGACGGTATTATTGTTAAGGAATTTATTCACTTTTCCAGGATATTTGATAACAGGCAAAATAATAATAATAATAATAATAATAATAATAATAATAATAGGCGCCCTAACGGTAATGCCTGAAAATTGTACTGTGTATAATAATAATAATCTTACTAATAATAAATTCTCCATCAGTCATGGCGGATAACTTGTTGAAAATAGTCTCATATAATGTAAGGTCAGTCAGGAATTCAACTGTAGATGTTCATAAAATCTGCGACAGTGCAGATTTGATACTCTTGCAGGAGCACTGGCTACCTACGCAAGAGCTAAAATTCCTCTCTACCAATCTACCATCCATGATGACTTTATGTACCATGCGTCATCAGCAGTAGATTTGTCAGATGAATTAATGTACGGCGGTGTTACTTTCTTATTAAGGAAAAATTTGTCAAAACATATAAAATTTTTAACAAGCGATAATGTAAGGTTGTTAGGCATTGAATTACAAGTGAACAATGATTGCATATTAATTGTAAACTGCTATTTACCATACAACAACGGCAGTAATCTAGATGAATACATTGATTTGCTGTACAAAATTAAGTCATTACCAGATAACCCCAAATATTCTCACTGTATAATAATGGGGTACTTTAACGCACATGTGAACTCGGAATTCTTTGTAGAATTGGGTAACATGTGCGAGTCGGCCAATTTAAGTATAAGTAATGTAGATGTATTAGGGGTAGCCAGTGGTAATTTTACATACGTTAGTGATATGAGTGGTACCACCAGGTGGATTGATCATTGTCTCACTAGTAATAATCTAAAGGATCGAATTGTTAGAGTTCATATTCTGCATGATTTCCTTCTTTCTGATCATAGACCATTAGAAATATTAATTAACGTTACCAATTTATGCTCAACACGACTTAACAAGAACTCAATAGGTGAGAATAATCGCGTCGACTGGTCCAATGTTAATATGCAGTAGAAAATAGAATACAAAGACAGAACAAGTCACCTCTTTAATAATTTATAAATTTTGCACCTTGCCTGTAATAATCCTTGCTCAAATGATTCTCACTGTAATCTCATAGATAGGTATTATAGTAAGATAATATCCTTGTTAAGAGAAGCAGGAAGCCCCCTGATTAAATCTTACAACTATCATACTAAGATTATTCCTGGATGGAATGATTTTATTGCCCCCCTGAAGAGGGAATCGAAAGACGCCTATGATTTGTGGTGTTTTCATGGTAGACCCAGATTAGGACCAGTACACATGAATATGTGTAGAAGTCGGGGGTCAGTATAAGGCGGCCATAAGGCAATGTAAACAGGAAGAAGAGTCTATTCGAGCATCAAAAGCCTGTGAAGCTCGCATAAATAACTATAATAACAAATTTTGGAAATTTGTTAAGAATCAAACGGGTGTCAAAAATGTCCTCCCTCCGACAATCGATGGGGTGTCGGGGGAGGATGAAATTGCAAAGCTGTGGAAAAACCGCTACTCTAACATTCTTAACAGTGTGAGTAGGGATAATCTTAAGATAGATGGCAGCGAAACGATTGTGGGAGGGACAAGAGAAAATACTTTGATATCATTTTCTGAAGTAAAGAGGTTAATTAAAGCGTTAAAGACTGGTTCTGCTTCAGGGGTAGATGACTTATCGAATGAGCACTTAAAATATGCAAATGACGTAGTATGTCTGCATATGTCATTGTTCCTATCAGCCATGCTTGCTCATAGCTATATCCCTGCAGAGCTCATGAGGGTATATATCTTGCCCCTGGTCAAAAATAAGTACGGAGACATTCTGTCCAGCAATAATTACAGGCCTATTGCTGTCGCTTCCTGCTTCTCGAAACTACTAGAAAAACTCTTGTTACTCCGATTAAATGATTTCCTATGGACATCTCCTAATCAGTTTGGCTTTAAAAGGTTCCACTCAACTGACCTGTGTATCTATGTACTTAAAGAAACAATATCTAAATGCATTGACAGTAATTCAACTATTTATAGCTGTTTCCTTGATATAAGTAAGGCATATGATAGAGTGAACCACAATATTTTATTTGCAAAACTAGAAGACAGGAAGGTTCCCATGTACATATTAAATTTATTGAAATTTTGGTATTCCCACCAATCTTTCACTGTTAGGTGGGGCAATGTACTATCCGAATGTTTTGGCTCCTCTTGCGGGGTGAGACAAGGCTCCTTGCTCTCCCCTGTGCTGTTTAATGTGTATATTGACGGATTAATTGCTTCACTTAATGAGGCAACAATGGGATGTTGTATAGATAAATAACACAAGGATAAATAACTTAGTTTATGCCGATGATATGGTGTTAATAAGTCCCTCTGTTAAAGGTCTGGATCGGCTGCTAAACGTCTGCGAAGTGTATTCGCAGAAACATGATATTCTTTTTAATGTTACAAAAACTAAGGTTATGCAATTTCATCCTAAAAGCTGTAATCAGCCAGCTGATATAAGGTTTAAAATGAATGGTGAAGTAATTGAGGAAGTACAAGAGTTTAAGTATTTAGGTCAAACTATTACCAGCTCCTTGAGCGATGACTCGGATATAAGAAAATCTCGAAGCCTGTGTGCTAAAGCGAATATGACCATAAGGAACTTTCGATTCTGTACAAGTGAAGTTAAAGACACACTCTTTCATACTTTCTGCAGTAATATATACGGACAGTAACTCTGGGTGAATTATAAAAAAGGTTCTGGCAGAACCCTAAATTTGCTGTACAACAGGTCTTTTAGACTCTTACATAAATTACCCCCGAGATGCTCAGCTTCGCAAATGTTTGCTACCCGCAATGTCCCGAGCTTCCCGGAGCTAACAAGACGTGCTCAACACAGTCTAATGCAAAGAATTAAAAAAATCAACCAATCCGATCATCCAAGCTATCCATGATTCCGGCCATTTATCCTCTAAGCTATGGACTTCTTGGTACGAAAACGTCTGTCTGTAGCTCCACTTAACTTCGACATTACAGTATTATTTCTAATCAATTGTATATATTTCTATCCTTAGTGTATGAACTCAGTCATTGAACTGTCATTGTATTAATAATATTTGTCATATGGACTATAGTCTGCCAATAAACCTTTTCATCCTGAGGATGTCATTAGACGAAAGCGCTTGAGCACCCCTTTGTGTTTCTTTTTCCTTCGTGGTTTTATTCATCATAAATACTTTTCACGTGTCACTTTCGTGAAATAATTTTTCATATATATATATATATATATATATATATATATATATATATATATACTTAGTTTTGCTTCCGCCCGAATTGGTCATTTTCACAAAGGTCAAGCTTGTTGCCCTACCTTAGACCTATAGTTTAACATAGAATCCGAACCACGACGCACCAAGGAACTCAGAAATTATATGTATATGATGCAAACCCACAAGGAAAAAGAAGAAATTTTTCCAAGGCCTTTTGTGTATTTAGCAGTACACCTGAATACACGAAAGACCTTGAAATAATTTTTTCTTTTTCCTTGTGGGTTTGTATCATTCATTCATTCATTTCATGTGTTTAATTGTGAAATTCCTCCCATATATATATATATATATATATATAATATATATATATATATACAGTATATACTCGTATATACTATTAAAGACAGCTCAACACAAGTGTCGTGGGATATAGGGAGGCAGCATCTTGGGTTAGGGGATACTCTCTGTCCTTACACACCCCCATTTGAAGAGATTCCTCTGCCGAACGGTGCCCCCCCCCCATAGTACTGTGAGGTATTGAAAAACTCTTCATCTTCACTTGCCCCACAAACACCTTTAAATGGGAGACCCATCTGATATATTTTCATGTCGGTTATAAATAGATATAGAGTGTAACACATTTGTGGATAGTAGTCTATTATGACTTGATCCTCTGGATCCAGAGATTCTATCTTTAGTTTTAAATTGATAATTAATTAGTTTTAAATTGATAATTATTTAGTTTTGTAAAAATTGGTTGTTGCCAATGTACAGGCAGTTTTTACATAGTGGAGCCACCTCGATGGGCCGAAGTGGACCCTAGTGTGCCCACTATAAAAATTTCTTATGTTCTTATGTTCTTTGTGGTTCAGAACCCACGTAAAATTGTAGGTTCCCTCCGCCACCACGGAGGATATGCACAATACACAATTACGAACACAGTTAGGTAGACCAGCCATGAGTGGATCCTAGGGTCTTTGTTGTTCTGAAACATTATAACATATAAAACAAAACCAATGTGTATGGAAAATGGAACTCTTTTGGGATATTAAATCCTTTGTAGTCTGAATAAGTAATAGTAGATGACGTGTGTTTCATACACATTAGTTCTACTTTTTCTATAAAAAATTTATCTCAGGGGACCATGCGAGGTTGGATTACATATATATTTGTGTGCGTGCGTACTTGACACCTAGGCTCGCGTCTTGGTCAGTGTCGTAACGACGCTTTCCGTCGATCAGCAAAGTAAACGACAACGGATCTGGGTAGTAGTTGGATGGGGGACCGTCCTCCGCGTTCAGGTTATACAGCAACCCGCGGTTCGAATCTCACGTAAAGCCAGAGGTCCCTTCCGCCATATGACCCTAGGTGTTGCGAAAGAGATTAAACAATCCCACCATTATATTTTACTCGCTTCCTCTCCAGTGGCGAGTTAAATATACGAGATGGCGAGTGCATTCTAGTACTGTACAGTAATTTAAAGAAGGTATTTTAAGCGCAGTAGGTTAGTAGGCCTTGTTACCTGGCGAATGTGTGGTGTATATATTTTTAGAGCCTCGTATATTATAAGGCTTGGGTACATGATTTATCAGGAGCAAGATGTACTTTATGTATGGTTACCTATACCACTGAATCTACGTAAATGAAGTTACGATAATCACCAATAAAAAAATCTCGCAAAATGATAAATGAAATCCGCAAAAAAACAATAATAAATAAAATGGTTATTTTGGCCATTAATGACAAAATCGTTAATTTTTTAATGAAGTTAAACCAGATTTTTTTTATTTATTATTTGAACGAGTTTGACCATTATGCAAAACAGGTTGACCACTTTTCAACATTTCTTTTTAAAATTGAAGTCATCATTAAAAAAAAAAAAAAAGAAAGTGAAAAATAAAATAAATAATGATAATTATGTCAAAATTGGGCACTCGTAGGACGAATCATTTTTAAACAATAATGTACGACGATTTTAATTTGACGTTTAAAGTGAACATAATTCAGACAAACTGCAAATTAATTTCGAGCCACGATGAAAATTCTGTTTTATAGTTGACAAATATTTAGCTGCGTTTTTGAAACTTTGCACACACACACACACACACATCTATATATATATATATATATATATATATATGATACAAACCCACAAGGAAAAAGAAAACGATTCCAAGTCCTTTCGTGTATTCAGAGCTACACCTCGTCAGGGAATGAAGAGAGAAGGAAGATACCCATAAATATATGCAACGTAGCGGAAACCAAAACAATTAGCACATACTTAACAAGCGTTAATGAGAGGCAAAAGGAATTTTAACAAGATATTGTCAATTTTATACATTCTTGCACTGTTATTGAAATTGTTTTTAAAATGGATAAATGCACATTCTACAATATTTCTTTCAATTATATCTGTTTTTAACGAGCGCTTTAGAACTATCCCACTTGATGCTATGATTACATCTATACATATGGTTAAACAATGCATTGGAATTATTAGCTGTTCTACACGCATATTTATGCTGTTTTACCCTAATATCTAACGTTTTACCCGTTTGACCTATATATACTGAGTTACATTGTGTACATCCGATCGAATACACACAACCAACAACATTATCCGGGCTATTCTTTATTAAGCGTGATTTAACAGTATTATTATACTTAAAGACTACATTGATGCCAATTGCTTTAAGTAAAGTCGGAAAATATTGAAAATTAACATGGTAAGGTAGGCTAAGGATATTTTTACGCTCAAATTCCTTTACAGTTACATTATTATAATACCTATTCTTGGCTTTCCTAAGACAGTTATCTAAAAGTGAAATAGGATAACATAATTTAGTACCAATATTCATGATATTGCATAACTCGGAATCTAAAAATTCAGGACTGACAACTCTCAATGCTCTAAGAAACATAGCGGAGAAAATTAGAGAATTTAATCGAGGGATGATGGTCAGAATAAAAATGCACATAAGTTATTATTAGTAGGCTTGCGATCGACTTCAAATTTTAACTGATTAGAGCATCTCCAAATTTTTAGATCCAGAAAAGATAGGCTTCCATCATTTTCTTTTTCAACTGTGAACTTAATAGATGGGACTAAATTGTCGAGCCTACCAAGAAATAAGTCAACATCCAAATTATTAGGCCAAAGGCATAAAATATTATCTATATACCTGTACCAAACCAGGTTAAAATTAACAATCGCAGGCAAAATTCTACTTTCAAAAAATTCCATATATAAATTAGCTCGTACAGGTGAAAGGGATTTCACATCGCCAATCCAAACGACATAGCATAAAACTTATTTTCAAACTGAAATTTACAATCTTTGACACAAAGCTTAATTAACTCAATAAGAGTGTTGTGTTGAACAGGGAAAGAATATTCGGTACTTGTGGGTTATCTGTCGCCACTTTTTAATTTAATTTTCCAACTTTTTCACAAATACAGATGTGTGTTATCATGTTGCCATTTTTACAAAAATATACTATTTTTTTCTTAAATTATTTTTATTTCTCAAAATAACAAACATTAATCATATTATTCGGGTGGCATGAACGCGGCGATGGCCTCCAGGATGCCGTCGAATGGGTCGACACTAGCGGGTAGCTTGCTCCTCCACATGAACTCGGCCAGGTAGGTCTTAAGATGGTGTCGGGCCGTTCCTCGGTGACGCTTGTTCCTCCACTTTGCTGATCCCCACAAGCGTTCGATATTTTGAGTGTGGACTCCGGTATCTGCATCAACGAAATTGTATCGATGATTAACCTTGAAATGTTGGAAGCCAGCCTCCTGGAGGTCGGTGGTCTTATATCCTCGCCAGCTGTCGGAGTAGATAATGGAACCTTTGGCGATGTTTTCCACAATGGCAGCCAAGAGAGTTGCAGCAGAGCGGTTGGGAACTTGAACGATGAAGCAGTCGTTTGTTTCACGGCAAATTCCTCCGAACATCCATTGTTGTGGTAAAATACCACCTACCATCTAACCATCTAACCTAACCTCACACTAACCTAACCTAACCACACACTAACCTAACCTAACCTAACCTAACTAAAAATTAAATGACCCACAAGTAAAAAGTGGAAACAGATAACCAATAGGTATATTAAAAAGCGGCGACAGATAACCCACAAGTACCGAATATTCAGAGATCTTATCTTTTAAAAAAATCAAGTAGGTCATCAACAGGGACTTTTGTGAATAACAAGCATACATCAAAACTTACCAATTTGAAATTAGGGTCATTAGGAAACTTCAGCTTGTCAACAAGATCCATGCTATTTACAATATGTGACTTACAAATAGAGCCAACTAACGGCGTGAATAAATTAACTAACCATTTAGATAGCTTATAGGTTACGGAGCCTACTGAGCTAACAATAGGCCTCATGGGATTATTAACATTGTGTGTTTTTACTGAGCCGGACAGATATGGTAGTGACGGATTGATACTAAGAAACTGCTGCGAAAGCCCATGATAGTTATTTTTTAATATTTCTCTTAATTTTCTGTTAAACATTTTATTAACATCCTCCAGTGGGTCTCTGTTTAGAGGTTTGTACGTGTCACGATCACTCAATAACGTATTCATCTTTTTAACATAACTGTTTTTGTCCATGATGACGATCGAATTAGATTTGTCCGCTTTAGTAATATGTAATGGATCGTTATTTTTAAGTGTTTTTAGGGCTTTTTCAAACCTTAAAGGATAATTCGATTCATACCTCGTATTAAAAGCACTACACACACACAACCTTTGGCTAAAGTCACCTCACTTTCGGATATATTACTATGTTTTTCATAATTGACAAAAGACTTAGCAATCAGTAAACTGCTGGGCTTTTTTGGGACAGAGAATCCTAACCCAAAACCTAACGCACATTTCGTATTGAAGTCTAGCTGATGGGACGACAAGTTAACAATATTACGAAAATAACTTTTTTTAGTCCAGTCACTATTACGAAATATATATATATATATATATATATATTTTTTTTAACTGCAAACAACACACAGTATAATTAATGTAAAGAACGACGCTTGTATAGAAGAACGTTCCGCACAAGATGAGGAGGGAGAACGAACAAATGAAAAATGAGGTAACCACCCGGGAATCGAACCCGGGATCTTCCGATTGCCGGTCAGATATGCTAACCACTACACCATGGGCCTCGATTAATCAGAAGTCGTAATTCTCCTACATACGAGCAGAAACCAATGCCCTGAGGGGGCACCTTCCGCATGCCGCACATATATACATTTTAACTGCAAACAACACACAATATAATTAATGTAAAGAACGACGCTTGTATAGAAGAACGTTCCGCACAAGATGAGGAGGGAGAACGAACAAATGAAAAATGAGGTAACCACCCGGGATCTAAAATTGGTAGTTTTCTTACAAATTTGTATGCTCCTCCCACAATTTTTTATTTCTATATTTATTATATATATAATTTTTTTTTGTAACCTATATATAGTCTTGAACTCTTTATTTACTTCAGTGTTCCTGAGGATGCCATTAGACGAAAGCGCTTGAGCACCACTCTGTGTTTCCTTTCCTTCGTGGTTTTATTCATCATAAATATTTTTCACGTGTTACTTTCGTGAAATAATTTTCATATATATATATATATATATATATATATATATATATATGTTAAACACAGACCGTGCATGGAACAAGGAACTCTTCTGGGAAATTACATCCACTATAGTTCGAATAAGTAATGATTAATGACAAATACTATAGTTTTCCAGAAGAGTTTCTTGTTTCATGCACGGTCTGTGTTTAACATATAAGTTTCTCAGGGGACTATTCTGAGTTTGTGTATATTAAACGGACGTGTTATGTGCCTTGAAAAGTGGACGCTCAATGTCCCGGTTGAGGTTTGAGTTTTGTTTTTTGGCTAAAAATACAATAGTTACCCCTTTTTCTTTGATGTATTCAATCCTACGTGAATGCAACGAGTCTTTTGCTTATATTGAGGTTCTGACTGTAGTAGGCTAGGTGTAAGCTTTAAACCCTAGATCCTGTCCCAAAGCCGGATCCTATCTGCTTTGCAGATAGCTGGTGAGGGAAGCTATATTTTTAGGACCTCTTTGCGAGTGACCCGTTGCCCACGTCGGGCTAACATTATGAAAAAGAAAAAACTATAGTATTTGTCATTTATCATTACTTATTCGAACTATAGTGGATGTAATTTCCCAGAAGAGTTCCTTGGTCCATGCTCGGTCTGTGTTTAACATTTAAGTTTCTCAGGGGACCATTCTGAGTATATATATATATATATATATATATATATATATGCGCCTCGGTGGTGTAGTGGTTAGCGTCGCTGACTACGAATCCATCGGCTCCGGGTTCGAGACCCGGCGACGGCAGCCGGCGCGCAGCAAAACCCAGCTGTTCATCCTTCCCCGCAATAAAGAAAGTGGTTGGTAGATAAATGGGTACCCTGGGTGGCCTAGTGGTTAAGACGCTAGCTGCTGGTGGGGCGTGGTTCGGATTTCACGTTAAACTGTAGGGTCTAAGGTGGAGTGAAGAGCTTGACCTTTGTCAGAATGAACAATTCGGGCGGAAGCTAACCAAAGGTGTATATATATATATATATCCAAAATAGCAGGCTAACGTTGTTGTGTGTTATATTTCAAATGCCAACGTCAGACCAATGGATTCTTGCTACGTATTAGGATCAACACAGCGAGAGAATTCCTCAAGTTATTGCATTGCAGCCGTTTCGACACTAATTGTCATCTTCAGTGTCTGTTCAAAGTCTTTTATATGAAATTATTATAATGCGAGCGTACGATGACTAGATATTGGTAAGCTTTGCAAAATTTATGAAATAAACGCTTTTGCCGCCACAGCTTTCTTTACACACAAGATGACCAACTAATTTATACTTATTCAGCCTAAGAGAACAGGCCCGATTGCCCGTGTCCTTTGTGCGTAGAATGTGGAGACAAACGAGTAGATATACGTTATTTCTATAAAGAGGTAATCATTAATACTTTTAACTCCTTTTTGTACTTCATTTATTTGTTTTATTACTAAATTTCTCTTATTAATTTAAATTAATTATTTTAAATGTATTTTATTTAATTACTGTCTTAATTGTAGTTTTAGATAGCCACTGAAGATGACAATTGTACTGTCGAAACGTCTGCTCTGGCAATGAATTTAAAGTACTGTATATCAGCGATGTTTCTTTTATATATTTACTTCTGCTTCTTTCACTCCTCTTTTCCATTCTTACGGCTCAGTTACTGTCCCTTCTCCTGATAAAGCTGAACTCTTCGCTCAAACTATCGCCTCCAACTCAACCCTGGATGATTCCGGTGCTGTTCCTCCATCCACTTCTCCCTCCGCCTTAATTATGCCTGAAATTAGAATCTTTTCCAAATATATTTTTCTGCCCCACTCTAGGAAGACGTACGGTCCTGATGGGGTCCCTCCTGTTGTTCTCAAGAACTGTGCTACTCTGCTAACACCCTACACAGGCAAATTCTTTGGTGTTTGTTTTTCATCTGGTACTTTTCCTTCCTGTTGGAAGTTCGCTTTCATTCAGCCTATCCCAAAGAAGGGTGACCGCTCTCAACCCTCCAACTATCGACCAAGTGATTTGATTTCTTGTCTTTCTAAAAAATTTTAATCTATCCTTAATAAGAAAATTCTTGATCACTGCTCTATTTACAATCTTCTTTCAGATCGACAGTATGGGTTCCGCAAGGACGTTCTACTGACGATCTTCTTGCATATCTCCCTGACTCTTGGTTATCCTCCTTTCGGAATTTTGGTGAAACTTTTGCTATGGCGCTAGGCATATCAAAAACTTTTGATAGAGTCTGGCACAAATCCTTAATTTCCAAACTACCCTCCTTCGGTTTCTATCCCTCTGTCTGTGCCTTCGTCTCTAATTTCCTATCTAGCCGATCTATAGCTGCAGTTATAGATGGCCACTGTTCTTCTCCCAAAGCTATTAATAGTGATGTTCCTCTGGGCTCTGTCCTGTCACCCACTCTCTTCCTTTTATTTATTAATGATCTTTCAAGTCGCACTTTCTGTCCTATCCACTCTTATGCCGATGATTCCACTCTTCACTTCACCACCCGCTTCACAAAGCGTCCCTCTCAATAGTCGCTCCACGATTCGCATGAGACGGCTATGGTGTACCCGACCTGCTCTTTCTACAATCTTTTACACGACTATCCCCTTATCTTCAACAATACACAACTCAATCACTCCTCTTCTCTTAACGTTCTTGGTGTTTACTTTTCTCGTGATCTTTCTTGGAAAGATCACATCTACTCTCTTTCCGAAACAGCTTCTAAGAGGTTAGGGGCCATTCAAAAACCACGTGGTCCTTAAAGGGGGGAGGGGGGGGGGCTTGACGTTTAACCACGTGGCCAATACTAAGCATTAAAATACCGTTTATAATACTGTTTGTCATATATATATATATATATATATAATTAGGGTAGGTTGATTTTGGAACTGTGATCTTGGACTAGTCTAGATAGAAAGGTATTAATGTATAAAAAACGTTGCACCAACTCATATTTGTGAAAATGATTGTATTTTTTGAGGATTGTTAATTATTTTTAAGTTGTAAAATTGCCGAATTTTACGCGTAAAATTGGGCGCGCGGCATTCGCGCAATGTAAACAAACAAAATATCGGACCTTATTTCATCAAAATAATCAATTAAAATTCGGCTTTTTTAACAAAACGATGCTTGAAACTTATTGTAAATGCATTATAGATGTTTATTAGTGTATTATTTTGTATTTTTTAATGATATTTACCTATAAAATGTGTATTAAATTAAGTTATTTTATGATGCGTTCATTTAATTGTGTTTATTTTCAGATATTTCATAAAAATGGGTAAAAAACGGAAGTCTGCAGCGTTAACTCGAAGTGATAGTGCCAAAAAATTCAGTGGCCAGCCTTCCCCTTTGGATAAAACAGAGCCTCCTATCTCCGCCAAGTTATTCAGTACAGTTATTTCCTCCAAAACAGCCACCCGGACTTGAAAGACTATGATATTGCTAAAATGATAGCAAAGGATGTGATTGAGATCTGGCAGGCAGTGAACCCGCGGCTGCCCCTGTATGAGGAATATTATGTAGTGAAATTGGTGGATAAAGTGTGCTTCCAGAAAGCAAAAGAGATAAATAGGAAATCTCTTTCTACAGTCCAGGAGCAGATCTGGAGGAAAAGCTGGATAAACTTTTTGACATTTCTGCTTGCACCTGTAAGCTACCTGTTCGTCCCTGTAATGACAATGCTGTGAAGTGCAAGAAAGAAAATTGTCAAACACAGCACATAATCTGCACTTGTCCTCCCAGTAAGAAGGTAATGCTATTATTTTTTTAACTTTTAACTGGCCTAACTTAGTGCGATTAGATGCCTTTTAAATGGAAGGAAATTCAATGCTTGTAGTTGAAAAATATCCACATTTTCCTCCTGTAATCTTCCTTTCCCCGCCCCCTGGTAATAGAAATTAATAATCAATTTTTTTTCAGGATTTTATCTCTTATTTTAGATCCGCTATTTAATATACTTTAATATTTCAGGTTCCAGTAGAGGAGAGGGAATACTTGAGAGATCAGAGGGCCAAAATAGGACCCAAGGGCTCTTTCCAGCTGGGATCTGTGGATAAAGCTGCTGTGAAGAGAGACCAGAGGGCTGCAGCTGAAGCAGAAAGATTACAGAGCCAGATTCAACAGCAGCAGGAAGTGGATTTGGCCACTTTTGCCTCCACACCTTCACAAGATATTTCTTTTGAATCCAGCTCAGGAGAATCAGGAGAGGTAATATATTTTTTTCTTATATCTTATCCCATTTTTACCCAAATTTATCCCTACTTTTTGTCCCTATTTCCCCCCTTTTTTTCCCCATTTTCGCTTCAGTAATTTATTCTTTTTTTCAGGGATGGGGAGTCGGCCAAAAACAACCGACTCCCGACTCCTGAGTCGGTATTTTTAAAAACCGACTCCGACCCGACTCTTTCCTTATCATGCTGATCTACAACCTTATAAATATTGGGATGTTTATTTCGTAGATGGCGTTTCAAGTTGAGGCTCTAGTTGGAGCATTAGCATGTTTCCCAGTGTAAGCACTAATTTTTGCATTACACTCTTTACCATCCTTTTCTACTTGACAAATAAAAATACTTTCATCCTCATTTAGCTTAAAATATTGAAAGACTGCTGATTTTCTACTAGGCCCACGACTCATTACTAATAGGGGCTAATTAAATTAATAATTAATATATTGCTAATTTTTATATGGTACCTAGTATCCTAAAATAGAAATATGAAATTCATTTGCTAAGATTTACCAGAACAATAAATCAAATGTGGAAATGTGAATCTAGAATTAGTTCAGGAAGATATTTATTTAGGGCAGAGTAGTATTCTGGTAAATTGTTGGCATATACAAATTGAATCAAAGAGTCGGGAGTCGGTCGTTTATACCGACTCCCGACTCTTCAAAAAAGCCCCGACTCCCGACTCCGACTCCCCACCTCTGCTTTTTTACGCCCATTTTCGCCGACTTTTTACCTGAATTTTTACCCATTTCCCCCCCTATTTTCCCACTTTTCCCCCTCCATTTTCGTTTAAGTAATTTATTCTTATTTCCGCCCATTTTCGTCGATTTTTACCCATATTTTTCCATACTTTTTCCCCCATTTTCGCTTTAGTAATTTATTTTTTATTTTCATTTCAGCCATCTGGTGGTGAAGCTGAAGAGTTCAAGCCAAGGTGGCACCCAAGTGTAGGTTACAGCTTTTTGAAAAACCCCAGATATGCCATGGAACTGATCAGGGGTGATGTTTCTTCCAATCTTGGGGCAAGTCTTGCTAATGCCTTCCTCCTGGACTTACAAGCTATGGACCTGCTTAAGCCTGGCCTTGATGTGAAACAGATAATAGTTGATAAATCGAAAATGGACAGGGTAAAAAGCTAGAATGAGAGTGAAAAGTGATGAAAAGCACAATGAGGGTCTGGAAAAGTTAGTCTGTATTGGGGTTGATGGGAAAATTGACAAGGACACTTTGCTATACAGAGAAGTTAAGGATGAAAATGGGGAGACTAAGCTGAAGAAAGGAAAGGGACAAGAGCACCATTTGACTTTCACAAAGGAGCCGGGAACTGAAAGTGGAACATATCTTACTCACAGTCATCCCAATTAAAGGTGCGACTGAAGTTCTTCTTGGTGAAGAAGTTGCTAGTGTTTTGGAGGAGTTTAACAGTGTTCATACCCTGAAAGCTGTCCTCCTTGAGAACACAAATACAAACACTGGCTGGGAGGGAGGCCTTGTAACAGCTCTGGAAAATAAAATTGAGCGGAAATTGCACACCATTGGCTGTTCACTCCATTAGAATGAGCTTCCTTTCAGAGCTGTTTTCAAGCATCTTGATGGCAGTACCAAAAGTCTCACGGCTTTCACTGGTCCGCTGGGAAAACTCTGTGAAATTGACTACCAAGATCTGCCACAAGTGGAATTCACCAAATTCAGTGGCCCCCTGGATGACATGGAATTTGCT
Source organism: Bathynomus jamesi (assembly GCA_023014485.1). Classification (NCBI taxonomy): domain Eukaryota; kingdom Metazoa; phylum Arthropoda; class Malacostraca; order Isopoda; family Cirolanidae; genus Bathynomus; species Bathynomus jamesi. The sequence continues at coordinate 311,315 of JAJOZX010004892.1, read as the reverse complement.
GAGGAGACACTGAAAGGTCTCAGTAGCGACCAGAGGCTTCTTTTGGAGTATGTGCTTGAAATTTCCAGGGGCAAAGTCAACCCAAGATTTGCTGCCTGGAAAATTGGACCATTAAACCATGCAAGATGGTTGACTTTGGCAATTAGATTGATGTGTCTGTGGACCAGAGGTGCTTACCCTCCAGAACTACAGGATAAGCTTTACCAGGCCATCAAGTTCATTGTGGACGTGTATGCAGTCAGTTGGTTTGAGATCAAAAGGGACAGCAAGTTCCACAATCAGCAGCTGTACATCTTCAACATGATCCAGAGGATCAAGCAGCGGTCTGAAGAAATCCAGGGTGTTGCTTTCAAGAACCTGAAGTACAGTGCTTTTGCCTTGCTGCCCGAGAATGTGCTGTACTCCATGATGAAGTCTGATGACTTGGAAGTGAGAGAAGCTGCTCTCAAGAAAATTCTGTCCATCAGGTAAGCATTTATTAATTTTAAAAAATGTGAAAATTTTTTGTATTATGGGGGATTTATTTAATAAAAAAAAGGCCCGAGTTCTATAAATCCCCAAAATCAAATTTTTTTTCACATTTTCTTATCCCAATTCCCCGCTTCCCCTCTGATAATGGAAATAATCTTACCTTCTTTCTGAAAAAAATTCGATTATGGGGATTTATAGAACCTGGGTTTTTTTTTTAATTAAGTTTAATTTAAATCAGCAATTCTGAGACTAATAGGGATTAAATCTTAAACTGGAATAAAAAATAAATTAATTATTATTCTTTCAGAAGTGGGAAGCCAGCCAAGAAGAGGTTGAAGAAGATCACAGCCATCAACATTGAAGCTACCCACTGGTCAGAACTAATCAACCTTTCTCAAAGTGGCATCTGTGAACCTGCTCTCACAGAAGACTTTTCTGACCAGGAGCTTCAAGAAGCATTGCTGAATGGAACCAAGCTGGAGCTGCCTGATCTGCCTTCACATTCTCAGTGTTGAAATGGCCGTGAAGCTGACATCTGAAGCTTCCCATACTGTTTATGGACTCGAATCAAGGCACAAACACATTCTGGCCAAAGCCCTAAGCCGCCAGATGAGGCCTTCCTTTGCTTCTAAGGGCTCTTACAGTGAAAATTATGATGATCTTGGGATCTAAATGTGTCTATTTGACTCTGTACATGTTTTTTTACTTTTTTTCAATAAAATTGTAACTTTTTTCAGGATTTTTTTAATGAAAATAACGTTTTTTTCGGCCGAAAATTGCGAAAATGTGGTATTTTTCGGTATGATTTTTTGACGATTTTTTTAAACGGTTTCCTCAAAAAACGGTTAAAGCTAGGGATCTGAAATTTTTTGTTGGTTATTATCATATTAAACCCTGACTATTTCGACTAGTCCAAAGTCGATATCTTAAAAAATGTGGAAAATCAACCTACCTTAATATACAAGCCCTGAACTGAAACTAGCCGTTCGCCATGGTTACAGCATATTGAAGATACACGAGGTTTGGAGGTTTCAGAAGCTACCCAACCTTTTCACACCATATATAAAAGCTTTTTGAAAGATAAGGTTGAGGCATCAGGATATCCGCGAGGGGTTGATACCGAAGATGAAAAGTCTGCCTATATTCAACGTTACCGCGACCACGAAGGTATACAGCTTGACCGTTCCCAAATTGTAAAGAACCCTGGCAAGCGCTTTAGTACAAAGTTGTGCCTAAACAGTCTTTGGGGAAAATTTGCACAGAATACAGGCAAAGGGAACGTTATTTGGCGCAAAGTTATAGTGAAGTTTGGGATTACGCCAACGCGCCCGATAAAGAGGTCATGGAGATTGTGAATGTAGGTAATACTTACATAATAAAGTACAACAACACCGAATTGGCCACAGACAACTCACGGGTTACAAACATTCCTGTAGCCAGCTTCACAACAGCCTACGCACGCATCAAACTTTGGGACTTATTGCATTCTCTTGGGCGGAGAGTATTGTACGCCGATACAGATAGTGTGATATTCACAGAGAGGGAGGGTGAATACATGCCTCCTATTGGTGAATTCCTCGGTGAGTTAACAGACGAGATCAAGGATGAGTATGGAGACACCGCATACGCCGACTCTTTTGTCTCAACAGGACTGAAAACTTATGGCGTACGGGTGAGGATAGGGGAGGATATGAAATATATCGTGAAGGCAAAGGGCATCACGCTTAACCAGGCGAATCGGCGGGTGGTTAACTTTGACTCGATGAAGGAGCTAGTGAGATTGGAAGATGATGAGGGTGACTGACCCCCCCCCCCACCTGGTTGTGGGAACTCACAACTTCAGAGCACAGAAATTAGGGGGTGTGAAGGAACTTAGGGGTACAAAGGCGTGCCGTAACAGCTATAGGAAGCGCTACCAGGTACCTGGTAGCTATGATACCGTGCCCTTTGGGTACTGTATTAACTAGATGCTTACCTTGTAATGCTTACCAGTATTTAAACTATGTATGTGCCTGTTACACCTTTTTATTATATGTTCTTTGTACCCCTGTTTGCCATGCACGTTTAACCATTTTCTGTGTATGTATTTGTACTGATAATAAATTTCTTGTTTTGTGTTAGATTGCTTTTTATTCTAACAACCTTCATTATATTAGTTATGGGAAATAAAAGTTGTATATTTACACACCTGTCATTAATAATGCACGGTATTTTTCTCCACAGCTTATTAATGACGTAAACTTAGTCTCCGTATTAATCCCTTTGTGTGCCGGCGATTCCACATGGCCCCATCAACAAAAAGTATATGTATTTTCCTCAGACTAGATTCAATGGTGGCTTATGGCACCTGAGTATAAAATTAATTGTATAGCAACATCTGATAGTTTTGGACATTACCCTGAACATTTAGAATCCAAAAAGAGATGCAGAAACTATATGAAGGGTACTCTCGTCTATAATGCAGAAAGTGTGATACCCCATTACGTTTAACAAACGCCAAAACTACCTTAATGAATCGAAGTACTATGGTCCACCCTTGTGTTTAGCAAAGGCCAAATATTGTTATTATTTGTACCATTCAAAGTACCAAAGTTATGTTAATGTCTCATTACTTGACAGCGTCATTGGCGCCATATAATTTCTAGTGTAATTAGTTATTTCTAAGCAAAGTTTCATTTCCATACCTATTTTTAACATTTTTAGGTCAAAACAATAATTTGGGATAGAAAGGATTAATATTGTAGACACCATCATCGCTCTGTGCAATACATGCCATTCAAATAAGTACCTACAGATCCGTATAAGCGCATGATGCTTTCCACATTCGGTAATGACGCTAAGACAACCAATATTATTTTAAGACATTTTATAATCAAGGTTTTAATCTTCCTGCAAGCGTTTGAAAAGCTTGTTAGTTATACATTCACTTAGTATGAAAAATTAAAAATGTCTACATGAATAAGTTGGATGCTTATCTTCTCATTGTCAAATTTCAGATGAAGCCTATACATGTACCGATGTGTCGCATATTGAAATCTTCTAGCTCGTTACAATGCCGTTATTTTACTGAGGTTATTGCACAAACGAAAACAAATGATAAGAATATGTAATATTACAATGGGCACAAAAGACTACAAACAACAGCTTATACGAGAATGTCTGTTTAGGCAGCTCTGATAAAAGATGTACGAAAATTAAAAAAGATAGGTGAAAGTTTTAAAACATAGCATAGGAGAGAGATTGGAAGGAAATAGAGAACGTTAAAGATAAAGCGTAAATTTAAAAGTAAAGAGAACTGGTTCCGCGTGAAATTCGACAATACTTTTATGCGATATAAATGTTTCTAACGGGGATTTAACAAAATAAGCAGTTGACCTCTTTAAAAGGATCCGATTGAATTACTTTGAAGTACGTTAGTGACATTCCAGCCCCACAAATTAACTATACGCCTGAATGACATACGTTTAGCTTCATCAGAATTAAGATGATTACCAATAATTTGAGAGCAATACCCTGAGTGCATCCTACATTTCTGCAATCAAAATGTTTTTAGGCATCATGATTGTCAAACATTAAATGGTTCATAGGTAAACAGTTTTTAAAACATGAACTATAGATGATGTGAAAACCTAGTGAAGATGCTCTCCTAGATTATCTTAAGCGATGCATCGGTCAGATCAACTAATCTTTTACCATATTGCGTTCATCGTTCTTTATGTTTTTTACCCCTTTATTGCGTATTTCTCTGTGATACATGAACTATATATTTGTCGTGGATAAAACATGTTGGTAGGACGCATCAGTAAATATGTAAATAATCTGTTGCGGAACTCTATACTATTTTAAATCGATGGTACGGATATTAACGTTATATATATATAATATATATATATATATATATATATATATATATATATATATATATATATATATATGTGATGAATAAAACCCGGGAAAAGAAACACAAAGGGGTGCTCAAGCGCTTTCGTCTAATGACATCCTCAGGAACACTGGAGTGAAAGGACAGATCAAGGCAATATATAGGTTACAAAAATAAACATACATACATACATATTCATATATACATATACATATATATATATATATATATATATATATATATATACATATACACATATATATATACATATATATAGTAAGCATAGAAAAAATTGTGGGAGGAGCAAACAACATTTGTATGGGAAATTGACACTTTTAGCACTTCGGCCGACATTCAATATAAATTCAAAAGGCTTGTTTATGAAATAGGTCACAAAAGAATAAAGAAATAAAAATAAATATAAATATAAATTGAGAAAAAATTAATTACAAAATAGTGCCTTAGTGATATATATGTCAGCCTAAATAACCATAAAGAAATAAACCGACAAATAAAAAACCACAAATATATATATATATATATATATATATATATATATATATATTTGTGGTTTTTATTTGTCGGTTTATTTCTTTATGGTTATTTAGGCTGTGACATATATATCACTAAGGCACTATTTTGTAATTAATTTTTTCTCAATTTATATTTATATTTATTTTTATTTCTTTATTCTTTTGTGACCTATTTCATAAACAAGCCTTTTGAATTTATATTGAATGTCGGCCGAAGTGCTAAAAGTGTCAATTTCCCATACAAATGTTGTTTGCTCCTCCCACAATTTTTTCTATGCTTACTCTATATATGTATATATATATGTATATGTGTATATGTATATATATATATATATATGTATATATATATATGAATATGTATGTATGTATGTTTATTTTTGTAACCTATATATTGCCTTGATCTGTCCTTTCACTCCAGTGTTCCTGAGGATGTCATTAGACGAAAGCGCTTGAGCACCCCTTTGTGTTTCTTTTCCCTTCGTGGTTTATTCATCATAAATATTTTTCACGTGTCACTTTCGTGAAATAATTTTTCATATATATATATATATATATATATATATATACACAGAATATCAGTCTGCTGTGTGAGATTGCTTACTCCCCGTGCAGACAAACTAACAGGGACCGCGAACACGTCGGAACATAAAGTACTCGAATATTTAATTGTCTGTTTTTGTCTGTTTGTTTGTTTCGAAAAACCTTGAAAGAACCCCACAGGAAGATTTTTCTCGTGAAAGAAGGTTATGATGAAGCCCTTGGAGGAAGGCGAGGATGAATCCTTTCTTAAATTTTTTCCTCTTTTGAAGGAAGGTGAAGACGAATCCTTTTTTTTTTTTTTTTGAATGAAGGTGAAAACGAATTTTTTTTCTCCCCAAAGAGGAAGGCGAGGCTGATTTTTTTTTTTTTTTTCAAGGAGGATGGGGGCCCTCAAGGAGCAAATACCCTTCATTAAGGACGGTGGGACCCCATAAATGGGGTGAGAAACTTAAGTAAGAGGGCCCCTCATAACGAAGGCGAAGGCCTTCAGGGGGCCCCTCCAGGGGCAGGATTTCAGAGCACCCCAACTTCCTCATAACTTTTGCCATCATACTACTATACTTTATAAAGATTCGAGTATTCTGAAATTTTCTGGAGTTTACGAACTAATATATATATATATATATATATATATATATATACAGTGTATATATATATATATATTGTTAAGGTAGGTTGATTTTCCGCATTTTTTTAGATATCGACTTTGGACTAGTCGAGATAGTCAGGGCTTAATATGATAATAACTGACAAAAAATTTCAGATCCCTAGCTTTAACCGTTTTTTGAAGAAACCGTTTCAAAAATCGTCAAAAAATCGTACCGAAAAATACCACATTTTCGCAATTTTCGGCCGAAAAAAACGCTATTTTCATAAAAAAATCCTGAAAAAAGTTAGTTTTATTGAAAAAAAGTAAAAAAAAACATGTACAGAGTCAAATAGACACATTTAGATCCCAAGATCATCATAATTTTCCCTGTAAGAGCCCTTAGAAGGAAAGGAAGGCCTCATCTGGCGGCTTAGGGCTTTGGCCAGAATGTGTTTGTGCCTTGATTCGAGTCCATAAACAGTATGGGAAGCTTCAGATGTCAGCTTCACGGCCCTTTCAACACTCTGAGAATGTGAAGGCAGATCAGGCAGCTCCAGCTTGGTGCCATTCAGCAATGCTTCTTGAAGCTCCTGGTCAGAAAAGTCTTCTGTGAGAGCAGGTTCACAGATGCCACTTTGAGAAAGGTTGATTAGTTCTGACCAGTGGGTAGCTTCAATGTTGATGGCTGTGATCTTCTTCAGCCTCTTCTTGGCTGGCTTCCCACTTCTGAAAGAATAATAATTAATTTATTTTTTATTCCAGTTTAAGATTTAATCCCTATTAGTCTCAGAATTGCTGATTTAAATTAAACTTAAATTAAAAAAAAAAAAAACCAGAGTTCTATAAATCCCCATAATCGAATTTTTTTTCAGAAAGAAGGTAAGATTATTTCCATTATCAGAGAAGGGGGAAATTGGGATAAGAAAATGTGAAAAAAAATTCGATTATGGGGATTTATAGAACTCGGGCCTTTTTTTTATTAAATAAATCCCCATAATTAATTTTTTTTTTCACATTTTTTTAAATTAATAAATGCTTACCTGATGGACAGAATTTTCTTGAGAGCAGCTTCTCTCACTTCCAAGTCATCAGACTTCATCATGGAGTACAGCACATTCTCGGGCAGCAAGGCAAAAGCATTGTACTTCAGGTTCTTGAGAGCAACACCCTGGATTTCTTCAGACTGCTGCTTGATCCTCTGGATCATGTTGAAGATGTACAGCTGTTGATTGTGGAACTTGCTGTCCCTTTTGATCTCAAACCAACTGACTGCATACACGTCCACAATGAACTTAATGGCATGGTAAAGCTTATCCTGCAGTTCTGGAGGGTAAGCACCTCTGGTCCACAGACACAAGCAATCTAATTGCCAAAGTCAACCATCTTGCATGGTTTAATGGTCCAATTTTTCAGGCAGCAAATCTTGGGTTGACTTTGCCCCTGGAAATTTCAAGCACATACTCCAAAAGAAGCCTCTGGTCGCTACTGAGATCATTCAGTGTCTCCTCAGCAAATTCCATGTCATCCAGGGGGCCACTGAGTTTGGTGAATTCCACTTGTGGCAGATCTTGGTAGTCAATTTTACAGAGTTTTCCCAGCGGACCAGTGAAAGCAGTGGGACTTTTGGTATTGCCATCAAGATGCTTGAAAACAGCTCTGAAAGGCAGCTCATTCTGATGGAGTGAACAGCCAATGGTGTGGAATTTCCGCTCAATTTTATTTTCCAGAGCTGTTACAAGGTCTCCCTCCCAGCCAGTGTTTGTATTTGTGTTCTCAAGGAGGACAGCTTCCAGGATATGAACACTGTTAAACTTCTCCAAGACACTAGCAACTTCTTCATCAAGAAAAACTCCAGTCGCACCCTTAATTGGGATGACTCTGTGAGTAAGATTTGTTCCACCAATGCCGGCCTTAGGGGTGTGCGAACCGTGCGGTCGCACAGGGCCCGCAACTTAGGGGGGCCCGAAAATTTCACAGAAATTTACCATCGACGTCAGAGTGCCAAAATTGGTGTAAATTAATGTAATTTATTTTTTTATTTTCAGATCACCGATCCATCATGGCCTTAATGATTGCATTGAATATTTAAGCTATAAATGACAAAAAATAAATTTTTATTAAATCTAGTTAATTCTTTTATGTTTTAGTATTCTTATATTACAATTGCCAAATATTCATTTGAAGTTGATTAAGTTATTTTCTTTTTTGTATATTTACAAACTTTATTTTGTGTATTTACTTTTGTTGAATATCCTAATTAAATTGAATTATCCTATTCCTAATTAAATATCCTAAGGCCGGCGCTGGTTGAAACCTCTTATGATAGTTGAAATATTTGATAATAATAAAGTAATAAGTAGTAATAATAGTAAAAGCTGTTGGTCTGTTGGTATTCTGTTACAGGTGCACTTGTATAGTTAAATTTTACTTGTTGTACTTGTTAACAATCTACTAAAATAAAATGATTAGCAATGAAAAACAATTTGACTTGTGTCATGGGGGTCCCGTACAGTATACTCTGCACAGGGCCCGAAATATCCTAAGGCCGGCGCTGGTTCCACTTTCAGTTCCCGGCTCCTTTGTGAAAGTCAAATGGTGTTCTTGTCCCTTTCCTTTCTTCAGCTTAGTCTCCCCATTTTCATCCTTAACTTCTCTGTACAGCAAAGTGTCCTTGTCAATTTTCCCATCAACCCCAATACAGACTAACTTTTCCAGACCCTCATTGTGCTTTTCATCAATTTTCACTCTCATTCTAGCTTTTTCCCTGTCCATTTTCGATTTATCAACTATTATCTGTTTCACATCAAGGCCAGGCTTAAGCAGGTCCATATCTTGTAAGTCCAGGAGAAAGGCATTAGCAAGACTTGCCCCAAGATTGGAAGAAACATCACCCCTGATCAGTTCCATGGCATATCTGGGGTTTTCAAAAAGCTGTAACCTCCACTTGGGTGCCTCCTTGGCTTGAACTCTTCAGCTTCACCACCAGATGGCTGAAATTAAAATTAAAATAAATTACTAAAGCGAAAATGGAGGAAAATAGGGGAAAAAGTAGGGAAAAATATGGGTAAAAATCGACGAAAATGGGCGGAAATAAGAATAAATTACTTAAACGAAAATTGGGGAAAAAAGTGGGAAAATAGGGGAAAAAATGGGTAAAAATTCAGGTAAAAAGTCGGCGAAAATGGGCGAAAAAAAGAATAAATTACTAAAGCGAAAATGGGGGAAAAAAGGGGGGAAATAGGGACAAAAAGTAGGGATAAATTTGGGTAAAAATGGGATAAGATATAAGAAAAAAAATATATTACCTCTCCTGAGCTGGATTCAAAAGAAATATCTTGTGAAGTGTGGAGGCAAAAGTGGCCAAATCCACTTCCTGCTGCTGTTGAATCTGACTCTGTAATCTTTCTGCTTCAGCTGCAGCCCTCTGGTCTCTCTTCCAGCAGCTTTATCCACAGATCCCAGCTGGAAAGAGCCTTTGGGTCCTATTTTGGCCCTCTGATCTCTCAAGTATTCCTTCTCCTCTACTGAAACCTGAAATATTAAAGTATATTAAATAGCGGATCTAAAATAAGAGATAAAATCCTGAAAAAAAATTGATTATTAATTTCTATTACCAGGGGGCGGGGAAAGGAAGATTACAGGAGGAAAATGCGGATATTTTTCAATTACAAGCATTGAATTTCCTTCCATTTAAAAGGTACCTAATCGCACTAAGTTAGGCCAGTTAAAAGTTTAAAAAATAATAGCATTACCTTCTTACTGGGGACAAGTGCAGATTATGTGCTGTATTTGACAATTTTCTTTCTTGCACTTCACAGCATTGTCATCACAGGGACGAACAGGTAGCTTACAGGTGCAAGCAGAAATGTCAAAAAGTTTATCCAGCTTTTCCTCCAGATTCTGCTCCTGGACTGTAGAAAGAGATTTCCTGTTTATCTCTTTTGCTTTCTTGAAGCACACTTTATCCACCAATTTCACTACATAATATTCCTCATACAGGGGCAGCCGCGGGTTCACTGCCTGCCAGATCTCAATCACATCCTTTGCTATCATTTTAGCAATATCATAGTCTTTCAAGTCCGGGTGGCTGTTTTGGAGGAAATAACTGTACTGAATAACTTGGCGGAGGGTAGGAGGCTCTGTTTTATCCAAAGGGGAAGGCTGGCCACTGAATTTTTGGCACTATCACTTCGAGTTAACACTGCAGACTTCCGTTTTTTACCCATTTTTATGAAATATCTGAAAATAAACACAATTAAATGAACGCATCATAAAATAACTTAATGTAATGCACATTTTATAGGTAAATATCATTAAAAAATACAAAATAATACACTAATAAACATCTATAATGTATTTACAATACTAAGTTTCAAGCATCTTTTTGTTAAAAAAGCCGAATTTTAATTGATTATTTATTTTGATGAAATAAGGTCCGATATTTTGTTTGTTTACATTGGCGAATGCCGCGCGCGCGATTTTACGCGTAAAATTCGGCAATTTTACAACTTAAAAATAATTAACAATCCTCAAAAAATACAATCATTTTCACAAATATGAGTTGGTGCAACGTTTTTTATACATTAATACCTTTCTATCTAGACTAGTCCAAGATCACAGTTCTAAAATCAACCTACCCTATATAATGTATATACGCCTCTGATCTTGCGCTGGTCGGGTGTATGTTCACAATCGCCATTGTTCTCTTCTGCACACTTCACACACAGAGGGAACATGAGTTTGTGGTCTATAACAACAGGCAAGATAGGCATTCATAAATCGTGAGGGGGGAGCACGTCTACGAAAGAAAGTCCAAAGTAGCGCTCATTCAAGTTGGCCGAAAACTCCTCGATGGTTGGTATGGCGGGGCCCACCATTTTTTCAGGTGCACCTACGGGGTACGGATTGTTCTTCATCACGTAGGGGTATAAAGAACAGAAGTCGTAGTAATGGAGTTTCACACCCTCCGTAGGTGGAAAGTATAGCTTGAAGGGATTTGTACAGCCACCGAACAAGCTATCACCGCATTTGAGAGGATCCAGTACCATTGAACGTTTGATGGCCCTTATTTCTTCGCGGTACAGGGCATCTGTTTCCATCCGTGCATCATACTCATGCTCCCACAAGACTTTGTGAGTGAACTGGGATCCTATAAGTTGATCGCGGGTGCGCGTCCACGCAAGACAGTCGGCAAGAGATCTTCCGTGGATATCTCCTGCGATTCCACACTCAGGACGGGGGCATCCATGCCACCAGCAACCGTTAAAGGAGTACACAGTCTTCTCACCAGTGGCACGGTTTTCACTTAGACCATCAACCCAAAAAACACGGCCATTAACCTTAATGGGTACTTCACCCGTGTTGCGAGCGTGCTTTATGTATACACCTGTCTGCTGCTGTAGGTGTATGATACAGTAAATAGCCTTGTACCCATAACTGCGGGGGTTGTTTCTGTGGATAATGGCTAAGGTATCTTTAGGCATGAAGTTATTCTTGAACACTGTAAAACATAATGAGGCGATGGTGGTTGCGGCTTGCAACGGATCGCATTTGAAACGACATATGTACATCCTTCTAAGGCCTGGAAACATACTCTAAGCACGCGTACATCATTCACGCAATAACGCTCACATTCATCAGCTATGTTATAAGGATTATCTTCATTAAAACTGTTGTAGTATCGGTCAAAATCTTCACGTTCATCTGTACTCATACAATCGTAGTTAAAGTAATGTTTGGGTGGAGGTAGTCCTACGTAATTTAAAGTTTCGCTAGTGAGGAATGTGTAAGGGAAATATCCTTTTGAAACTTCAGCTGCTACGCCCATCACCTTGGGTAGCTTTGCTAATTTGCAGGGCGCGAATAATAAAGTGTCTTTAAATTGTACATTACCTCTTATTTGCATCTGTATTAGTTTGTTGCCTCTTTTCAAGGGATCACCTGTAAATATCTCAGAGGATTCGTGCTCAAGCAACTCCTTATAAAGGAACTGTGTGTCAAATTTTGCCCCGTTATGGGCGAGAACATACACAGTCATTTTTTTTAACTTGTCTGCTAACTTGACAATATAAGCCACAAATAGTTTCACAGAGCTGTCGTCGGCATTCGTTTTAAATACGTTTGTTCGTTTACCACATTTGTGACACTCATCACACTCGATCTCCATACATTCATCGCAAATAGTCTGACTCACAAGTAAATGTGGAATAACCTCTTTGGTTTCAGCGTTCGTATATGTTTCTATATCGTAATACACAGTTATACAATGTCTATTTTTAGGCTTAGCGTCTTTCATATAACATCCATGCTTTACTCCATCCGCTTTATATTTCTCATGACATGTAGAACAGTGAATTTCGTCACAACTATGCCCGAACTCGCCGCTACTATTCAAGGTGTGAAACATACCACACTCACAGATTCTCATTTTCTTGCACGTGCCAACTGATTTATGGAGCTCAAAACAGCTGTTATTGAAAAATGTGCGTCTACACACATTACAATCCCTCTTCTCAGCTTCAACTACACGGCTTTCACATTTGGGACTTTTACATTGCTCACATACCATGTGACAATCTTTACAATGTTTCACTATATCATTCGCAAACTCGATACACCCCTTGCACAAATCATGATGTCGTCCATATTTTCGACTTTTGTCATAACTCGCGTAAAGCCACCTTATATTACGGATGGGGAGATATGTTGTCCCTGACAATCCTAAAATAAGTAGGGGTCTTGTACGATCTCTCACACAGCTTTTAAAAACGTACACAGTTCTACGACGATTATCCAGTCCAAATACAACTATACGAACATTTATTTCCTGCTCTACCCTTCTCAGCTCTTCAGACCCCATAGCACAGTCAAACTCAAGTTTACAGTCTACAGCTAGTTTACGGGCACGCTCCACTACCGTAGGCAACCAAATTTTTGTGGTCTGTGTATTTAGTACAGTAAACATACGAGCTAAGACTATTGCTATAAAGCCGCAACCACGATCGACGTTTATATGCCGTCTAAAAATAACCTGAGAATTTAAGTTAATAGTATAAGGTGTGGCACTATGACCCGCAACACGGAACAGGTGGTCAATTTCAACCGTGAAATTCTCCAGGCTAAACTTTGACCCACTTTGAGAAGCTTTTGCAAAACGTGAAAGGATGTAGTCAACATCTTCTGCCACCAGGTTTCTGTAAGATATTACTACCCAGAACTGATCGCTATCCTCGCTATTTGGCTCAATCCCAAAGGCCAACCTTACTCGGGTCTCCCGATCATTATTGTTCTGAAGAGCATATGCGATGACACATCGAACTACGTTCGAGAGTTCTTGTTCGAAGCCCTTCGAATATGCGACTCAGGGGTCAATTCTGACGTTGTAGCGACTTCTAGAAAGTGTATGGGTATTACTCGCATTTTGTATTAAGGTAAGAGATACACCGTTGGATGAATGATAGCTCATTCTCTCTGTATGGCTAGCGACCGCTTTTGAAGGGGCTTGGAATGTTGCAGATGACGTGTAAGGCTGGAAGTTTTCAGGACATTGTTTATCTGTTTCACCCGACAATGAGTTTGTCGGCGATGAATCTTTGTCCTCAGAGTTGAACGTAACATTGAACTTTGTTCGTTTAGCATCCACACCGCACGTGATCGGAGATTGGTCTTCAACAGATCTAGATCTTTTAACACCTGCGGAGGTGTAGAGGTCTTGGCTGGTTGCTTGAGGGGTTACCTCAATAGTAGAGTCAAAGGGTCCCTGTTTATTCTTTCGATCCCACTTACCGCCACTTGAACATGTTGGTGGTAATGCATTTCGGGATCTTTTAAACGACTCGTCACACGACGCCGTGGAAAAGAAGAGAAAAACGAACTTCTTAAAAACAAACTATACAATAGTTAGATTCTCTAGAAAATCAAGTTTACAAAGATATCAACATGTATTATAAATATCTCCACAAGGTTTATCAAAGCTATATTTATGCTTAGTAGATTTATTAAGACCTGTAGATTTATTGACGACAAAGTTGTATCATTTACAAATTCTGTACATGATCATATATATATATATATATATATATATATATATAGCTTTCCAAATGTATTATGCCTTCAAAACATTTTGACTAGTTAAGATATTTTTATCAAGAAACATCAAAACTTCTTCAAGAGTTTGTTGAATGTAAGATACCCTATGGAATTAAACAGAGGTATTAATCCCAGCACCGGCCTGTTGAAGTATTTACATGTAAAGGTGATGAATCCATGATATGCGGAAAGAATTACATTCATGCGAGTAAGTGCTTAAAAATACTCTTTTTTGTTTTGTTTTGTTTTGTTTTTATGTAGGAAGGAGGAGACTTGTGCGATTGCCCACGAAAACGCCCTCCCTCCAAGCGTATTCCATACAGAGACGGATAAGGTCCTGCACAGAGACGCCAACTGAACGAGGGGTAAGAAACTGTATAGGCGGTACACTACACCTAACCTCTTAGAAGATGTTTTGAAGAGAGAGTACATGTGAACTTTACAGGAAAGATCACGAGAAAGGAAATGTCGGGTTGATAAGTGAAGGGGAAAGACTGAGGTGTATATTGTTGAAGACAAGGCTATAGTCGTGTTGAAGAATGTGACGAATAGATAGGCGGAGGAACCGAGTTTTGATCCAATGAAAGTCGCAATGTATTCTCTGACCCAATCAGAGATAACAGAAAGCTCAGAAGTCAGGTGTTCCATAGTCATCCTACACGGGGCCATAGTGTGACGGCTGAGAAGGATGCTCTGGGGAGCGGGTGGAGAAGTAAAGTGTGGGGGTCATTGGCATAGGAGTGAGTAGGAGAGGAAGGACGAATTAAAAATTCATTAACAAATAAAAGGAAAAGATTGGCTGACAGAACAGAGTCCCTGAGGAACACCTCTGTTGATAGCTTTAGGTGAAGAACAGAGGTCATCTACAGTCGCTGCTATAGGACAGCGAGAGGGAGAATTAGAGGTGAAGACACAGTTAGTAGGATAAATCCACAGGTTGACAATTTGTATATTTAAAATTTGTACCATACTCTATCAAAAGTTTTCGATATATCTAGCGCAATAGCAGGAGTTTCACCGAAACCCTGAAAGGAAGATCATGATTTAGGGCTACATGCAAGAAGATCATCGATAGAAGTACCCTTGGGGCCCCGTACTGACGATATGAAAGAAGATTGTGAGAAGAGAGGTGGTTAAGATTCTTCCTATTAAGGTTAGTTTAAAAAAATATTAGAAAGGCAAGAAATCAAAACATTTTGACTGAAGGGTTTAGGGTGGTTAGTCCTCCTGGGACAGGTTGAATGAAAGCAAACTTTTAGCAGGGAGGTAAAGTACAAGATGATAAACAAATACGTGGGCGTTTGCCTGTCGGGATGTTAACATTGAAGTGCAAGAACAACAGGAAGAGTCCCATCAGGTCCATACACCGTCCAAGAGATGGTCCCCAGATGGGACAGAAAGAACATTTTTGGAAGCGATTCTAATTTCAGACATGATAAAGTCAGAGGGAGGAGAAGATGAAGGAACAGCATCGGCATCATCCATGGTTGAGGTGCAAACGAAAGTTTGAGCGAAGAGTTTAGCTTTATCAGGAGAAGATCCGGCTGCTGAGCCGTCGGGGGGAATAGAGGAGGGAAAGAAGAGGAGATAGAGTTGTTGAAGAGGTTCTTAGCTAGATGCCTGAAAGAGTGTGATGAAATAGAACAAATAGCTCATGGTCATTCAGGAAAGCCAAAGGTATTGGTGACCACTGAAAGTTCCTAAAATGAAAATTTCAGCAATGGAGAGCGGAATAGAATGTATTCCTCTTTGGAAGTGAGGCAGTTAAAGAAATGTAGATAGGCAGTAGAATTTAGGAGAAAGGGAAACAGCGCAGGTGTATTTAGTTTGATAATGAATTGTAGGCCATAGTCAGAGGGTAGAGAATTCGGGGTTCGGAAATACGTGTACAAGTTAGGTCATTGCGTACATATACGCAAATGTTCTCGAAATGTTCATCTTTCATCAGATTTCGTATATGAGGACCAACAAATATGCCTTCCTTGATTTTTGCCTCACTGAGTCGAGGGAACTTCTGGAAAAGATACTTAAATGCCTTTCCATCCTTATTGAGTGCCTTCACAAAATTTTTCATAAGCCCTAACTTAATATGTAACGGTGGTAGAAGTATTTTGCTTGGCTCTACTAATGGCTCGCACGATACGTTTTTCACACCTGGCACTAAACGTTCTCTTAGAGGCCATTCCTTCCTTTTCATAATGCTGTGACCTAGCACGGCTGTCCCACTCGCAAAGGAAGCAGCAGTACTTCGTGTAACCCTGCTGGAGACCAAGTAACATGCCGACCACTTTCAAATCACCACATATGCTCCATTTGTGAGCGTTGTAGTTTATGTGGTGAAGCAGATATTGCATATTTTCATATGTCTCCTTCATGTGGACAGAATATCCAATTGGAATGGCAGCTTTTTCGTTTTTGTTATGAAGTAGTACAGCCTTAAGGCTTAGCTTAGAGGCATCAATGAACAACCTCCATTCGTCATCTCTGTATGTTATATTTAGAGCATTCATTAAACCAACAACATCTGTACACACCACGAAGTCACCATGTTTGATGAAGAAAGTCTCCAACGTGGATTGCCTAGTGCGGTACATGGATATTTGGACATCATCATGAAGAAGATGCCACTGTTGAAGGCGTGAGGCGAGCAATTCTGCCTTAGACTTCGGTAAGTCCAAATCTCTGATGAGGTCATTCAGTTCGTGTTGGGTGATTTTATGCGGTTCTGTAGACAGTTCACTGGGCACAAAGTCGGTATCTTGTGATGTTGTGGGATGTGCAATGTCTTCATCTGTACTCGTTACAGGATGCTCTTCGTCATCCAAATCGAGGGTGTCTGAGGAGGTAGGAGGATCGGGCACAGGTATGTCTTCGTTATGGGGCACAGGTCGAATGGCGGATGGAACATTAGGATTTACGATGTACTCAAGATGGCGCCAGACAACGAGGTTGCCAAACGAGCACATTCTACAGTGTTGCCATATGTTATGCTTCAATGATATATTCATTTCAATTGGGAAATAATGAAAACAGGGCACCCGTGTATCTTCTAAACGCGAACCAATCATGCAAAATGAAGGTCATTTTCGGATTCAGCGACGTCGAATTACTAAAGAAATGATGGTTTCATCGAAGATACATTTTGGCTGTTGATTAGTGTAATCCCTTAATTTTTAATTGTTATTTTTACTTCTCCGTTTATTGCATATATATATATATATATATATATATATATATATATATATATATATATATATATATATACAGTATATATATAATTTTTTTTTTCTGTAACCTATATATAGGCTGTAACTCTTTATGTACTTCAGTGTTCCTGAGGATGTCATTAGACGAAAGCGCTTGAGCACCATTCTGTTTCCTTTCCTTCGTGGTTTTTATATATATATATATATATATATATATATATATATATATATTACTAAAGTAAAGCATGCTTACATTTTCCCGTTATTGGATAATCGGTGATTTGGATTCGGTACTGAACGAAGCTGTACAAATGTGTCAAGTAAATTTTGATCGACGTCCATATCTTGATTGTTTGTGGTACCCAGCGTCTCCTAGAAATATTGGACGAAGGAACAGTATAGTACTGTGACACGGAGAACTACATATACTGTATATTATAGTAATATAATTAACACAGAATATTCTTTGTTGGTGCTATTATTTGGCTATATCGATTGCTGATTCTCAAAACTACTAGAAAAACTCTTGTTACTCCGATTAAATGATCTCCTATGGACATCTCCTAATCAGTTTGGTTTTAAATGGTCCCACTCAACTGACCTGTGTATCTATGTACTTAAAGAAACAACATCTAAATACAATGTAATTCAACTACTTATAGTTGTTTCATAGATATAAGTAAGGCATATGATAGAGTGAACCACAATATTTTATTTGCAAAACTAGAAGACAGGAATGTTGCCATATACACATTAAGTTTATTGAAATTTTGGTATTCCAGCAATCTTTTACCGTTAGGTGGGTCAATGTACTATCCGAGTGTTTTGGCACCTTTTGCGGGGTGAGACAAGGTTCCTTACTCTCCCCTATGCTGCGTAATGTGTATATTTACGGAATAATTGCTTCACTTAATGAGACGACAGTGGTTTGTTGTATAGATAACACAAGGATAATTAACTTAGTTTACGCCGATGATATGGAGATAATAAGTCCCTCTGTTAAAGGTGTGGATCGGCTACTAAATATCTGCGAAGTGTATTCGCAGAAACATGATAATCTTTTTAATGTTACAAAACTAGGGTTATACAATTTCATCCTAAAAGCTGTAATCAGCTAGCTGATATAAGGTTTAAAATGAATGGTGAAGTATTTGAGGAAGTACAAGAATTTAAGGATTGGGTCAAACTATTACCAGCTCCTTGAGTGATAACTCGGATATAAGAAAACAATCTCGAAGCCTGTGTGCTAAAGCGAATATGACCATAAGGAACTTTTGATTCTGTACAAGTGAAGCTAAAGACACTCTTTCGTACTTTCTGCAGTAATATATACGGACAGCAACTGTGGGTGAATTATAAAAAAGGATCTGGCAGAGCCCTAAATTTGCTGTACAACAGGTCTTTTAGACTCTTACATAAATTACTCCCGAGATGCTCAGCTTCGCAAATGTTTGCTACCCGCAATGTCCCGAGCTTCCCGGAGCTAACAAGACTACAGTCTATTGCAAAGAATCAAACACCCCATTATCCAAGCTATCCATGAGTCCTACCATTTATCCTCTAAGCTATGGACTTCTTGGTACGAAAACGTCTGCCTGTAGCTCCACTTAACTTCGACATTACAGTATTATTTCTATTCAAATGTATATATTTCTATCCTTAGTATATGAACTGTCATTGTATTAATATTTGTTATATGATCTATAGTCTGCCAATAAACCTTTTCATTTTCATTTACAATTCTTATTTTTATCTTTTCAGCACTAGTGACCAGAATTAAAACTAATCTAAACGTATGCCCACATTGTTCATCATGTCTCGTTCTCTCAGCTACGACTGGTTATATACTGTATATAGATTTTAAAAATTGGATGAGTATCATGCAGAAATTTTCATAATATAAAATCTAGTTTATTGCTTTACACAGTTAATTTGCACCTTTTTAGCTAATATTCTTTAAATTACATTGTCACGATCATACAGATTGATCAGATTTTTATTTTTGCAATCCTACCATAGGCTCTGGAGGTTGAAACCGTAATAATTTAACTGCAGAAAATACCTGCGGCTTATTTAAAACGATAGATGCGAAATTAAGACGGCTTATTGTAAATAGTCCCAAATTAACATTCAATGTGTTGTGGGTTAGAACATTACAAGTTTTTAATTTCTCTAAATTAAATCGGTTTCTAAACTCCGGAGGACTTTGTTGACGAGAGACTAAAAACTTTTAGGTATCACGGCATAGTAGTATTATGTAATAACCAAATTATTAGTCTAAATATAGATCGATATTTTGTAGATAACTGCTAAATGCAACATAATATATATATATATATATATATATATATATATATATATATATATATATATATATTTATTCGTGAACCAGAAAGGAGTTAAACATCTAGAATGAATTTCACTCAAAGCCTATCCTTAAAAATAATGCTTAACATTGAACATGCTAAAAAGTTTAAAGTACTTACAAACTGGTAAAGGAGGTGAAGTTTTAACAAACTTTCCGCTGCAAAGATTGCATGAAGAGTGATGATTTCGATTAGAGCATGGCCTTAAATAGTTGCATCTTGCTGTGTTGCAATGCATAGATAGTTGCCGTATTTCGCCATAATTTCAATTCGGTGTGTATTTCATTATGCAATTTGTTTAATGTTACCAACAGAACTCGTGGTTTGATAATGAGAAACACGAATGCTTTTTAGACATGCAATCATGTATCTTTGCAACGATAAATTAAGGGCTCTTCCTTCAATGTACAAATATATATATCCAGCAACTCATATTCCAGACGCTTTGAAACGTATTATAATGTAATATAACGTTATGGGAATTTCGCAATTCTTATCGGTTTGTATAATTCCGGAAAGTTGCTGAAAACGGGTATTAGTAAACTAATGAAAAGAAATTAATATTATCCAGTGAAACTAACTGCTTACAAGTAGTGTTTCAAAATTAAGAATGATCCTAAACATATATTTATTTTGCTGCTATCCATCTCATTAGCCAAAATACCGTTTTCTGTATTGTAATGTGCATAGAAAACGGCTTTTGCAGCATTTAGTGTAGCACTATTATAAATGAGAATGATGAATTGATCAATTTTCAATCTTGCATATTTCAATAATTTTAAAATAATCGTGTACTTATAGAGATATTATATTTCGTGTTTTCGTCTACACATTCTGCGTTATAAATATGCTTCTGTTTTAAATTCACGTGTAATGAAATTCGTGTTATAAATGATTGGAAAATTAAATTAGGTATTCGTCAAAAATGATGGATTAGCTGCCGTAGGAATAAATTAACGCTTTTCATTTCGAGTAAAAATATTTAAAATATATCCTCCAATGTTACATGTTAAGGCGCTTTGAAATTAAATTTACATTTGAAACATTATAGAGGAGGCATGTTTGCGGCTATCTCTGAATGTGAATGCATAATAATGACTAGTAGATGTTTTTGTTGCTCTAAATATTGTATTACCTGTATAGTAATTCTGCATGCTGATTCCGGAAATAATATTAGTTTTTCGACATTACGTACAGAATTTCACAAAATGTCATATTTCATATTACACATGTAAGTAGTTTTCATTAAAACTGATTAATTTTAATTTTGATTAAAAACTACTGAGATATCAATGAAGGTGTGACGTCAGCACGACGACTGCCTACTGCTGGATGTTGAAATGGGTGCTACAGAATTATTACATAAAAGAAAAGGTGCATTGCATAGGCCGCAAGAAAACTAGATAAGACGTATATGTGGTTAATTTAGATAGCGTTCTTTCTTTTTAAAGTTGTTTGTATTTGTAATTAACATAACAAAACGAAATAGGTACCTAATGTAAATTGAAATAAATAATATTTATTTATGTAGCGGCTTTTTCCCATCCAGTTTTCAGAAAATCCTTACGTGATAGAAAAATGCATGCCTTATTCGAAATCAGAATAATTGATTTATATAAATCAACTAATAGTAAGAAAACATCTCTTACAAACTTCTTATTCGCAGGCCTGTATAGTTTATAGTTAATAATTGGCAGTAATAATAATTAACTACTTCTCGTTACAGTTAAATTACTAGAAAAAATTACATACGTTTTAAAATTGTTAATTAACTAGCATGGAAAATCTGGCAAGAATGTGAACTGAGATGCCGAATATAATCAATGTACTTAAGAAAGAAATATGCAGCTATTTTACATTGAATCAGTAAACTTATCAAATATACAGTATATATTTACGGTATATATATATATATATATATATATATATATATATATATGCAACATCCACTCGTTTCACGTGCTAAATTGTGAAATTTATATATATATATATATATAAAATAATTATATATATATATATAATATATATATATATATATATATATATATATATATATATATATATAATAGTCAAATAATAATGTTTAAGATGGTGATTGAGGATAAATATTAATAATTATGATGGCTAAACTACATATTGTAACTTAATAATTTTATCATATGGGGTATAGTCCGCCTATAAGCCTTTTCAGTTCGTTTCATTTCATATTAATGTAGAATAATGAAATTTAATTTGGATAAGCAAAAGTTACCCCTATAATTGAAAATAAAATGTTTTAATTTAAATTATTCAACTTTTTTTATTTAACTTCATATAATACAAATATTAATCAAAGAAATGTTATTGATTTAAAACATGTTTAGTCTGAGTTTCTAATTTGTGATGTATGCAATTACGAAAACGATAATGCATTTGAAGCGATAATATGGTATTGGAGCTATCGGGGGGAACGAATACGATGGAACAAAAAGGACTCGAATATTTGTTTGTCTGATTTTGGCTGTTTGTTTGTTTCGAGAAACCTTGAAAGAACCCCACAGGAAGATTTTTTTCGTGAAAGAAGATTATGATGAAGCCCTTCTTAAATTTTTTTCTCTTTCGAAGGGAGGTGAAGACGAATCCTTTTTTTTTTTTTTAAGGAAGGTGAAAACGAATTTTTTTTTCTCCCCAAAGAGGAAGGCGAGGCTGATTTTTATTTTTTTCAAGGAGGATGGGTCCCCGCAAGGGGCCCTCAAGGGGAAAATACCCTTCATTAAGGACGGTGAGACCCCATAAATGGGGTGAGGAACTTAAGTAAGGGGGCCCCTCATAACGAATGCGAAGGCCTTCAGGGGGCCCCTTCAGGGGCAGGATTTCAGAGCACCCCAACTTCCTCATACCTTTTGCCATCATACTACTAGTATAAGCACAAATCCGCTATACTTTTATTTTTGAAAATTCTAAAAGATTCGAATCTTCAACGTTCATGAAACACAAATTCGCCATACTTTTAATTTGCTTTATTTTAATTTGTATTTTAATTTACATAAGATTAAGAAGGGGTGGGGGGGTGACATCAGAAGACCACGTGGTTTTGGAGGGGGGGGGGGGGGGTTAAGTCATTGGCCACAAATGACCACAAGGGGGGGGACGGATTTGAAAACCACCAGAAAAAGGACCACGTGGTTTTTTAATGACCCCTTAGGTGTGCTGTGCCGGCTCCGCAGTTTCTTTACCCCGACTCAGTTGCTCTCACAGGGGTCTTGTCCGCCCTTGTATGATATACGCTTCTCATGTGTAGGGTGGTTCAACCCACACAACTCTACTTGACTGGGTGGAATCAAAGGTTTTTCGTCTCATCAATTCCCCGCCTCTTACTGACTGTCTTCAATCCCTCTCTTTTCGCAGCAATGTTGACTGACTTTCATTTAACTATCGCTATTTTAATGGACACTACTCTTCCGAACTCTTTAACTGCATGCCTCCTCCTTTAAGGAGAGTACGCAGTACCAGATTTTCGACACATTCTCATTCCTTTTCTGTCCAACTCTCTAATGTAAGGATTAATCGGTATTCGTCATCATTGTGGAACAACCTTCCTCAGTCCATCTTTCCCCCTGTCTATGATCCCCAATCTTTCCATTGCCCCCACTTCCTATATAAAAAAGCAGTGTGCGTGTGTGTGTGTGCGTGTGTGTGTGTGTAGGGGGGTGTTACTTTTGCACTCGTGTGTACGCTTATTTAAATGCGTTATCATATATTAGTGACAAAGCAAATTTGAATTAAGTAAATAAGCCGAATCTAATTTTTATCGCATATTGACCGGATTGTCGTAATAACATTTTGACAGGAAATCAATGTAGACTATATTTAAACTTATAGGTCATCATTCTCTGATGTTATTTTGTTGACTGCAATCATAGCAGTCTGTTCGCTGTAGCTCAATTGAAGAAAAGAACACTATTTTAATTTGTTGAAATGCATTGTTGTGTGTATTTGTTATTATTCTTGTTTGTGGTGAAGTGAGGTTACAACCAATCTGCGTTTTCTTTCTGCAAAAATGGAAGGTAAGACTGCGATATTAGTCCCAATGAATACTTTGAATTATATATATATATATATATTTTTTTTTTTTTTTTTTAAGTTCGGGAAGAACCGATTCGCCTCTATTTAAAAGGGCATATCTCAGCGGAAAAACAAAGAAAAAGTGAGAGGAAAGACAGAGGAAAAAGAAAGGGTGGAGGGGACAGTCGAAGTGGAAAAAGACCAAGGATGAGAAAGACTGCAGGGTCGAGCCCCATCATCCTTGGGTGCTAGGGCCGGGAGGGCGCACGTGAAACCTCCAGGAACAAGCACGTACAAACGAGCACAAAGAGCACTCAAAAGCACGAGCTTAGAACCCCCTTGCGGGGATATATATATATATATGACCTATCAGAGGGGGGTCTAGGAGGGCCATTTGGCCTAGGCCTCAACCTTAAGGGGGGGGCCTGAAATTTAGAAACTTTCAGGTCTGAATATAATGTTTTGCAGTGAAAGTAATAATTGGGTTTAGCTATGGGCCTCAAAAGCTGGAAGTGGCCCGGGCCTCTCTGGACCTCTAGAGGGCCTGTATATATATATATATATATATGTGTGTGTGTGTGTGTGTGTGTGTGTTACAAGGTATCTGTGTAACTAGGGATTTCATGTAAAGTTAAGTTGTGATATTTTTGTTAAAACTAACGAAAATATCACTACTTAACGTTACATGAAATCCCAAGTTACACAGATTCCCTGTATCATATATGTATATATATATATATATATATATATATATATATGGGTAGAACTCAGAATGGTCCCCTGAGATCTTTTATGTTAAACACAGACCGGGCATAGAACAAGGAACTCTTCTGAGAAAATTAAATCCCGAATAAGTAATGGTAGATGACAAACACACTAGTTTTTCCTTTTCATGTTGTTAGCCCGACGTGGGCAACGGGTCACTAGCATCGGGTCCCATCATGAAACAGACATGTTAAGTGCCTTGAACAGTGGACGCTCAATTTTGACAGTTAAGGTTTAAGTTCTGGTTTTGGCTAAAAATACAATAGTTTCCCCTTTTTCTTTGATGTATTCAATCCGACGTGAATGCAACGAGTTTCTTGCTTATACTGAGGTTCTAAATATAGTGGGGCTAGGCTGCTTTAAACCCTAGATCCTATTCCAAAACTGGATCCTATCTGCTTGGCAGGTAGCTGGTGAGGGAAGCTATGTTTTGGGGCCTTTTTGCGAGTGACCCGTTGCCCACGTCGGGCTAACATCATGAAAAGGAAAAAACTATAGTGTTTGTCATTTACCATTACTTATTCGGACTATAATGGATTTAATTTTCCTTGTTCCATGCACAGTCTCTGTGTAACATATATATATATATATATATATATATATATATATATATATATATATATATATATATATCCCTTTTGCTGGGTGGTTGCTTGCTGCAATTAAGATGGTGCATATATAGATGTTAGTAGTACTATAATGTTTAGTGTTTACACACTTTGCCCAAAAACGTTGTTACATGGGCTATTTAATTAACATTTTCTAAAGGGATATTCATAAGCCTCGTAAAAGTGGCAAGTTTGATTTTTAAACTCCGCTCGCGTTATCCTTTTAAGAGATAATTTGGAACATAATAGTTTGGTCAACTTACGTTTATTGGTAATCATGGTTCGGCCATAAAGTTAATGAACAGCGGCCTAGTTACCGTTCTCCACTCTATTCTTCAAATATGGTTAGGGATAGTTCGGTTCGTACGCAGTTACGTTTAAAGTACCTATTTTTATCGTCTTGTTCAAGTGACTTCACTTTTCAAAAGAATCCGGCCTTAGTCCCATCTCTGCAGCTTAGGCACGTCCTCTACTCGTCTTTGTACCGTGTAATAACCTCAATAATAATATTTACAAATAATTGCTATTTTTTCTTTTCAGGAGTGTATTTGAAAGCAATTTCTATCTCTGTTTCTGGTGGAATCATTTTGTTAATTATAATTATTGCCGTACTCTTTTCTCGCTATTTTAAACTGAAGAAGAAGAAATGTTATGAAGAGCAAACTATAAATTTAAAGGTACGCGTAATATTAAATACTAATATAAAATATAACATTCCTCGTAAGTCCACGTTTGATAGGGCTACGTCGCAGTCAATGTCGTAACGCCGCGTCCCGTTGATCAGCGAAGTTAGGCGACATTGGGTCGGATAGAAGTAGTTGGATGGGAGACCGTTATCCGCGTCCGGACTACGTACCGACCCGTGGTTCGGATCCCACGTAAAGCTTTGTTTCAGTTCTAACGTATTACTTTTTGTAAATTTAATTTAAAATACATTTTTCTATGAGACCGGACTTATGGGATACCCTGTAGATTAAACTCTATATACTTCATTTATATAAAGATAATATAAAGCTGTTCGATGTAGAAAATAGTTTTCATTAACTGGTTTCATCGAGCGGCCGGTAGCTCGTTGGTTACGGGTGGCGGACTCCAAGCCGTGTGCCGCTGATTCGTTTCCGGCCGCTGGCATCGGGTGGGGTTGAGTTGGTCGTTTACTCCGTTTCTGCCGTGGCTCGGGTGACCCTTGGACACACTCACCCCCACGTCGTGGGGAAACGAACTTCTTGGATGTTACCTTTAACTGACTTTTATGTTCCGAACAGGAGTTACCCCCTTACAACAAAGTCCCCATTAAAATTCAGTTTGAATCTCCTAAAATTACGAAGAGAGAGACGGGATTGCCAGATAGCACCAGCGATTTTTCTCAACTTATAGAAAATAGATCTGGCATTGTAGATCCTTTGTTGGGAGTTCTTCATCCCAACCAACAAACCAAAGCACGTTGCTTTCAGAAGCCTAAATTAATTAATAAGGTTAGCCATATTTTTTAAATATAAATATTAGTAAAATTTTATTCTAATGAAGAAAGTAAATTAACGCTAAATAATTTATGAGAAATTAACATTCGCAAATGATGGAATATTTACTCTGAGAAATACATAAACTTTCATTTATTAGCTTATCTCATTAAGAATTATAGCTTGGTTCGTTTGACTCATACATTATTTATTAGCTCCCTAAAAATACATAATTGCGTAATAAAACAATTGTTTTTAATTAAATTATTTTTTCTATTTTACGATTTGAATTAAAATTCGTTCTTTTAAAACACTATGTTAAGTTCGTTAATATTACATAGGAGGAGAACGACACTGTTGATTCCCGAAGGCAAACTACTTCAGAAGCTGACAAGGAAAAAGTCGAAAATAAAATTATTTTGGAAGTAAGAATAATATATTTATTTATTTATTTATTTATTTCACGGGCTTCGAATCAAATTTAAAACAGTAAATTTACGCATTCGAAATGTTGGAGGCGCCTTCGCTCTTCTTATTTACAATGGGTCAACAATTAGACCCCGGGTGAGGAATTTATATTGCAGAGGGGATCCGCAACTTGAATCTTGATGTGGAATTGAAACCAAGGCAGCTACAAGCTGGTGTACAGCCTCACACAAGCTCTATATACTTACTTTAGACACGGTATAGATGCTAACAAAAGAATCAAGACTAATAACGACGACAGTTTTTCTCAATCAAATTCTCATTTTCACGCTTTTTGGGTCTCTCTCTCTCTCTCTCTCTCTCTCTCTCTCTCTCTCTCTCTCTCTCTCTCTCTCTCTCTCTCTCAAGCATATAGCATTTGTGATGCTTATTATTTGGAAAAACAAACTCACCCATGTTGAATATATTTTCATGAATTGAACCCCCAAAGCTATTTATTGATTTGTTATTTATTTATTTATAATTTATAAATATTTATAACTTTTCAAAGTAAAAAGATTAAACCAAAAATATAAACTAAATCTTACTAAAAAAGTAAAAAAGAGATTCCACATGATAAAAAAAACATTTACAGAAATACTGTATACACTTGGAACACACACACACACACACACACACACACACACACACGTAAACCAAAGTTACTTTACTCCATACTTGTGCAGGATCACCCCAAAATTCATATGCACATAGAAGAGACTGTACAGCTCTAGAAAAACGCTGCACCAACATAAATCTACGCTATAAACTGAAAATACTACTACTACTACTACTACTATTACTAATAATAATAATAATTATTATTATTATTAATAATAATAATAATAATAATAATAATATTAATAATAATAATAAATAAGAGTTAAGTTTCCAATCATATATTAACGCCAAAGATCAGTGTAATAAATTTCAAAGATACCAAGTTTTTTATTTAGTACAAGAAGCCACGAATTAACAAAAGTAGTCAAGAGCACCTTTAAAATGAACTTTTTAAATAGGTGTTTACACACTTTGAAATATATTTTGCCGTGAATTGTCTTAAACTATTGTACAGGAAATGACTCACACATTTATAATCTGTTTATTACGTTTCCTAAGTTTGGTCATGTGAAAAAATAAAGAATATACGAGGGTACTTCAATAAGTATCCGCACTTTTTATTTTAGTGATAATATAGTATATATAATATATACTCGTAATAACGAGCCAAACTGAGATCTATAGGCTTATTTAGGCTACTCGTAGCTGTCACACATCGTACGAGTAGTGAGCATGGCTGCGCCGCTTTCAATTTGTACTCAGGAAGAACAGAGATTCGTCGTTTTTTGTGGGCAGAAGGTGTGAAAGGAGCTGAAATTCACACGCGTTTATGTGCTACCACGGTGAAGTGTGTACGAGTGGATTCAAATGTTTAAGGAAGGTCGGACGTGTGTGACAGATGCTCAGCGCTCAGGACGACCGTCAACATCAACCAGTGGTGACAAGCAGGAAGTTATGCTAACACTGTTTTGGGATACACGAGGCCCTATCCTTGAACATTATCTAGAGCGTGGAACTACAGTAACAAATGCATCGTATTCTGACATGCTTCGGAATGAGTTATGGCAAGCAATTCGCAGAAAACGGAGAGGGAGATTGTCAGGTGTTATTCTGTTACACGACAATGCGCGCCCTCATACCGCTGCACAGACTAGAAAATGCCTTCAAGAACTTAAATTTGAAGTTCTCGACCATCCAGCCTACAGTCCAGACCTGGCACCTTCGGATTTTTACCTGTTTGGACCACTAAAAGACGCTTTGAGAGGTCAGCGATTCTAAGGCGATGATGACTTGAAGGAGGCGGTACATGACTGGCTACGCACACAGCCAAAAACATTCTTTTGTGATGGGTATTAGGAAGCTTGTAGATCGCTGGACTAATTGTACTGAGAAACAGAGAGACTATGTTGAGAAGTGATGTGTTTATAATCTATCAGATGTGAAAATAAAAAGTGCGGATACTTATTGAATTACCCTCGTGTGTGTATATATATATATATATATATAATAATGGGTTTGTGGTTACATTTTACAGGATGCCATCCAACTCAAAATTGCTCTCGTCTGGGCCTCTAATGACAAAAGCCTGACTACTATGATTCTAGAAATGGACAATTTTAATTTTTCGTCAACACATTTGTTTGTTCTTCTACGTTTAGAGAGTTCCAGATACGCCATGAAAGACGATTTAAGGTTTGAAGATAAGAAGGAATATGATAAGAATAAAACTTTGTTTTTCTACTTCAAAGGTATTCGTGTAACTTACTTTCATATTAGCCATTGCGTGTTATTCTACCTGCAACAAGAAAAAAGGTCCCAAAACAAGACATCAATTTGAACATCTGTTTTAGTTCTAATGTATTACTTTTGTAAATTTAATTTAAAATAAATTTTCCTATGAGACCGAAATTATGGGGCACCCTATTAATCAGAAAAGATAACAATTACCTCTTCCGCATTTTCAGGAATGAGCTTAGAAGACGTTCATAACTATTGTTTGAAGATAGACTTATCCGAAAAGAAATACAAATTCTCCAAAGAGACCATTCTGGCGACAGGAGTTCTCTCTCTGAAGAAGCTTATCATCGTCCCTAATAAACCTCTCGATCTCACCGTTCCTCTAGATCTTTTGGGAGATGTAAGATGACTGAAATTTAACTTACTATTATACAGTATATGAGCCGTTGATCTTGGGAATCTATGGACATTTCGTAGACGGGAAATTTCATCGACACTCAAGTAGCCTAGCCTAGCCTAACCTAACCTATCCCAACGTAGCCTAGCCTAATGTAACTTAATCTAACCCCAAACTCGTCAGTAGAATGTGACATCAACGGAATGTCATTACCACAGATTTTAATTTAAAAGGTTTAGGAGTTTGAATTTTCTTGGTTTTTGTTTGATTTGCCGTTTTTTAGTACTTTCATTTTTCCGACTTATTACAGTGCTTTGATTTAGAGATCTTAATTGAAATACTTTCACAGAATATTATGGATCTTAAAAGTTTTTTTCCCATTTCAGATTTTAAAATACGGTACATATTTTAGATCTTACACTTTAAAAAATAAAAGAAAACTTTCATAATATTTAGGTGGTATCTCAATTTCCACGAAATCATGGTGTAGTTATTTCTTTGATATACGATGACATTACTTCTTGTTGGGTGAATTAAATTTCATAAAAAAAAAAAAAAACAGAACCCGACTGATGCGTGTAAGGGTCCAATTTCCATAAAAATGAAGTTTAATTAAGTGTAAGATTTTCGTATGATATAAAAAAATTAACTACATCGTAATTTGGTGGGAGGAAAACTGCTTTAATTTTTACAATGTAGAGTAGACGCGTGATCTTCTTTAAGGCTTTAAAATATTTTATCTGAAGATTCTTTTAAATTTTAAAGTGCTTTCGTCTTTTAGCTTTCAAGAACACTTTAATTACTATCATTTAAATTATTTAAATTATTTTGATCTTTATGAGCTTGACAGGATGTATTGTTGAAAAGCACTTTAATTTAGATTTATTAGAGCAGTGTTTCTCAATTGGGGTGCCTCTTCTTAGGGTACGCAAAATTTGAAGAACATGACATAAATACAAATAAATGAAAATTGAAAAGTTATAGAGCGCATAAAAATTTCAAATGCAGCAAAATATTCGCCATTCATTACGTCTAGAAGGAAACTGTATAGGCTCAGTTTGAAATTACGTAGTGCTGGGGAGGGGAAGTGAGGGAAAGGGGAGGAATTGGATATTGAGTAGTGGGAGACGAAAATCCTCCGGGGTGCCGCGAAAGAAAAACAGATGGCATTGGGGTGCCTTGAGCCAAAAAAGCTCGTTGGAAATTATCGAATTCGAGATTAACGCGTACAAACCACAAGCATCTACTTAATGTTAGTTCAGTATAATTGAAAAGCTATTATTGCTAAGAGTGAAAGTTAAAACAAACGTAAATATGTTGACAGTTTAAACTTGACCACGTGTAGATTGTAGAACTTATACATTCAAATAAAAACGCACAATGAAGAACAGATTAAGCCCTTTCCCTCCTAATGACAGAAGAAGTATAACAAACAGGCAAATAGGAAAGTTCTAAAAACATATAGAAAAGGAATAGCGTACCCAACAAATATATACAAGATGAAATGCAAATAAACACCCACAAATTAACATATTTCTTTTTAATTAACTTAACGTTTCGTCTGTTATGCTTTATTCGTTACGTTTTGGAATTTAAACATTATTTAGGCAGATGAAGGAAAGAGGAAGGAAAGACACCTGTATACAAATAATTATTGGTATTGTATACAGTATGTATTCTAACGAAATAGTATCGGATTTAAGGTGTAACATTTTTTTTCTTCCTTTGATTGGTTAACCTTTGAAAGAAACGAAACATAGTCTCTGATTGGATAATTTGTAATCAGTAGACGGAGACTTTCGTAAAGTAACAAACATTTTCAGGTATCATTCTTTTACTATTCCGTAAGGATATATATACACACACTGTTACTTTCGAATGCGAATCTCTATTCCCAATTCCCCTTGAATCACGCCGAAGAATCGTGGTATCAAACCAGAATACATACGATTCCGCAACAGAACATGCACGTGTCTATGTGTGTGTGCGTGTGTGTGTGTGTGTATTTGCTCGGATGAGTAATTCAAGCTTCTTGACACGCTAATAGCTTCATTAGGCTACAGATTTCCGCTAAGGGAAAAGTAGGTTAAAATAATACGTAATATAGTGTAGATCCTGCGGAAAACCTATGCGACGTGTTTGTCACACTGAAGCTCACCCTCATTTTGTGTATCTTCCCAGATATAATGAACTATTTATTAGGGCCCGGATGACCCCCATATGAAAAATACGTTCACGCGATTTAAGGTAAGTGATAGCTTGATCAAAGCATGTTGATATTTTATGAAAACTATATATAGTAGTTCCAACGTGAAGACATATCATAATGCTGAAGATGTATCGATTCTCTCTCTCTCTCTCTCTCTCTCATATGCTATATATATATATATATAGGTGTAACACCTGACATCACAACAGGTGAAAGCAATAATGATCATTTTA
This sequence comes from Bathynomus jamesi, assembly GCA_023014485.1. Taxonomy (NCBI): domain Eukaryota; kingdom Metazoa; phylum Arthropoda; class Malacostraca; order Isopoda; family Cirolanidae; genus Bathynomus; species Bathynomus jamesi. The sequence goes on along the minus strand of JAJOZX010004892.1, from coordinate 279,163 downwards.
AACAATAAAAGAACATCAAAGATAGCCACTTTCCAATATTTAAGTACAATGAATACACACACATTTACACGTACGTACGTACGTATATACACGTCGGTACAAAAGTAATGCCTCTTATTTTGTCTCACTAAATATAAATCAAATTCCAATGAAAATTACAAAGGAATATGCATACATACGTGGGAAATATTAAGTATATATACAGTATATACACCTCATTAACCTACCTCGTTGCTGTTCCGTGTGATGATATCTCTTCACACGAAGGTCAAGCTGGTGTCCCCGCCTCTAGGCCTGGCTTGGTGGAGGAGCGAGTTGCTTTCTTGCGCTCTCCACTGTACATAGCCAGGTACACCCGGCTCATCTGGTACCGTCCTGAGCCAGGCATCTAGTCTTCTCTTGAAGACTTCAACTTTGACCCCTGTAACGTTTCTGAGGTCCTTTGGAAGCTAGTTAAAAATTCTTGGCCCCCTGACAACCAAGCTATTTTCCTTCAGTGTTGAAGAGGTCCCTTGTCGGGCCTTTAATTTGGGAACACTGCACATCCTGCCTTTCCTATTTTCCAGTGTTGTTTGAATGGTAATTGAGTTTAGTTTGAGGTTTGGTACCAGTTTTTAGATCATTTTCCATTATGGTGTACCTCTCTTTTTCTTTCCAGGGAGTACAGATTTAGCTTACGTAGTCTTTCCCAGTAGTTGAGCTCTTTGCAACCATCAATCTTTGCTGTGAAATGTCTCTGATTTTCTTCTAGTCTATTAGTTTCTTCCTTTTTATATGGGGACGTCAAGACTGAGCAGTATTCAAGTTTTGGTATAATCAGTGTTTTTAGCAGGGAAATCATTACTGTTCCGTCCCTTCTTTTGAACGTTCTTAGTACCTGTCCTACGACTCTTTTTGCTTTATTTACAGCTATCTGATTTTGTGTTTCGAATTTCGCATCATCGGTCATTATTACCCTAGATCTGTCTATCTGGAACATAATATGCAGCCTGTTTAAGTTCCTCATTTCTGCCATATCTCAAGAACTGAAATTTCTCGGTGTTAAATGTCATGTTGTTGTCTTCTGACCATTTGTATATTTTGTTCGTGTCTCTCTACAAGGTCTCTACTTCATTTACATCGCTGATTTTTCTGCTGATCTTTGTATCGTCCGCAAAAGATGTTACTATACTTTTGCTGTTTACTCCGCTGTTTATGTCTGATAGCATGATAATATGATAATGAACAGGAGTGGGGCCAGTACTGTACCTTGTGGTACTGAGCTGCGTACTTCCGATTCTGATGATGATATACCTTGAATTTTGACGACCTGTAGACGTTCTCTGAGGAAGTTGTAGATCCATTTTCCCACTTTGCCCGTTATTCCCATATACAGAGCTGGGCAATAAATACATTGAATGTATTTAAATACTAAATACATGGGAGAAATGTATTTAAATACTAAATACTAAATACATTTTACGAATGTATTTAGATACTAAATACAAAATACATCAATTGTATTTAAATACATTTGTAAATACATTTCAAATACATACAAATTTTAACATATGCATTCACTAATTCACTAAGCCATGACACGCACACGATAAAGAAATCAACCACTTTCGACTAAGAGTGGCACACAACAGATTGAACTGACACGTTGAAACATGAACCATGCTGTACTACACTGTCGACGCGTCGTACTGTGCTAGTACATAACGTGTATTAAACCAGTAAAAGTATTTACATTTTTATATTTTGAGTATTTAAATACATTGTATTTAAATACTCATTAAAGTATTTAAATACTATATTTAAATACATGAAAAACAATGTATTTATAAATACAGTTCTAAATACACAAATGTATTTAAATACGTATTTAAATACAAATGTATTTAAATACTGCCCAGCTCTGCCCATATATTTCATTTTATGCGCTATTATACCATGATCACATCTGTCGAAAGCTTTAGCAAAATCCGTATATATGACATCGTAGCAGTGGCGGCTCGTGGTCTGAGAGGGTGGGGAGGCCCACCAATAATATAATTATTGCTGTTTTATTACATAGTGCGAGGATAGTTATATATGGCATATGCCCATAAATAAATTACTTAAATTAAGATGGTTTAATCTGTACAAAATTATTCATAATATAGATACTACCGCTAAGTTACTAACCATTATTATAAATCAACTAAACAACATGGAGTAAAGTTATTAAAATATCAGAAAATAAAACGAAAAATCATCAATTGGTTTTACTTACGTCTTCTACTTGAAAAGAAGATCAATTCTCCTTTCTTTTCCAGCAGCAAACCTATTTATGATATTTTCATACCAGCAAGGTTGATTCGATAGCTTTTGCATTGTACTCATTTTTCGATCTCTTCGCGTGTTCATTTAGCTGTTCAAAAATACTGAACGCCTGTTTAGATAACTGTTTAACACAAATATCATTTTGAATGTGCTCTTTCGAAGTGGAATGTCTCTCCAAGCTCCTTGCCAAATTCTTCCAATCACGAAACCCTTCGTCACTCCATACATTTTTTCACACCAACTAAAAGACAAGACCAGCAAAATAAACCGTTTTTTTGCAAACTTCCACACAGCCACTTATATCTGTCATACCAATTAGATTTAAAAATTCTGTTTTTGCTCTTATTTATTTGAACACAAGATATGTTTGGAGTTGATCTACCTTTATTTAAACTGTATCTTTTATTTCCTTCGCTTCTTCTAACAAAAGAAATGTCCAATAGTGAAACGATTATGTCAGTAACTTCTTCCATTTTGAATGGTTAAGTTCACACAAAGAATATAAACTCTGATATATTGCCTTCAAAAACTTACAAATAACATAACACTACCATAACGTAGCCTTTAAAAACGTACAAATAACAAGTTAACACTGACATACCTACGTTCGGTACACTGAATCACATATAAATAACACTAAATTCACTTATAAAGAGTTGAATGACAACGTAACAAGTTCGTGTAAACAAAATATAATAACTAAATAAAAATTCAATTTCACGTGGTATTTAGCAATAATTTTGACTCCGAAGATCTGGTTGCTAGGCAACAGCCATTTAACTCCGCCCACTGGCTAGCCATGATAAAGCTCGCGGAGGATTTGTGATTTTGGGCCTCCATTTCATGAATTCATGCCTTTTGACAGGGCAGAATATAAGCATGGCATCAGTACGTTGCCATGACAACCAAGAAGCTGAAGGGAGGCTTTCCTGAATACTTCTTCCTTTCGATTTCTCGTGCTGAATTTGACCATTATAGCTAAAGGTCACAGTTATATTCAAGGGGGGAGGGTGATTCTATTGAAAATTAAACTTTTAACAACTATATTCGAAGGGGGAGGGTGATTCCACTGCTAATTAAATTTTTTTACTTAAATTATATTAAAATTTTTAAATTTTGCAATTTAGGAAAAAAATATTTATAGCCTGTTGAAACCGAGGAGGCACAACCTCCCATGCCTCCCCTGTAAAGCCGCCATTGCATCGTAGTTGTCATTGCTTTCCAGTGCATCTAGGATATTGTTGTAGTGCTCTATTAGTTGTGATAGGTATGATTTACCTGATCGGAATCCGTGCTGATTTTCGTTGAATCTTTCCAATGTCTCCAAGAAATCGTAGATTTTCTCTCTAACTATTCTTTCAATAGTTATATATATATATATATATATATATATATATATATATATATATATATATATATATATATGTCGGGGGGTGGACGATAGTGTTAAATTCTCTCGGACCAACAAGGACGTCTATTTCGTTTAATTATTTTATTCTGACTGCGAATTTCGAAGACAACAATTTATACCTTCGCTCAATGGCGTACCCTCTCTCTCTCGGTCGAAATCACTTTTAAAATATTAGAATTTCTTAGTAATTAGAAAACAATGAAAACCTTTTCACTACACTTGTTTAGAGAGTTATTAACGAGCAAATGTTTACATCAAAAAGCTAAGGGGACCAGCCGAAACGGCCCGGCCCAAGGGCGGAACACTCACACCCACTCGAGGCCGAGGCGAGACTCTAACTCCCTACCTCTCGAAGCTGAGGCATGACTCCCTCAAGGCGTGTCATTTCCTCCTTGAGAAAACCCAGTGGTGCCACGTTTACCAAAGTTTTATTTACTTGTATATTCCTACTCTAATAATGGTATTAACAAGAGAATTGGTATAAAATGATATTAGCCAAAGAATTTATGCAATTGTAATTTTACACTTAACTCTTGTATGTGATTTATAATAATTGAAAAGAACATTTACAATTTGGGAATCTCTGTTTAAGATTAGACGTGGCAACACTGTTTTCGTTAGGCTTATCGAAAAGGTGCAGAGAATCTGCGCTTGAGGCAATTTATACAAATATTAAGAAATTTAACGGAGTCCTGTTTTAATTTATATGAACAAAATAATATCTTTTAAAGGATTAATATTTTAATTTATACAAACAGAATATCTTTAAATTTTAACACAAATTTATTTTCTCGTAGAAACACTTTTCTACATATATATATACTATGTCGGACAATGATGTTTGTTAAAATCCTGGTATAGGTAGCCAGTGTCGGAAAAAATGTTATTCTTCGTTACACCATCTCCGACTGTTTAAGGTATTCTCAATATGTCGCTTCCTTGCACCGACAATGAAGTTTATACTGGTGACGTCCACGGTTCTTCTTTTCGTACTTACTTAATCTGACTGCGAATTACGGAAAACAATTTATACCTTCGCTCAATGGCGTCCCCTCCCCCCTCAGTCCGTTGTGGAGTGGAATGTTTCTCTCGTGGAAGGATATAAATGACGAGTTACATTGTTCAGTCTTTTTTTCACGAGGATTGATCACTTTTAAAATATTAGATTGATTTTTTTTACAATGTGCAGTAATTAGAAAATCAAATCTTTAACACGACACTCGCTTAGAGAGTTATTAACGAACCAAGGACCCGAGCCGAACCGGCTGCCCAAAGAGTGTTTGCACTCTGCCCTGGAGAAACTCCCATGGTGCCACGTTTACAAAAGATTCTTAATGTTGCGAAGGTTGTCTAACGATGATATTAGCGAAAAAATTTATAAAATTTTGGTTCTACACTTAACTCCTTTATGTGATTTATATTAGCCGAAAAGAACATTTAGAAGTTAGGAATATCGATTTAAGATTATAGATGTGGCACCTTTGAAGTGGCTTATAAGTGAAGCTTATCGAAAAAGATGTCAGAAACTCTCCCGGGCATTAAGCAATTTATACAAATATCACCATGAAATATCGTCCCACCATCGCGGATGGAACAGTACAAAATGTTCCTCTTCTCTCATTCCACTCTGTTTTTATTTAATTTCTAAGGTTAGAGACACAATCCTCGAGTATTTTCTATATGTATATTATCGTGAAGCGCTCGCGTCTTCTTTCCTAGAGAGTAGAGTTTCAGGGATCGTGGTCGAGAAAGCAGTCTTCACCTTCCGTTTCCTCTATCTTAGACGTAAATGTCCTTTATATGGCTTCATGTTTACAATATCTCGTTTTCCTCATGGGCTTGTGTGTACTGAACAATAATACTCAATTATTGGTAGGACTAAACTCTTCCATAATTTTAGCATGATGTTTTCTTTTCTGCGGTAGAAGCCCCTCCATATAATTCCTATTGCTTTTCTAGCTGTTGTAATTTTAATGTTTTATTGCTTTCTGAATTCTACTTCCGACGACATTATTACTCCAAGATCCCTGACTCATGGATTTTGTGTTATTTGTTTGGTTTGCAGAGTTTTGTACCATTTATTCTAGAGTAACTTTAGCAACTTATTATTATATCTTAGAAGTTGAAAATTTTCTTCGTTGAACTTCCTAATATATATATATATATATATATATATATATATATGAAAATTATTTCACGAAGGTAACACGTGAAAAATATTTATGATGAATAAAACCACGAAGGAAAGGAAACACAAAATGGTGCTCAAGCGCTTTCGTCCTGAGGATGTCATTAGACGAAAGCGCTTGAGCACCATTTTGTGTTTCCTTTCCTTCGTGGTTTTATTCATCATATATATATATATATATATATATATATATATATTTCATTAAATCCCGTCCGGCTCTCGTCGGGTATATGTTACAGTCAAAGTGTGTAACCAGCCATTTCGCGCAATGGCTGAAACTTTTAGTCATTTCGCGAAATGGCTGTTTCAATTGGTCATTTCGCGAAATGACTAAAATCTTCAGCCATTACGTGAAATGGCTGATATTCCACCTTGGTCATTTCGTGAAATGGCTAAAATGACTTTTGTCATGAATTCATAGAAATAACAAACATCACAATAAAACTGGAAACCTTTATTTATCATAACTAAATCTGCTAAAACATATATACATCCACAGGTCTGTTCAAATAAGTGAGAAACACTCTTCAAATACACATTTGAACACATTTGAATTTGAATTTTCAATATAGAGGTTTTCAAATACTAACTGGGCCTGCAACGTTATTCCGATGTCCACCATTGAAGGCCCGGTTAGGTCAACTGTATGCCCTTGACAATTGGTTTGGTTAAGTCGTGTTATTTTCGTTAAAACTAACGAAAATAACAACTTACAATGGTGGACCGGCCAAAATTCAAAAATCGACTTTGAACGGCGTTTTTTTGTTCATAGTTGTCACCCATGCTAAATCAATGTACCTGTGAGTGAGGAATAAAATGCAGGTGGATGCCACTCTCGCTTTTGGCTTTGAAGGTCATTTTCGAGGACAAACTGTGCAAAAAATTATATTTTCCAATTTTAATTTAAAAAAAATATTCTGAGCCAATTCGTTTGACCAAATGTTTCATTTTTCCATCATTTTTCCACATTTAGTGATAAAGAAGTATGATGGCACGCTTATTCCATCCGAATTACCAACTCAAGGTCAAATTCAAGTTAATCACGACCGAAATTGTGCTAAAAATTTGTGATATTTATTTTCATTGGCGAAAAAAAACATTGAGCAAGTCTGTTTGTCAAAACAATTTATTTTAACATGATTAGTGCCTAATAAGTTTGATGGCATGAATTAAGTACTCACAGTAACAGAATTATCACAACTAAATCACAAAGCAGTAAATATAGCCCCATAACTATACAGTTTACACACTAGTAACATCTACACGTTCACGTTTCTTGATGAACAGCACCGAAATGCTGCACTGACAGTCACAACTGTGTGGATTGCAATCACTTAAGAACAGAGTTATTAGTTCCTTACAGCACATTCCAGCTTCTCTCGATTTCAGCCCGGAAGAGAGACATAGATCTACTGTCCAGCTGGATTACAGCAACCGCTGTCGTCACAACCACAAGCTATCGTACACTTCATCCTTTTCCTGAAGCAGTTGCATCTAGCTGTCTTACACGTTTTCTTGCAACCACAAGCAACAAGTTCCAGGCAGGCTTCAGGGATTGGAGGAAGTCTTGTACACAGTGGTTGGAGGCTCCCATCTTCCAACTTCCAGGCTGAAGTGTCCACCGGATCTTCAACATCTACGTGCTCTTTGTCAGCCTGGAGCCATATTTTGGCCTGATAGTTTGCTCGCTTGGCGTGGAGCTCCAGGGCATCCTTTGTCGGTGGAAGCATTTCCAGAGTCTTCTTGGCCTTCCCAAAAAGGTGAACTCTGGCGTCATCAACTGTGTGTTGTTCCGGGGTGCCATACAAATGACACACAAACTTCTCAACATCTGCGATATCCCCATCTCGACCAATGGCGTGCAGCAGGAGTGGGTGGCCACTGAACACCTTCAACACTTCTTTTTTCCATGACCACTGAAGGACGAGACTGTGTTACACCCGGTCAAAGCGTGGAAGCTGACCAGATTGTCCCTGACTGGGGGGCGACAAACTCTTGAATACATCTTGCACGGGGTAGCATTTTCGGTTCTTGGCCGTTCCGCACAGCATCCACACTTCAGCGACCTTGGTGCAAACGAAGTGAATCAGCAGCACCATTACATCAGTATCTCTGCACACTACCAGTATTCGTTCATAGCCCTGGGACGCTGCATCACATGAGTAAAGGATGAGCCTGGTGTCCGCCTCTTCATGGTTGCTATGCAGTGGAACGTCATGTCGCCTGGTTGACCGTACTTCAGTGGCTTCAGAGAAGCCACCCCCCCCCCCCCTGTCACCAGCTGACATCTTTTTTGAAGATCTCTGTCCTTCTCAGTGATGACGTTAGACAGAAACAAGGCTAGGTCAGCCTTGTTTGTATCCAGGGCCATGAAGTTTTTCCACACTTCAGGCAGTGGAACTTGTGGGCCATCAATGACTTTCCGAATCGGTTTCTTCTTGCTTGCACGCTTTGTCCTGGTAACTGCTTTGATCGAGCCTTCCCCTGCGTACCGATCAAAGATGACATCAACTCTTGTTGTGTGTTCATTGAAATAACTCGACACGGCCTTGAAGAACACTTCAGCATAGTCGCCGAATGTCCGACAGCCGCCAGGCTTGCCAAGAACTTGGATGAGTGCATGGCCATCTATCATCACACAGGTCTTCAGATCAGAGGTTGGAACCTCTGAGCTTATGGTCTGCTGAGCCATCAGGATATTCATCAGCTCAGACTTCGATGTCGAATTCATCTCTCCTGCCTTCGCCAGACTAAATGGGACTGGGGACAGTTCATGCTTCAAGACGTTGACTATCTCCACCATGCGACCTGCGGTCGCGGCATTCAGGAGCCGCTGTAGTAGCTTTCTGTCAGCTTTGATGGTCTTCTGCATGTTCTGCTTGGTGGAAAGTGTAGCTTTGTACACATCAGCGAAGGTTTTCGACCGATGTTTCTTCATCGTTTCATGGAAGCCTACTATCTGTTCAATCAGTCTCTCCTTCATGAAGCCGATTACATGCTGCTTTCCTCGATCCTGAGCTGTCAGCAGGTTCTCCACAACATCTGTGGGTGCAGTGTTTTTGGTTGCCAGTGAAACAAGTGGGATGTTAGTGGCGGCATCTGTATCTCCTGCTTCACTCACGTGAACTCTGAAGACGTCAAGCTGCTTCAACTGCTGAACTAGCTTCATGACATCATGAGCGTCACGCCTTGTGCGAGAAGGCAGACTGTCAACCCGAGTGAAGGTGGCTTCCCCATCATTATCTTGAAGACTGAAGAGGCATCTTGTGTCATGAGAGATGCGTGACCGCTCTGACCATGTGATGCAGAACCTGTCTCTTGCTTGGTCATTCTTTGTGATGCCGATGATACCATTGTGCATCTTGCATGTACGATTTATCCATTCGGTTGCCTGATCATCTGGAACTTGGTTGAAGCGCTTCGCTGTCCTCTTGACGACAAAGTTCCCATTACAGAACTCTGCATGAACTTCTGGTGCTGACTTCTCAAGACCTCTCATATCAGCCAAGTAGACCGGCCCCCAACGTGCATAGTTTGTGTGGTCATAGATAGTTAGCCAAGGCAGCATTGGAGCAAAGGCTTCTATGTGGAGACTCCACATGCCATCTCTCTGAGCTCTGATAAAGGCCAGTAGGATCTCTACCATTTCCATGTAGGATGATCACAGCGTGAAGTTGGGATTTCCAGAATGCTGGTCATTGAATTCCTCCATGAGACTGTAGAATTTATCATCTGCCAAAACGTCTGAGAAGTTGTCAACAGCATCGCGCATCTCATATATGTGAGCTCTGTCTTTGAAAAGCGAAGCAACATTGAGGGCAAGCTGTTTGACGTTCTCATCTCCGTTGCCAGTTGCAGCCAGCCATGACTCAAACATCTGCCACTTGATGCGCCACAGTGCCTCATACGTCAGCTGGTGACCTCTCACAGCTCGGTAGTAGGCCTTGCCGTCCAGCACTGTCTCAATGGTGTTAGCCGCGTACACACCTGCCTCTGTCCATAAGTCATCAAGTCCCACACTTTCCATGTGTTAACCAATGGCTTTCAGAAACTTGAAGCAGATATGGAGGCCTCCCATGAGCAAGACCACGTTGGCAAATTTCGAGTTTGCCCAGACTAGTTCCTTACCCCTGCTGTACAGAGGCTGATCAGCAGTGATGATGGTGTACTTCTGGCTGACATACTCAGAAATGGCCATGAAGCGATTGATGACGGTGGTCATTGCAGAGGCGTACCGAAGGGGAGGGCAACAGGGCGATCGCCCCCTTGAGCTAATAAATTATTATTTTTACATTTAATTTACATATTCAATTAAATATTTTACATATTTAATTTCATGCGCCAATCGAAAAATGTTAGCTAGCTTTCTAGCGATTTTGTGTTTCATGAGTATTGCGTCATTTTTCATGGCACCTGGCAACCGCAGTTTATCGATTTTTGTTTACATTCATTTAAATATTTAGTTTGTGAACTTTCTAAATTTTGATAATTTTAAGTATTGATTAAAACTTTGTGTGTATGAATGTGTGTGGTGTGATCATGTGTGAAGGCCGCTTGGTCTCAAACATGTAACTAATAAATGAAATGAAACATTATGTTATTTTTAAAATTTGGTATTCAGTTTTTACACATTTTAAAATTTAGTTTCAAAGTTTTCATTTAATTTACAATTTTTCACGTTGTATTGCACACACAAAATTTTGTGTGTTTTGTTTGGATTTTTTATTTCATTATAATGGACTTTAATGTTATGGTTAGTAATAATAATATTATGCATTAATAAAACGTTGATGTACGTTATATCGAGCAATTTTCAGCATAAATTTGATATCTTCATGCTAAAAAGAGATGCTCTACAAAAGTCTTTTTTTAAAAGGCAGAAAATGTAGTTTCAGCCTAAAACTTCAAATTTTCTAGCAAACGATGTCTCTGGACCTCCTAGAAACTCGCGCCTTCGGCGCTAGCTCTTGCCTCCCCTACTACTAAAAATCTAAAATGGCTCAGGATCCCGAAAATTCTTAATCTGGCCCTGAGAATAATTTTCTTTTATAAAGGTAACAGTCCAAGGAAATGCTTAATCTGGAAATTAGCACTTTTTTATTCTTATTTTAATACAAATCTGAGCATCCTAATTGCGGTTTGCAGTGAATATTATGTTACTAATCAGATTTTTATCATAATTTATATATTTTTTATAAAATTTTTATATTTTCATTCATAATGTGTCTTAGCAGTAGCTAGTTAATCATCTCTAACTGAACGATAAGCTCATCATGATCGTACATAAAAATTTTTATTTCTATTTCAATTATACTTCTACGATTAGTTCCAAGTTCGCCCCCCGCTTGGAAAATTTCTGGGTACGCCCCTGGGTCATTGTGTCATTGTCATCTGCTGGTGCCTGCAGGATTGGCAACATCCCGGCGGTCGTTACTGGTGGATCCGCAGTGCTGACAGATTGATTGAATGCTCCCCAGCTTGGAACGGACATCGCTTCATCATGGATGCGTGACACCACCCAGGCCAAGTCCTTGGTACGTGCCCGGTCCCTCTCAGGTTCATGTGACAAGTTGTCTATGTCAGTGTCGTAGCCAGGAGGAGATGGCCTCTTGCCAGATGGGAGGGTAGCCTGGCCCAGCCTTTGGAACTCCTGTAGGTCATCAGGTTTGATAGATTTCGATCTCTTGTGCTTGCCACCCTTTTGGCCATGACTCTGCTGTGGAGGGGGGCCTCTCTGACATACCATCATTTGAGTGCTGTAGGAGGTGTTCTTCCCGTTTAAGGTTGACTCAAACATCTATGTTGTCACAAGAGTAGTGAATCATTCTCTCTTTGACGATGGTGTCAGGGATGTAGACACATCCATTCTCAGCATACCTCTCCAGGATGTTCTGAGCGATGGTGGTGTCTATCCTTCTTACAGTGTCGATACTAATAGTGTGATTTGCCGCGTGGAACAGATCTAGGAGTGCTTCTGAGCGGGGTGGCTTGGTGCAGGGTAAGACCCAAGCCCACATGCTTTGGTGTCAACTTTCGTCGGTTGGAGACTGCATAGACTATGTCTTGGGCAATGCTGCTACACACACTCTGCTTCACTTTCTGGTCCTCTTCACTTCCCTCATCCACAGCATCCATTCCCCCAAAGAGCAATCGTAGAAACAGGTACAAACTGTCCGGTATGACGCGATCAACATGTTCCTGATCAAGACCTTGCCATGTCTCGGAGTATCCAGGAGTTTCAAGAAGATCTTGTCGAACCTTCAGAGCCACGTGTACCATATCTTGGAATATGCTGCTAGTGGCACACATGCGGACATCAGCATCTTCATCTTCAGTAGACTCTGACTCAGAGGTGACAGGACCTTGTTCACAAGACTTAGCCAGTGCTTTTGGAGATGATGAAATCTGAGCTCTCTCCAGGGTAAATCAGCAGCGGGCCCCTTGACAATGGGCGTACATAGCAGTATTTCACGGTGATGCCGGTGTCATTACACATACTCTCGTATCTGTCCCAGACGTCTCCCATGTCGTATACGTGACCACGAGACAGGCCTACTGTCAAGTCTTTGCACAGCTTCGTCATGCACTCATTTTCAGGCCCTTGCTGCTCCTCTGACACCGCTTGTTTTCTAGGACGTCTCTCAAATGTCACCAAACATGCCAGATGATAGCAGCCTTCAACTGCCATCACATCACTCACCGCTGACAACGGTATGCTCATGACAGGGTCGTGTTTGGTACGCTGGATCAAGTCATCTGACTTCCCCATTGTCTCCACCCTGTGCAGTTTCTTTGTGGTCTTCTTTTTGCAAAACATGCAGAGAGTCCAGTCAATCACTGGTGTTGAACGTCTACGCTTTGGGGGAAAAGCCTGAGAGCCTGCACTTTTTGTGGTCGCCGATGCACCCATGGTCTGCTGCTGACTTCGTAGCCTTTTGAGTTTGCCTTCAGAGGTGAATAAAGAGTAGCATGATTTATGTTACTTGAGTTCCAATGCATTGAAATCATCCTTGGAATGACTTTCCAGTCTTTGTAAAACATTAAGATAGTAGGTATCTCCCAGGTTCTTTCTCTCATCGCCCACAGTCATAGTTCTTGCTTTTCCTTCTGCTGATGCTGTGCGCAGGTCACCAGCGCTGCTTTGGCAGAAAAAGCAACAATCCTCACTGACATCCTGACGTTTCCTCTTGCGCTTGATGACAGCTACAGGGTCCATTACTGATGAGCTCCCTATCTGCAAAGACAAGTGGGAATGGCAGTATGTAGTAGCCACAGATATATTGAAACAATTCGAAACATACCTATCCTTTAACAGTAGTATTATTATTATTTTACCAGCTGGCACTATCTGCACTCTTTTAACTGCATATACCAAACCAATGTCTGGCCAGCCAGTGCAGTGAAAATATTCAACATGTGAAAGTATGCTATTACTTGTACTATGGTAGTAGTAGGCACATGCGCACCTCACCCAGCATGCTAAATGTAGTTTTAATGGAAATAAAGACATCCAGACTCCAGAGTCATAGTTACATTCAATTATTATCCATAAAATCACAAAAAATATGCTTTATGTGCTAATGATACACTTTTAAACACGTTGTTACACAGAGCCACCACTGAAATGCAAAAATTTGAAATTTTTCAGAATTTGACTTTTGTAACCTTGTATGGGACCTTCAAACCCAAAACTGAGCGTAGCATCCACCCACATCTTGTTTGGTATCCTCAATACTACTGATCTAAGGTGGGTGCCTGCTATTAACGAAAAACGCCGTTAAATTTTTTCTAGAGGACTTTTCAATTTTTAGCCGGCCCACTACAAGATCATTTGCACGGTGAGGTCAACTGTATGCCCGGTTAGGTCAACTGTATGCCCTTGACAAGTGGTTAGGTTAAGTCGTGTTAATAACACAACTTAACTTAACCAATTGTCAAGGGCATACAGTTGACCTAACCGGGCAAATGATCTTGTACGAAATGACCAAGGTGGAATTTCAGCCATTTCGTGTAATGCTGGTTACACATTTTGACTGTAATATATATATATATATATATATATATATATTGTTTTCTTGTTGTTTGGCTTAATATCATACACACGTACTCACATAATGAATGTGAACAAAAAAATATACGCAAGACAACAGCACCTCATTTTATGATGTTGTTACAAAGTGCTAATGATCATTTGGTAGGATGTCTTCGTCACAGTGAGAAAGGAATTTACGTTTTATTACCTCCTACCCTTAAGGTCACTTTGCCTTGCGTTTACGATTGAAATTCAATTTTTTGAAAGGTAGACAGAAGTGAAGAAATGAAATCCATTTTCCTTATATATTTTCCAAATGTGTTTTGCGTTCCTTGAGGGGAAAACTTTTATATCTTAGAAAATTTAACTTTTCTATATATATATATATATATATATATATATATATATAAATGTGTGTGTGTGTGTGCGCGCGCGCGTAAGAGTTCAACTCTTAATTAACAAAATTAGGAATGATTTCTTAGTCAAATGAGTAATTTTAATTAACTCTCGAACTCACCTGTTTACAGGTAAGTTTTGCAATTCATTCTGAATAAATTAACTTTTCTAATGTTAAGTTTTTACGTCATTTTATTCTTTATAATAAAGATTTTAAAAATTATTTTGGTGTAAAATGAAAATAAATTACATTTTACTCCAACTTACGTAAACTTCGCTTGATTTTGATTTAAAAAAAGAAATCGCAAAGGATTCTAACCTAACCTAACCTAAAAAAGTTGAATTATCTTAATTCAAATTCGAAGACCTGATAATATTTTGGTGTTAACTTCCTTCGCAACGATAAAGGTCGTGTGACGGAGGGGACCTACGCCTTTACGTGGGATCTGAACCATTTAAAGTTTGCTAGATCATCTAAAAGCGAAGGAGGGTCCCCCATCCGACTACTGAGCGGACTCAACGTCTTAACTTCACTAATCTAACGGGAAATGGGGTTGCGACGTGGCCATGACGTAGCCCCATGAATAGAAAACTACCCACTTTGGCCCCAACTCAAAACCGAATCGTATGAATCCGTGTTTTGCATTGAAAATATGCGGTGTGTCCATAAATTATTTTTACAAATTCAATTAACTTTTTATCTTGTAAAAATAATTTATGGACACCCTGTAGGTCAGTTTAAAGTCAGTTAAAAATATTTTGAGTGCTTTACAATACATTATTCGATTAACAAAATGGCGGAAATTCTCATATTTTGTTAATGTTGGGATTCCAAATGAATTTCAAATAGGTTAAAAATGGAAAGGAAAAATGCAATAAAGTTGAAACTAGGATCTAGTGGGACTCTAACCCGCGTTGCTGGTTTCACGGTCAGCACTCCTATGCCGATAACCTCACTCAGAATCCCCTCCCCCTTCCCAAAAAGAGAGGTTCGTTCAAACGAAGCCAATCTTTACGCCGTTATTGGCACTTAAAACGCATTCGTAGGTTTAAAAAAAAGTTGTGAAATTGCGTGTAGCGTTTTTCGTTTCGCGCGAAAACGGAAACCCGCCATAGTAAACAGCCGATGTTAATTTCAAGGTCGTGGGTTTGCGTTTCAGCCCGGACTCCATATTTCAACGATTAAGGTTCCTCTCTGGGTCTTCCTGAGTGATGCAATGGTTCGGATATCAAGTAAAGCTGTAGGTCCCCTCCATCATATAACCTATAGATGTTACGAGGGAGTTAAACAAATTCAAACATTATTATTATTATTAGATAACGGAACCATTTTCACCACTGAATGACGTCAGGTAGGCAAAATCCGTAGAATTTTTTATGCTAATTAAAATTTAAACAAATTATTTTTTTTATTAATTTATTTACCTTTTCTTTTGTTAAATGTTCATTACATTTTGTTTCAATCCCATTACGCATCATACGAATATGATCTCCTTTTAGGGTTATATAAAAATGCCTATTAAATGCGTAGAAAGTACTTTAACATTTTTCTGATACGGAGATTGAAGTAAAACGTGTAGCACAGAGAAGGCTTCGCTCACGCGTCGCTGGGCCACGTCCTGAGCATGTTTCTTACCACTACACACACCATCTAAGAAATCTAAGTTTCTTTTCAAGTGCATCTTTTGTGCGTATCACGTTTAAACATGTGAGATACGAAGGTCAAGCTTTTTATTTCACCTTAGACCTACAGTTTAACGTGGAATCCGAACCACGCCCCACCAGAAGCCCAGCGTCTTAACCACTAGGCTACCCAGGGTACCCATTTATCTACCAACCAATTTCTTTATTGTGCGGAAGGATGAACAGCTGGGTTTTACTGCGCGCCGCCTGCCGTCACCGGGTGTCGATCCCAGGGCCGATGGATTCGTAGTCAGCGATGCTATCCACTACACCACCGAGGAGCATTATATATATAATGTTATAATGTTTCAGACCAACAAAGACCCTAGGATCCACTTATGGCTAGTCTACCTAACCGTGTTCGTAATTGTGTATTGCGCATGTCCTCCATGGTGGCGGAGGGGACCTACAATTTTATGTAGATTCCGAACCATAAAAACCTTAATTTTACTACCTTAAACTATACCCAATCTATCAACCTATGTATCTAATCGATTCTTAAACATATTTATAGACTTCTACCGGCAAACTATTCCAACTATTTACTATTCTATGCGTAAAAAAGTTTTTGGCAGCTGCTGTCTCGAACCTTCTACTAGTCAGCTTACACCCGTTATTTCTAGTTCTAGTATATTGTGCTATTTCGAAAAAACTATCTCTATTTACGTCATCGAACCCATTCTTAATTTTAAAAACCTGAATTAGATCACCCCTTAGCCTCCTAGTCTCGAGTGTAGTCAGTTTTAACTCCTTAAGCCTATCCTCGTACGACTTTGACCTAAGCGACGGAGTCATCTTCGTTGCTCGTCTTTGAACTCGTTCGATTTTGTCTATATACTCGCGCATATACGGATTCCAAAACTGGATCCCGTACTCCAAATGGGTCTAACTAATGATTTATAAAGAGGAACAATAATATCGCGCGATTTGTACTCAAAATTCCTGGCTATAAAACCTAGCACTTTGTTCGCCTTTATTGACCGCTGCTGTACTTTGTTTCGCTACTTTCAAATCACTAGTGACTATACTGTAACTCCTGAATCTTTTTCCTGATCTACGCTTGCCAACTCCTTCCCTGACATTCTATACGCAAAATTACCGTTACGCGAACCTATATGCAAAATTTTACACTTATCGACGTTAATTAAATCCCGTTTGCCATGTGACCGACCAAGCAACGATATATATATATATATATATATATATATATATATATATATATATATATATATATATATATATATAATATATATATATTAGTTTCTCATTCACGCAAGCTGTACACCAAAAAAATTCTACACATTCTTTTAGAGTTATAATCCTGGGTATCCCTAACCAATAATGAGAGTTTTGGGTACCTTTTTGTATAGGAAGAAACTGTTTTGTCAGCTTTGGCCTACATTATAGGCTAGGCCTATCGGTTAAGAGACGCTTCTCGTTCAACGCGGGGAAGGTATGATATAAAAGGCGAGTTTCGAGTAATAGTCGCCACCTACTATGGGCCTGAGCTCCGTCGGGCCATTTGTTGAAATTCGTCGGAGTCGTACTTACAACAGGTGGTACGGGTACCCACTAACCTTTACCTTTAGTTTTTTGCATAGGCCTATTGATTATAAACCATCACCAGAAGAGAATTGCTTCGGAAGGAGGAACAGTCGGAAAAATGTTCGACAATAAAAATAAAGTTTCAAAATAGTCCAAAATGTCACTAATTAGTAATTTTTCACTTTTAATTTTGAAATTATTTAATTTTCGCTGAAAAAAATTAAAAAAAATTACTAATTGGCAACATGTTTACCTTTTGGATTTTTTTCGGCGAATTTTTTTCCCGTAAATGTATAGCGTGCGGAGAAGTCTGATCTTTTTCGGTGTTTTTGTAATCCAGGGCAGTCGGATCATGCAGATTTCTGTTCGTGCGCGAAAAAGTTAAAAGTTATAAAAACTCTCTCTCTTTCTTTCAGACAAACCGTTCCGAAGTCGTTACCCAGAGTTATGGATCAGTTTTCATGGGAATAAAATGTTCTTTCGTGGGACAAATGACCGTTAAATTTATTGTGGCCATCAAGAAAGCAAAACTTATTTCATCCTCAAAGGTAAAAATGGGAATACAAATATTTTTAGTCTTAATTCTGGTTTTAGTTATTATCATTATTATCTGTTGTAAGATAATAATAATTCAGAAAGAGGGGTGAGGGAGCCAGAAACTAGTACAGCGCTCAAACCAGACGAATCGGTCAATCGCGCTAACTCCCGGATTATTATTATTATTATTACCAGCATCATCGGGATCCGAACTCCCGACCTCAGTGTTAATTTCCCGCCAATAACATTTTACGTTTTAATTTTCAGTAATGTTGTAAAAGGTTATGTGACGGAGGGGACCTACGACTTTACGTGAGATCCAAACCATTACCCGACTAAGAAAGACCCACAGAAGTAATTTAATCGCTGATCTAAAGTCAGAGCCGAAATTCGAATCCAGAACCTTTATATTCCGGAGGCCTTTACCTCACGAGTGTAACTCACTTCCATATTAGCCATCGCGTGTTATTCTACCCGCAACCCAAAAAAAAAAGTTCCAAAACGAGACGTCACTTTTAACATTTGTTTTAGTTCTAATCTATTACTTTTGTAAATTTAACTCCAAATAAATTTTCCTGCGAGACCGGAATTATGGGACACCCTGTATATACGTTAATTAAATTTACTACAATACGTTACAAAAAGGTTTTAAATAGAAAGAGGCTATATACTCCTATGAAAAACACCCGTAGCTTAGTGAGTAACACCGTTTCCCTATCAGTGAAGCGAAGACACTAAGGTCGGGGGTTCGACTCCCTATGGTCTGAGCGTTGTGCCAGTTTCTGGTTCTCTCGACTGATTATATTTTATTTATTATAACGTACTCGTATACGCCATTTACTATCAATATAAAATTGTGTACAAACAACGGATTAGATAGTTTATAGGGACAGACATACGTGTATTTGTTACTTTTTACAATAATCTTTTGAACGCAAATTATGAAAAATGTAAATAAAAAGTTAATTTAACTTTTCATAATATTTTTACCTTAAAAAGTGGCACTCCAATAAATAAATAAACATAAGTTCCAATACAGTGCCAATTTTCGAACTTAAAAATACCTTTTTTTGTGTGTGTGTGTGTGTGTGGGGGGGGGGGGGGGGGGGACTATGAATTACGTCATATAAATTCGATAATAAATTCAGATTACATTTTGAAACAACTTTTTAGACAATAAATGAACAGATTGTAGCGTACACCTATTTCTTCTCCGCAAAAGTCTTTTTAATTCGAGACACACGGATAATAAATCTATAATCGAATTGCGGTCCAGTACAATAGTTCGTCCATTGTTCACTATAAAATAATTCTTTCAAGTTCCGAGAAAGAGTGACTTTAATTAAAATTCAATTTACGAACTTTAAAAATAAAAAAATATTTTTGGGGGATCATAATTAGGAGCCTCGTATATTTTAGCGACTTGTATATAATGTACGTAGATTTTATGTCTATGTAATGATTTGGCCCTTTTTTGTACGAATATCATCAATTTTGTTATTGATAAAGCAGTGTGTATATATATATATAAAAGTTATATATATATATATATATATTAAAACTACCCAAAGAAAAAAGTTTAGCAGAAATTTACCAGATCTGGTAGAATCATAGTTTAGATTAATAATACTATTAGATCGGGTATTGGGGTATTAGCTTTATTACTTTTTCTTTATTGAGAATGTGGTGTGTGTGTGTGTGTGTGTGTGTGTGTGTGTCACTTCTGCCAAACTTAATTGTCCTATTGGTCTGCTTATAGTACGTTAATCCAACCGCACCTATAATCTATAAACTCTCATATCCTAGCTTGTATACTTTAATATGGTGTAACCAACGCGCCTTTCTTTCTTTAAATAGACCGGAGGTGAATTCCGGGCGGAATTATTTGTCCTCCGGAATGACGAGAGACTCCAGTACTTCACTTCGAGTTTGAAGAGTGGAAATTCTCCGGAGTGGAATTGTAACTTCGCTTTCGACATTTCGAGAAACAACGTAAGGGAAATTGGGCATATACGTATCGACATTTCATCGACGAGTGTCCAGTCCCGTGGGTCAGGTTAGGTTAGGTTATCAGACTTTTCCCTACATATCCTATCGAGAACACGAGTTTCGGGAAATCACTGTTCAGTATAAGATGGGAAAAGTCATGTACTTATATAGGTAGAAAATAGAACTTTGCCGTGCAAAGAAAAAAACGTGTAAGTCACAATTTGGTCAAAATTGAGTTAAGACCATGGTGAGGTCCGTAAGCCATTTGTACATCCCTGCGCAAAGGAAGAAACGCGCAAGTCCAGTTTATATTGGTTAAATTAATGAAAAATGTAAGTCCATTTCCACTAAATCACATCTTTTCCAATGGAAAAACGCGTAAGCGCCAAATTCGCTAAAAAAAAAATATATATATATATGATGAATAAAACCACGAAGGAAAGGAAACACAAAATGGTGCTCAAGCGCTTTCGTCTAATGAATTATGCATTTATTATGCATTAGTAAAATTAGTGCAAAAAAAAAATGAATTACTAATGTTTTCAACGTTAAACTATGAAAGGTATTTTCTCAAAACTACATCCAATGGACTTACGCGTTTCGTCCTTTTTACGCCAGAACTGACCTTCCCCCACTCCACCCCACGCAAATCCCCATTTTTCATAAATATTCTAAAACTAAAACGAAGATAACTTAAGAAATGTATTACTATTTCTTTATGAAGTTGTACGCAAACGCAAATTTCCTGAGTTAATCCTATAGCAATAGTACAGCGTAGTATCATCGGTTTATTCCAATTCATGCCATTGTTATTCTCATCCACGACTTTTCCCTCTTTGGTTCGGGTTAGGTCAACTTAGGTTTGGTTAGGTTTGGCTAAGCTAATGTTATATTAGGTTAGGTTAAATTAAGTTAGGTTGGCAAATATTAGCCATTCCCATTACGTGCCTTTACCGTGAATGTGAATGACAGTGAGTGGGAAGCAGGAACGGAGCGAGTGTCACGGGCCCCGGGACAAAACTTATTTACGGGCCCCCTAACAAAATTTTTATTATACATTTATATTGCTTTTCTTTGCATTATTTATTTAGCATATATTTAAGAATTATGATACTACTCGTACGAATGGAGGCATTGAAGGCAAAACATTATTCAAAATATTGAGCTTTAAAAAGGATACCGTGAAATAAAAGTTTACTTACGACAACATCAGAACTTGACTTTTCTTGCCTTTCTTTCAGCAAATTCATCAATTAAATCCTCCAAGTTAATATTTCTAGTTTTCTTGTTTTCAACTGATATAATTGAGAGTCACTTAATCTTTTTTCTTTCATAGAATTTCGAAGATAGTTCTTTATTAGTTTAAGTTTTGAAAACGATCTCTCTGCGCTTGAAACTGTCACAGGAATTGTGAGGAACAACGTTATGGCAATCACAACTTCGGGAAAACTTGAGCGCAAAGTACCGTTGTCTTTAATTAAAAATGAATATAGTTCATGGATTGTCGTCATTTTTTCAGTCTGTTTTTAAGCACATTCGAAAAGAGAGTAATTGACTTGGAAATCCAGAGGAAATATCATTTTTATATTTATTTACTAGCTTTGTTACTCTCTCAAATAACTTCTCATCACTTGTTGAAACGACCCGGGCCCCCCACCCCACCCAAAGGCCCGGGCCCCGGGGCACTGCCCCGCCTGCCCCTAGCTAGCTCCGTCCCCGGTGGGAAGTAAACGTATCATCCTCACTCATTATCATTCCCATTTCATTCCGCACTCAAGAGTGAGAGAAATCCGCGAACGAGAATCTCAAAGAGGCAAATTCTCAAATTGATCTATTCCCATTTCGTGTCATTCTCATTCACCGCCGCTTTTCCAAGCACTTTGGTCCACGTTAGGTTAGGTTAATGTTAGGTTAGGTTAGGAAATATTAGCCACTCTCATTTGACGCCTTTACCATGAATGAGAATGGGAGTAACATTCTTTTTCAAATGTGAATTCCTCACTTGGTGCATTCTCAGTTACGGACTGGGACACTGCGACTGGAAAGTAATCATATTAGCGTATCTCTCTCTTTCGCAGATTTCGGAATATTCTCTAGAATTAATGATCATAAAGGTAGGACGATTGAGCGGGATAACGAGAACAGCGAAAGCGTCCTCATGCAACAGATCGGATATCGTGTACTCGCATTGGGAGGAGGCGATCGAAAATCTTGGGAAGGAGATTACGTTCAATTTATGTTTAAAACCTCCTCAACTTAAGGATTTAGGATCGGATACCAGCGCCATTATGGTAAATATAAGGTAGAATATGTAGTAGTCTAACGTAATATTATAAGAGTCTCCCTTCGATGCTGTACAGAAAACGGTGTTATAACGTGGAATAAAACGAAGCGTAATTGTACTAATCATAAAGTTATAATTAGGAGAGGATTTTTTTTCTTTTTATTATTGTGGCCGGAATCATAGCCTGAATCCAAAATTATTTGATTTTATCGGTCGGAATGGAACTCAAACTTTTATTTTTGGTCAGACTGGATTTAAATCAACTCCAAGGTCAGAGAGTGGGTAAAAGTGTAAGTGATGGAACTGAATAATATATATATATATATATATATATATATATATATATATATATATATATATATATATATATATAAAACCAAATTTCAAGTCCTTAAAAAACTGTGTTAATTATAGAGATAAAAGTTGTACATATTCATATTATGGACTTGCCCTGATGCAGATAATCTTAACTTTCTTTAATTACAAAATAGTTAGAAAAAGTTAATTAACAACCGGTCGGATATAAATTATTGTTAACATCAGTTTCAAAATCTTTATAGGGACAAGATAAGGGCATGCCCAAATGTTAACAAACCCTACATTAAAATACCAATATATATATATAAGTAAAATCCTCCAAAGAAAATTTAAAATAATTAAAATTAAATTAAAAGACAACTGCAAAGCTTTTCGAAGGTACTTCCTTCTTCGTTCAGGCAGGAATAAAAACTGAAGTATGAAAGGGCACGCAGAAGACGGGTCAAGAAACGTTATGCCTCTGGCAACTGAAAACGTTTGGATACAGACCGTCCAGAAGATTGTTTGGATAAATAAAAATTGGTTAAAAAAAATCAAAGGAAAATAGACCGTTTCTGACATTAAAATTATCGGTTTTTTATTAAACAGGACTCAACTAATTTTCTCCTTATCACTATTATCAACATTAAGAAGATAGGAATTATTAATATTTATATTATGGTCACATTCCAAGCGATGTTTATGTATGGCTGAGTTATCATCAGTAATGTTTAGACTATATTTGTGCTGATAAAGACGACGTTTAAAGTCAATGGTGTCATTTAGAGCAATTCAAACCCGCTCCGGTGGTTGGTCCCTTCGTAAAAAAGTATGGGTAGTGCGAAGTACTTTAAAAATTGTATGAAGACCGGATGCCAAACTATTACGAAATGACTCGAAACTCAAAGGAACAACTAAAACATCTTTAAAATCCTTAGTAGATGCGTTATAGTCATATAGTCGTGTATATATATATATATATATATATATATATATATATAGGGTGAACCAAATGTAGGTGGACAGTAAATGATAACGTTTATTTTGAGAATACATATTTAATTTTTTTGTATACTATAATACAAAATAAAATTTAAATAAATTTAGTTATAATATTTAATATAATATAACACAAACACCATAATTATAATGAACACCATAGTTATAATATAATATAACACAAACCGTATTCAACCTACTGTCCACCTACTTTTGGTTCACCGTGTATATACGATGGAGTAAAAAACTTGGCTTATATCTTGTAGTTACAAACAAAATCTAAATGTGGTTTAGACAGTTTGGATTGATAATAGATAATTTAATTGGTTCGAAATTGGTACACTGGTTTAAAAAATATACATTTGCAAAAAAATAAAAAGATATTAAATTAAGATTTTGTAACGCAGCTGGAAAAAAGTTCGGTGCTACTGACCTGTTATTGGGAAAGTTAATCTTCTTTCGGCTCGCACTTAGATTGGTGTTGTTAAGGGCGGT
>JAJOZX010004892.1:192500-250000 GCA_023014485.1 Bathynomus jamesi | reverse complement strand
AGTCTGGACGAATATTTTCAATGGTTTTTGCCATTATGTGGTCGCTCATGGACCCAAATACCAGCAAATGTGCGTTGTTCAATCGTATAGTTACTGCTATCACACATTTCGAATGGATCTGAATGAAACACGAAAACCAGTTAGTATTTTACTGGGGTGACAAGACATTGTGAACACCCTGTACTTAGAATTAAAAAAGATCATCATCATTACTACTATCATTTTTAATTTGTAAAACAAAAATGGTGTGTATAATCCGTAGATTAATATAAACTTTCTTTTCCACGCAATTCCGTGCAAGTAGACCCAAATTCAATATACTGCTACCCATAAATTATTCTATTTTTCGAGGTTATGATACTATTTCTGAAGCGTCGTTAGAAATTTCATGTAAAGTTTACTTAATCAATTTTTTTGTGGTAACGAATTGTAACAATTATTTAGAATTACAAATCACAATAATCTTGTCTTCCCTAAAAAGGTCACAACGAAATAGATGTAATAATAAATTAATTATACATAATTTCTTAAGATTTTACATCACTGTTTATATATATATATATATATATATATATATATATATATATATATAGTCTGCCCGACCATCAGTGTTTGTCTCTTTTTGTCTGTCTGTCTATCTCTACATAGTGTATATTTGTATATTTCAGGGATTGGTCTCAATATCTCTGCAACAAATGACCACGACGAGTAAAAATCAAAATTTGAAATAATCGTGAAAAATTTGGCCTATTTCGAGTATAAAAAGGTAAGATTATATATATATATATATATATATATATATATATATATATATATATATATATATATATATATAGTGTATATAAAGGGTGATCCAGAGAAATGGGACCCAAAAGAAACCCCTGTAACTCTTAAAGTATAAGTCCTTTTATAAAATCATACGCATCATTCGAAAGAGGATAGTTACAAGTTTGTACAGGATTGTATAGGTTTTGACAATACAAGACAAGATAAGATACAAAACAAAATAAAAGTGTTAGTTAAAACTAACCCTTCAAGATGACTGCATGGACTGTGGAACAGCTGCGTTTCATAACTGAGCAATATTATGAGCATGGAAGAAGTGTAGTTTCAGCTCAAAGATCTTTCAAGACAAATTTTCAGAGATGTCAAAATCACCTTCTAAGAGCTGAAACTACACTTCCATGCTCATAATATTGCTCAGTTATGAAACGCAGCTGTTCCACAGTCCATGCAGTCATCTTGAAGGGTTAGTTTTAACTAACACTTTTATTTTGTTTTGTATCTTATCTTGTCTTGTATTGTCAAAACCTATACAATCCTGTACAAACTTGTAACTATCCTCTTTCGAATGATGCGTATGATTTATAAAAGGACTTATACTTTAAGAGTTACAGGGGTTTCTTTTGGGTCCCATTTCTCTGGATCACCCTATACATTTAAACTGCAAACACGCAGTATAATTAACGTAAAGAACGACGCTTGTATAGGAGAATATTCCGCGCAAGATGAGAGCGAGAGAACGAAACAAATGAAAAAATGAGGTAACCACCCGGGAATCGAACCCGGGATCTTCCGATTGCCGGTCAGATATGATAACCATTACACCACGGGCCTCACTCACTCAAATGCCGTAATTCCTCTACATACGCGCAGAAACCAATGCCCCAAGGGGGCACCTCCCGGATGCCGTACATTATATACATTTAAACTGCAAACACGCAGTATAATTAACGTAAAGAACGACGCTTGTATAGGAGAATATTCCGCGCAAGATCTTGCGCGGAATACTCTCCTATACAAGCGTCGTTCTTTACGTTAATTATACTGCGTGTTTGCAGTTTAAATGTATATAATGTACGGCATCCGGGAGGTGCCCCTTGGGGCATTGGTTTCTGCGCGTATGTAGAGGAATTACGGCATTTGAGTGAGTGAGGCCCGTGGTGTAATGGTTATCATATCTGACCGGCAATCGGAAGATCCCGGGTTCGATTCCCGGGTGGTTACCTCATTTTTTCATTTGTTTCGTTCTCTCGCTCTCATCTTGGCGGAATATTCTCCTATACAAGCGTCGTTCTTTACGTTGATAGTGTATATATATATATATATATATATATGATCAAAAGAACCACGAAGGAAAGGAAACAGAATGGTGCTCAAGCGCTTTCGTCTGATGACATCCTCAGGAACACGTGTTTCCTTTCCTTCGTGGTTCTTTTCATCATAAATATTTTTCACGTGTTACTTTCATGAAATAATATATATATATATATATATATATATATATATATATATACTGTAATTTATAAATTAAGCACTATAACTAGTTGATATTTCAATCTTTTTTTAAGATTGGAGGTGACTATATAGTGGAACTCCTCGTTAAGAAGAAACGCCACATTATGGAGACTTTTACTTCGTCGGCAGTCCCAAGCACACACATAATATGGAATGCCAGAAGTCTTTTTTCAGTCGAAAATGATTGTGTAAGACCCTGTCACATGTCATAAGAGTGCTAAAAGCAGATAAATGAGTATTTTCCATATACTTGTACAGTACATACTACAATTCAACACAATCCGAATGCATCCTAAATAGAATACGATATTTCTCGTACCTTTCGTACAACATCATATTTTTACGGGCCAAAGTAATCCCCAATATAAATATACTGTGTTACCATCAATGTTCATGACACGTATGTTGAAAAATTAAGTCATAAATGGAACAAAGATTTTACTACTTTTCGCAAAAACACCGCTCTGCCCATATACCCATTCAGAGTACGAGGGGCTCGCTGTATCATCGCCAAGTACGTGTATATATATATATATATATATATATATATATATATATATATACACCTGACCACTCAGTCCTTAACCTCCGGCTTACGTGATACAAAAACAACTTGGGATTTACACGGAATGTTGTTGTATATCATTTTAGGAGTATACAATGCATCATGCACTGGGCATGAATCACGCAAACTCGATAAAACTAACCTTCGTTTTATCTCTTACCCAAGTGCGTGGACACTTGTTGACCATTCTTTTTCTCTCGATTTATACCGCCATGACATCGATCCATTACACTCGAGTGACGAATAAATTAAACTAAGGTATAATATATTACGATATAATATATTAGAAAAAAGATAATATATATATATATATATCTTTTTGGGAGGAGGATATTGTAGACACCGATCGACCAGTGAAGTACTCCCGGGGGGGTAAGTTAGACAGGAGACAGAGAGTGCTGGAACTCCCGTTTCTCCTGTCACTGTCCTCTTTAGCTGATCTTTTTCTGTGTCTCCTCTACCCTGTGTACAGTCCAGCATGCTTTCAAATACACACTTCTCCCTCTATTCCTCACTACACATACTTGCATCTTACACATTACACAAACCTTGATTTTTGCAGGCGCTCGTCCTTGGTCCCTCCTTCCTACACACACACACACACACACACACACACACACACCCATATATATATACACCTTACCTTACCTTACAACCTTACAAAGGTTTCGCGTGATGATCTCTCATTTCGCGAAGGTCAAGCTTGTCGCGCCTCCTCTCGAATTGGCCTGGTGAAGTAGAGAGTTTGATTTTTGCGCTCTCCACCTCACATAGCCAAGTACGCCCGGCTCATCGGGGATTGTTCTGATCCAGGCGTCTAGTCTTCTTTTGAAGATTTCCACTGCAACTCCCTTTGTGTTTCTTAGGTCTTTGGGCAACTGATTAAACAGTTTTGGTCTTCTCACTACAAAACTATTTTCTTTCAGGGTTAAGGATGTGCCCTGTCTCGCCTTCAATTTGGGAATACGGCACAGTCTGCCGTTTTCTACTGTCCACCGTTGTTTGGGGAGTTATAGGGTTCAGAGTAAGATTAGGGACTAGTTTCTCCATTATTTTCCAAGTGTAAATAATGGTGTATCTCTCTCTCCTACTTTCCAGTGAGTATAGGTCTAGTTCGCGTAACCTTTCCCAGTAATTTAGTTCTTTGCACCCATTGATCTTGGCTGTGAAGCTTCTCTGGATCCCTTCCAGCTGTCTAATGTCTTATTTTTTATATGGGGATGTTAGGACCGAGCAGTATTCCAATTTGGGTATTATCAGGGTTTACAGTAGAGGAATCATTACATTCCTATCCCTTCGTTTAAAGGTTCTCAATATCTGTCCCGTTATTCTCTTTGCTCTGTTTACTGCTATCTTATTTTGTGTCTCAAATTTCGCACCATCAGTCATTACAACCCCTAAATCTTTTGTTCTGGGATTTCTCTGAATTTCCTGTTCATTTGGGGTATAATATTCCATGGATTTTAGGTCTTCTCTTTTTCCGTACCATAATAGCTGAAATTTCTCGGTGTTAAACTTCATATTGTTTTCTTCCGTCCAACTGTAGATTCTGTTTATGTCGGTTTGTAGGGATCTTATGTCTTCTTGGTTTCTTATTTTTCTACTGATCTTTGTGTCATCCGCAAAGGATGTTACTGTGCTGTCTCTGGTAACTTCCTCATCTATGTCAGTTAGCATGATTATGAAGAGTAGTGGAGCTAATACTGTTCCTTGTGGTACTGAGCTGAGGACCTCTGATTCTGATGAAGATACTCCTTGTACTGTAACGACTTGCCGCCGCTCACTAAGGAAATTATATATCCATTTCCCTACTTTTCCTGTTATTCCCATATATTTCAGTTTATGTATTATGATTCCGTGATCACACTTGTCAAACACTTTAGCAAAGTTTGTGTATAGTACATCATAGTTTTCATTACTTTCCAGTGAATCAATAATGTTGTTGTAGTGTTCCATTAGTTGTGATAGGCATGATCTGCCCGACCGAAACCCGTGTTGGTTATCATTGAATTTTTTCTGCGTTTCTAAAAAGTCATAGATTTTCTGTCTAACTATTCTTTCAAATATTTTAGTGAGATGGGATGTAAGCTTCGAATCGATCTCCTCCTTTATATATTGGAACTATGTTCGCGCTCTTCAGGATGCCCAGTATTTCTCCCGTGTCTAGTGATCGTCTCCATATCCAGTATAGGGGCTCAGCAACTGCATTCTTGCAGTTTTTGACCAGTGTGGCATTCCGTTTATCCGGCCCTGCCGCTGAGAGTGTTTTTAGTTTCCCTATGGCTTGTGTAATATCGTCCGTCGTAAAGTCGAAATCCGTTATACTTTCCCCTTGTGGTTCTTCTTCAAAAAACGCGTTTTTATCGTATATTAATTTGTCAGTTTTGGGGATACTGAAAGATGATTCGTACTGAGCTCTTAATATTTCAGATACTTCTGTTAGATCATCCGATAAAGCACCGTTCTCATTTTTTAAAGGTACGATAGTCGCATGGTTTTTCGACTTTCTTTTTGCAAAATTATAGAAGTACTTTGAGTTAGCCTTTATCGCTTCTATAGCGTCGTCGTCTTCTTTTCTGTATGCTTCTCGATTAGTTCCTGTATGACGACATCGATACTTTGCAGTTTATCTTTTAATATTTTTCTGATGTTGTTATCTTTACAATTACTTAGTTTTGCAGTCACTCTTTTTATTTTTCGAAACAGTGCTCTCTTTTGCCTTTCGAACCTGCTTCTCTTTCTTCTTTGTTGTATCTTTGGGACATGTTTTTCCACAATTTCTAACGTCTTCTCCTCTAACGTCATTAGCATCTCCTCCGTTGTCTTGGCCTCGAAAATGGTTTTCTAATCTATTACTTCCATGCTGGCTGTCACATCTTCCCAGTTTATAGTTTTGGAGTGAAAATTAAAAATTTCGAATTTGCTTCTTTCTGTTGTGTGTGTTCTTTCCTTTCCTGTTGCCCTTATATTAGTTGTTATTTCAATGATGTTGTGGTCCGATATCATAGTTGGGGATATTTGTACCTTATCAATTAGATTACTGTTGTTCGTGAATACCAAATCTAGGCAGTTGTTTTTTCTTGTGTTTTCTGTTATTTCTTGCGTTAACATAAATTCATCAGCTAGAGCTAGTAGCATTTTCACCTGCTCCTGGTCTTCTCGTGTGCCCCCCTTGTCCTGGTGTATACATATATTTTTTCCTATCCTTTTATATTTCATGAATGGGAAATTAAAATTTCCACAGAGAAAAATATTTGGGGTTGGAAAGTGTAGATCTTTTACCAGGTTTCTTACCTCTGTAATGGAATCTGAAAATTTTGAGGTTAGCGTGTTTGGGGGTCTGTACATTACAATTAGTACCAAATTTAATTTTTCAATTTTTGCTGCTACACATTCTACGTGTGCTATGTGCCTTTCGCGTGTGTAAATAGCACATCCTCCTTTACGTGTGTGTGTGTGTGTGTGTATATATATATATCAGAGCTGGGCACCGCAAACTCAAAATCACTTCCGCAATCGCAAATCCGCAAACTCAAACCTTACCTTCCGCAACCGCAAATCCGCAAACTGCTTGCCATTTTTGGTGCCGCAAACGCAAATCCGCAAACGCAAACCATATTTCCAATTTTTACAGTGCTGGGCACTTCCGCAAACACTTCCGCAAACCGCAAATTCCGCAATCGCAATTTTAACTATAAAAAGTATCCAAAACATTAAAGAGGTATAAAAAGTTTTTATATCTTTTTAATGTTTAATGTTTTAGCCTTGTTTTTATTAAAAACAAGGCTAAATAATTTATTACAATAAATCACTATTGTAGAAGAAATAAAAATACTACATATATTGATATATTATATTGAACAAAACACCTCCTGCAAGTAAATAGTAAATAAATTAAATAATAAATTTAATCATTTGAATTTCATAAATTTTGAGACTTAGACACGTTAGAGAAGACTGTACTGTAACTGTAGTAACTGTACACACATTACATTACACAAGTTAAATTAAGTTAACACTGTGACTGTACACAACTTGAACTCACTGTACAACTCAACCCCTCTAGCCTCTACAAGTGTACGCCTCTGGCTTTGTCAACAAGTTCAGTCGTCCTCCTCCAGTAACTGAGCCAAATCCAGTTTTAATAAGTCCATGTTCCCCTTCATGAACACGAGACGTTCGAAGTTGTCAGAGGTCAGGCTGGCCCTTTTGGGCTTCATTATATCTTGGCCAGTGGCCAGTGGCCACGTGGGAAATTTGCGGAAAGATTTGCGTTTGCGGTCTTAGTTCCGCAACGCAAATTCACTAATTTGCGATGACTTTGCCGCAAACGCAAATCCGCAAACGAAAAACATACTTCCGCAATTGCGGAAGTGTTTGCGGAAGTGCCCAGCTATGATATATATATATATATATATATATATATATATATATGGGATGAATTTCACAATTAAACATATGAAATGAATGAATGATGCAATCCTTTTTCTTTTTCCTTGTGGGTTTGCATTATATATATGTGTGTATATATATAACGTTACATACAGTGATGTAGTCGAGCCCACCATGGCCGAGACCGAGACCAAGACCGAAAGCGAAGAAACCATACGCAATTTTGCATGTATTCAATATTGTGTAATGCCTAATTCCTAAGCTCTGAATTTCACATTCAGGAATAAAGATTGTAAAGAGGTTATCGAGTGACGATTGCAAAATTTAATCATAATTTAACCTTTCCTTGTGAACAGACGTGTTTTATCGAGTGTCCAGTGTTATCAATTGAATAAGTGGTTTTCGTTGAGGTGTCTTTAAAAAAGAAAATAGTGTTTGGTGCATTCTTAACTAAATTACTTCATGTTACTAATCATTCATTAACGAATATATTTCATCTATTGACTTTATTCAGTACTATATTATTTGATTAAACTAAGGATAGTGCGAGTGGCTTGCCTTGTTTGTTTTTCAAATCTATCAGAAAACGAGGAGTCATAAGGTTAATTTTCCCTTCCTTCGGGAGGTCGGGTAGAGTGTGGTCACAAACCGTGGGAAAAAAGGAAAAAAGTCGGTCGAATCGCGGACAGATAAGTACTATTAATACTCTTTCTTTTACAGATCTTTCGTCGGTAGCTTAATTATATATTCATTTAGTATAAATTTCTGTTACAAGAATCTGTTTTTGCGTTTCAGGAACATTTTTGCGGGTTTGCTCAGGTGACAGCGCAATAAGCACGCGGTAGACCTACGTTGTAATTTACTAATTTCCAGCGCTCGTTTTTTGTTTTTTGTTTTTCAACTAATCAAGAGCATGGCACCCCCGTCAAGTACTTGCAGTCGCTATGAAGGGAAATTTGCCGCTTACGCGTTTACAATGGCTAATAATAATGAACAGTTAGTTTGTAGGTGGTGCTCAAGCATGGAAGTGCTGAGGAACGAGTTAGAACGTGAGAGGGAGGCCAGAGTTAGGCTTGAAGAAAGCGTGATGCTCCTGACGGCAAAATTAGAATCCCTTGAGACTCCAGTTACGACCCCTCCTGCCTCAGTTTCTACTAATAATATAAATAGTACTAATAGCCCTCTCTCTTCCCCTAGTTCCCAACCCTTCGTTCGAGTGCGTAATGGAGCCCCATTAAGAAAACCTAAGACATGTCTACCAGTAATAACAAACAATAAGTTTTCTGTTTTAGGTTTTGAGATGATGATGAACCGGAAATACGACTCGTTGGCGATTCCATTGTTTGAGGACAGCTCGAGGAATTCTGTGGGAGAAACCCTCGTCGTAGGCGCCGTTACTGCTACCCTGGTGCAAGGGTGGAGGATATAACTAATAGTGTTGACCAATTTACAGATGGTACCTCCGAGGACACAACGTATGTTATTCATGTCGGTACTAATAACGTTTTAAATTCTAGATCGGAAGAACTGCTGGCTAGGTACAGGGACTTACTAGAGCGATTAAAGGAAAAACTAATAAGATTGTTTTAACAGGTATACTTCCTCGAATTATCCAACGTAACGATTTCTACAGCAGGGCGACCTATATTAACAATAACCTAAAGTCTCTTTGCCAACAGGAAGGAGTGCATTTTGCGAACTTTTGGAACAGTTTCTACGGCAGGAGGGACTTGTTCCTCGGAGATGGACTTCATCTTAATGACGTTGGAGCTGCCGTTTAGGAAGACTATTTCATAATACTCTCTTCTTTTCAGGCTGCCGTAACTCGAACGGTCCCAGCGTAAATTCCACAAGTTTCCCTGCGCTCGCGAAGGTGTCGCAATTACAAACAATTTGAAGGTTCTATCCTTAAATGCTCGTAGCTAGGAAATAAAATAAACGAATTTTTTTTCTTTAATTGCTTGTAAAGACTATGATGTAATTGCGATAAATGAATCGGCTTAGCACTGAGACACGTGACTTTGTAGGGGAGTATCAAATTAGAGGTTATAGACTTTTTGTTAAAAACAGAATAGGTAGGCGAGGAGGCGGTGTTATGTTGTATATCAAAGATAATATTGCGAACGTTATAGAAGTAAAGCACACAATTCCAGAACCAATAGATTCGACTATAGCAGAACTTAAATTGAACGATTTCAAACTTGTTGTGGTTATATATAGGCCCCCTAATCAAACAGCTGATACGGACGAAGCGTTATATCGTGAACTAAAGAGAATAATAGGTAGTGAGCAGGCTTCAGTTATGGGTGACTTTAATTGCGCCAACGTGAATTACGATACAATGCAGGGAGACGCGGAAGGTAATCGTTTAGTTAATTTTCTCGAGGATAGCTTTCTTATTCAAAAGGTTGGGGAACCTACGAGGTTGGACAGTATTTTAGATTTAGTAATAACTACGGATGATAGGCTAATTACTGATCTTCAAGTGATAGAACCGTTAAGCAATAGCGATCACAATGTGGTAGAGTTTGTCCTCTCAGTAAGTCACTCGAAACCAGCTAACTCGACTAAAATTCCCAACTTCCAGCACGCAGACTTTGGTAAATTTCGAAATAAATTGTCATGCGTCAATTGGGAAAACGTAATGGGGAACTCCAACGCAAAACTAATGTGGGAATCGTTTGAAACAGTATTTAGGACTACAAATGAGGAATGTGTACCGTACAAAATTAAGCGTGCGAAAGTAAACAACAAGCCCTTGTGGTTTACTTCTAGAGTACGAGACATTATAAAGAGTAGAGATAGGGCTTATAGGCTACATAAGTGCGATAAAGACAATTTGTGGTTACGAAACAACTACATATCTCTAAGGCGTGAAGCTAAAAGTGTAATAAAAAAGTTCAAGTGTTAATTTGAAATCTCCATAGCTCGTGACGGTAAAGAAAACCCCAAGCGATTCTTTCAATACGTCAACAATAGAAATCCAGTAAAAAGTGTCTTGGGGCCGTTGAAAAATGTAAACGGAATCTAGTTTCTGAAAACAAGGAAATGGCTACCTTGCTAAACGAATTCTTTACGTCAGTTTTTACTATAGAAGATGTAACGAATATCCCTACGGTCATAGACATAATACCTTTTGATAATGGTAATATTTTGGATAATATAGTGGTTAGTGAAAGGGAGGTAATGCGCTATAATGATAAAATGAAAACGCGTAAATCACCGGGGCCGGATTCCGTATATCCCATACAACTAAAAGAATTAAAAGATAGCATTGTTGTGCCGCTAACAAAGATTTTTAATGCGTCTATTTCTGAGGGGTGCGTACCAGATAATTTCAAGTTAGCAAACGTAACACCTATCTTTAAGAAAGGCGATAAAGGTGCGGCGGGAAATTATAGGCCAATCAGTTTAACGTCTGTTGTAGGTAAGCTACTGGAATCAATAATTAGGGATCGTATAGTCCAGGGGTGTGCAACCTTTTTAAGTGAGCGTGCCAAAATCGTCAAATCTTTGATGCAAAATTTTCTCACGTACCAACCGAAATTTTGGGGAACATATTATTATTTGGTGCCTTTTAAGTATCGGGAGAACCTTTTCAAATAATCAAAAATTACACTGGAGCGGTAAAATCAAAGAATATTGTAAGAGTGATTATTGTAAGTCATGTAAGATTGAATAAATGTAAAATTTAGTGACGGAATTTTTACTTGAAGGTCGTTCTACCCTGTTGATAGCGTGGATATTTTTTATTAGCCTTTAAGTGTAATTATAGCTGCCATATACAGCCACACAATTTAAAAACGCAATTTTTAACATCAGCAAAAGAGTAAACAATAATTCTGATTTTTTTTTGTTTTTTATATATCAGATCAATCAGCCATAAGTTTTTTCAAGTTTTCCCAATACATTACAGTGCCCAATCTCATAATCGTTTTACTTGACTAAAGCACAATGAAAGAAAATAAAATTAAAGATATTCTTTTATTGATTCTTAATCCCTTATGAATAATACATAAAAATTACAGAGAAAATAAAATGTTATTTTACCTACATAATATATTAAACAGAAGTTAATCTTTACCATTTTTTAGCAGAAAACATTAAGTTAAAATATAAAACTCAGCGAAGAATTTGGATATTTATTTATTTAATTTTTTTTAAGGTGAGCCCGGGGAATCGCGTGCCGGAAAAAAGTCGTTAGCGTGCCACGTTTGGCACGCGTGCCAAGGGTTCCCCACCCCTGGTATAGTCGAACACTTAGAATTGCATAACTTAGTTAGAAATACGCAGCACGGTTTTAGGCGAAACAAATCTTGCTTAACTAATCTTTTAGAATTTTTTCAAAGCGTGGTTGACGTTTACGATAGGCATCGGGCGGTTGATGTAGTGTATTTAGATTTTCAAAAAGCGTTTGACACCGTACTGTACAAAAGACTCATTGAGAAAACTAAGGCTCATGGAATCAGGGGTGTAATAATAAATTGGATAGAAAAGTGGTTGCGAGGTAGGAAACAGAGGGTGGTCGTTGATGGAGCGGAGTCGTCTTGGGCTAATGTAGCGAGTGACGTTCCTCAGGGTTCTGTATTGGGCCCCTTGCTTTTTCTTATATATATTAACGATTTAAATGTCGGCCTAGTCAGTACAGTTTCAAAGTTTGGGATGACACAAAGCTGGGTGGTAGGGCGATTAATGACGAAGATAGAGGTAAAATCCAGAATGATCTGAATAAAATCGTTGACTGGTCAGTCACATGGCAAATGAGATTTAACGTCGATAAGTGCAAAATTTTACATATAGGTTCGCGTAACGGTAATTTTGCGTATAGTATGTCAGGGAAAGAGTTGATAAGCGTAGAGCAGGAAAAAGATTTAGGAGTTATAGTCACTGGTGATTTAAAAGTAGCGAAACAAAGTACAGCAGCGGTCAATAAAGCGAACAAAGTGTTGGGTTTTATAGCTAGGAATTTTGAGTACAAATCGCGCGATATTATACCGGCAGAGCTGGGCACTTGCGGTTTTTTTTGCGGTACTGCGGTACTGCGGTACTACCGTGTTGGTCGGTACCGCGGAAAGTACCGCGGGAAATTTGAATGCGGTAGCGGTACTGCTGTACTTTCAGCGATCCTTTGCGGTACTGCGTTATGCGGTACCGGTTTGGTAGTGCGGTAGTAGTACCGCAGTACCGCAGTACCGCAAAAAACCGCAAAAAAAAACCGCAAGTGCCCAGCTCTGTATAATAAATAATAGTTCCTCTTTATAAATCATTAGTTAGACCCCATTTGGAGTACGCGATCTAATTTTGGAATCCGCATATGCGCAAAGATATAGACAAAATCGAAAGAGTTCAAAGACGAGCAACTAAGATGATTCCGTCGCTTAGGTCAAAGTCGTACGAGGATAGGCTTAAAGAGTTAAAATTGACTACACTCGAGACTAGGAGGCTAAGGGGTGATCTAATCCAGGTTTTCAAAATTATGAATGGGTTCGATAACATAGATAGAGATAGCTTTTTCGAAATATCTCAATATAATAGGACAAGAAATAATGGGTCTAAGTTGACAAGTAGAAGGTTCGAGACAGCAGTTGCCAAAAACTTTTTTACGCATAGAATAGTAAATAGCTGGAATAGTTTGCCGGTAGAAGTAATTAGTAGCACGTCTATAAACATGTTTAAAAATCGATTAGACGCATATGTTGATAGATTGGGTATAGTTTAAGGTAGTAAAATTAAGGGTTGGATAAGATAAATTTTGATTCTCTTTTCATTAAAGATCACATTAACCAGACTTGAGGTCATAGTATGAAATTATTTAAGCCAAGATGTAGAACAAATTTAAGAAAACATACTTTTACAAGTGTTGTGGGATATAGGGAGGTAGCATCTTGGGTTAGGGGATACTCTCTGTCCTTACACACCCCATTTAAAGAGATTCCTCTGCCGAGCGGTACCCCCCATAGTACTGAGGTATTGAAAAACTCATGATCTTCACTTACCCCACAAACACCTTTAAATGAGAGACCCAAACTGGGTGCACACACATTTCTACATTACTGTACAGTCTTTACAGCCACACGTACACTTTTCCTCCTAAGTATATATATATTGTAATGTATATGGTTGTAAATTGTGACTTGGTCCGCAATTGATATGGACCGTGACTTATTTTTGGTTGGCAAGGTACTGGTATTGATGGATACCGTAATGAAATTGACTGGATTCTTTGGATCTGATATATTTTCATGTCGGTTATAAATAGATATAGAGTGTAACACATTTGTGGATAGTAGTCTATTATGACTTGATCCTCTGGATCCAGAGATTCTATCTTTAGTTTTAAATTGATAATTATTTAGTTTTGTAAAAATTGGTTGTTGCCAATGTACAGGCAGTTTTTACATAGTGGAGCCACCTCGATGGGCCGAAGTGGCTCCTAGTGTGCCCACTATAAAAATGTCTTATGTTCTTTGTGGTTCGGAACCCACGTAAAATTGTAGGTCCTCTCCGCCACCACGGAGGACATGCACAATACACAATTACGAACACAGTTAGGTAGACCAGCCATGAGTGGATCCTAGGGTCTTTGTTGGTCTGAAACATTATAACATTATAACATTATTATAAACAAATTCATAGTTTGTGAAAATTTTCAGCAGTTAATTGCTTACTTAACACAAAATAAGTGTTTGTTGCACTTGAGGAACACTAACATACTCAGCAGTGATGTAGTCGAGACCACCATGACCGAGACCGAGACCAGAAAAAAGGTCTCGAGACCGGTCTCGAGTCCTACATCACTGATTACATACGTACCGTGACATATATAATTAATACATACAACTAATATATATATATATATATATACACACCTTGAGATATTATTACATATATAACCTACCTTTTTCACCCTATTCAGATGGAACTCTGGACAGTCACAGTAACTTTGATACGAACTGGAAGAATGAGAAAATCAGTTAGGGTTGGACACCTACAGATTGGAGAGGCTCAATTTCAAGAGTGCCAGTTGGTGCCAAGAACACCTGAGCAAAAATGGTACCCTCTATTAAAAATTTAATTCCAAATTGGTTATTGTACTGATTTAAGTATTTCAGTGCTATATAATTCAAGTTTTATATATATATATATATATATATATATATATATATATATATAGGGTCGGCAAAAAAAAAGGGAGACCTCGAACTTTGGCTGTAAAATCCAAAGTTATGGTCAGATTTCAATATTTTTTTCACACCCCACAACTAAGTAATTTTCCTATAGGGTGAATGGATTTCAAAGAAAACTAATGAAAATTACGGACTTATTGAACATTTCCTTATGCCACTGGAAATTCTCCATTTACACTTCTACTGTATTGTATATGCAGATAAAAAGTTACAAAGTACTCACATATGGTGCTACCTTTATGTTAAAAAACTGCTCGATATGTTTACCACGAACTTCTACAACTACAACCTTTTTTAGTCTAGGACGGAACTCATCTATGGCTTTATTGATTTGTTCTTGTGGTAGCTCATCCCATTTTTCCAGAAGAAGCTGTCGTAAATGAGCGACATTTCTTACTTTGAGCGATAAATTCTCCGTGACAAATTTTCCCAAAGGCCGTAATCGACAGGATTTAAATCAGGACTGTTTGGTGGCCAAATTTAATACCACTACCTGGTATTCTTTTGATATCTCCTGTTTTATCGATTTTCTTGAGAAGCTTGTCCAAACCTCCTGCAGTTGGCTTACGTTAATTAAAATCGCTTTAATTATCAACTTGAACCTATGATTAGCAAGATTTTTCTGGAATATTCGCCATAAATCCAATTTCTCATCTAAAATGCTAAAAGATAAGATGGCATCCAAACCATAAAATTACCTAGTACTAACATATTAAAATTTCATGGTTCTATGTACCGTATTTGCCGAGATATGAAGGATTTAAAAGGTCTCCCTTTTTTATGCCGACCCGATATACACATTATACAGTATGTATATATATATATATATATATATATATATATATATATATATATATATATATATATATATATATATATATATATACTGGTCAAAAAAAGAAACGCAATTTTTGAGATTTATTAATACTCAGTATATAGTAAATGATTCTTTAACATAACAAACAGTCAGTAACGCGTATGGCCACCCCTAGCCACAATGCAGGCTTGGAGTCTGGCCCTCATCGACCTCAACAGTCTCTGCAGGAAAGCAACAGGGATGGCCCTCCACTCTTCAATAATTGCATTGGTCAGTTCCCTGATGCATCAGTGAGAAAAGGACCTCTGTAAGGCCTGCGGGATCGGAGTCCTGCATTACGGAGTCGGTTTCTGACGGTCTGGTCACTAATTCTGTTGTTGTGGATACCAGGTGTCTCTCTGGCTGTCTGACGAGCATTCCGCTGCCGATGACGCAGGTGCTGCAGTACAATGTGGCGATCCTGGCGTTGGGTCGTCACACGAGGTCGCCCACGTCTTGGCAGGTCCTGAACACTTCCTGTGGCATTGTACCGTCTAACAAGCCTAGAGATTGTGCTGGGATGCACATGCATTCGTTGTGCAACTTGGACAGCAGACATGCCTGCATCCAACATGCCCAAGGCACGACCTCTGTTGACCTCTGAGAGTCGTGGCATGCCTCAATCGCGGGAAAAAGTTTGGTTTTCTCAACGGGCAGTGTGTATTCTGTGAAGTCAAAGAAAAAATGCATGCCTTCATAAAGAATACATTCAATTTAATCTCTGTTTATTGTTTGTAACAAAATGGCGTCTTAGCCGGGATTAGTCAGGTTTAAAAACATGCACTAAGTGGCTTTAAAAGATTTGAACAAACATTTAACCATAATCTTGAAACTGTGATAATACCACTAACAACTTAAATTTTACACCATATGCAAGCTAATTGCGTTTCTTTTTTTGACCAGTATATATATATATATATATATATATATATATATATATATATATATATATATATATATATATATATATATATATATATGAGGCAGTACATTAACTTCGAATTTATGTACCAATTTGTCAATGTTAATGCATACGAAATACAGATAATTGCCTATGTAAAAAACAAATAATTCCTATTTTACATATCTCCATACATCAGACATTTAAAGCCCCACATTTTTCTTAATTAGAATGCAAAAGATGCCAAACATTTAATGTACTTTACCATAAACGTATTTAATTATGTGAAAGAGTGTTTAATAGCTCGTTTTGCGTATATACATTATTTGGTAGAAGGTATTTTTAAGGATGTTGGTGAATTTTACAATGACTAGCTAATTATTTCATAGAGGTTTTAATTATCAGTGATTATATATATATATATATATATATACGAGGGTTCGTACGGAATTGATGCCTCTTATTTTTCAGCTTATATTTACTTTATATATATATATGGGGACCTCCTCAACAGTGAAGGAAAATAGCTTGGTTGTCAGGGAGCCAAGACTTTTTAACCAGCTTCCTAAGGACCTCAGAAACGTTACAGGAGTCAAAGTTGAAGTCTTCAAGAGAAGACCAGATGCCTGGCTCAGGACGGTACCAGATGAGCCGAGTGTACCGGGTTATGTGCGGTGGAGAGCGCGAGAGCAACTCGCTCCTCCACCAAGCCAGGCCTAGAGGCGGGGCCAC
Source organism: Bathynomus jamesi (assembly GCA_023014485.1). Lineage (NCBI taxonomy): Eukaryota > Metazoa > Arthropoda > Malacostraca > Isopoda > Cirolanidae > Bathynomus > Bathynomus jamesi. Next base: position 233,069 of record JAJOZX010004892.1, on the reverse strand, counting down.
CAGCTTGACCTTCGTGTGAAGAGAGTCCGACGCACGGAACCGCGATGGTTAACGAGGTATATAATATATATATATATATATATATATATATATATATATATATGCAAATAACTGCAATGACCGCGCAGTATATAAATGAATAGAAACGACATAAGTATTAAGGAACGTTTCTGCACACGAGGAGGAGAGATAACGAAATAATGAAAAATGAGGCGAACCGCGGTTCGCCTCATTTTTCATTATTTCGTTATCTCTCCTCCTCGTGTGCAGAAACGTTCCTTAATACTTATGTCGTTTCTATTCATATATATATATATATATATATATATATATAAGGGGTTCCAAAAAACCTTAGCCTCCCCATTTGCAGCTTACATGTTTGCTTATATCGAAATAGTTTTTAGTGATTATAAAAATATATAAAATTCTTTATTTATTGCAGGTATTAAAATTACTCTAGCTGATAAAGTGATAATATAATGGCCTCTCAATTAATTGGTGATTCGGAGAGGCAACGTGTGATAGATCGCGTACGAGCAATAACATTTTGGGAAGCTCGTGTTGCTGAAGCCACCTTTATAACACGTTCATGGGTTGCCAAAAAGTTGCGAAGTGAGGACTTCGTCAAAAGAAATTGGAATAAAACTTTGGATGAATGTGAAATGGATACAACCAAATCTGGGCGCCCAAATTTGCCACTCTCTCAGGAAACAAAGGACATCATTGAAAGCGGTACGCGTAAGCGGAAAAACAGCTGTGTTAAACTTTCTAGAGAGATAGAAGTGTTGAGAGGAAAGATCGTTAGTGGTGAGAGCATTCGACTGTACCGTCATAGGCAAGGTTTAAAGCCTTGGCATGAACTTCCAAAGCCAAGAAAAATTCAACTTAATAGCGATGACAGAATGTGGTTTGCCCATTATCTTGAAGATTGGGATGTGGATGATTTCATGCATTTAGCTGTCTCCGATGAATTTTTTGTTTACGTAACACGTCGGCCTAACTACCAAAATGATCGAGTGTGGGCCACAACACCAGATGAAATCGATGACAATGAACATTATCGCGAATTATTAAAAAGTCCAGACTGTGTTGGTGTGTTTGTTTTATTCACTGCAAAGAAGCTCATGTGGGTGCTGAAGCCAAATGGTCAGAGTTGGGATGAACAGTATTTTCGTGATATTATTCTAACCCAGCATGTCATTCCTTTTCTAAGAAACCCAAACAATGTTATGGATGTCGATCAGGTCACACTTCTGCACGATAAGGCCCCCTGCTTTAAGGCACTCAACAGTTGTTGCGGAACCATGAGATCGATTTCTTTGGAAATGAAGAATGGCCAGGAAATTCTCCTGACCTGAACGTCTGTGAACACATTGAATCAGTTATAAAGGACAAGGTTGAGTGTCTCTTGTTTCAAGAACCTGCAGCAAATCGATTTTCGAAGGATACAATGACGCAACACAGTGAAACTCTTTTAGCAAATTTGCGTAACGATCAAGATCTATTCACGTCACTTTTGGCAAGCTACCCAAAGCGAATTCAGGCTGTCTTGGAAGCCAATGGCGGGAACACCAAGTTTTAATTGTTTCTCATTAAATGCAGGATTAAATTCTCTTTTGTAAGGTATGTTTAGTTTTACTGTACCTCTAATGGTTTAGGCCATGGGCGGGGGAGCTAAGGTTTATTGGAGCCCCGTGTGTATATATATATATATATAATATATATATATATATATATTATATAATATATATATATATACTGTATATATGAAACATATTTTTTAGAAGAAATGAGAATAATGAAAGCACAGCGTGCCCTTCTAACAAGGAAAGACAGAACTCTGCAAATATATGCACTACAACATTACGTACATCACCCTTCTATTCAACACCACCCACCAATAATACAAAAACCACAGTGGTATCACGGGCCGCAACCCCAATATTCCCAAATGCAGCGGCCAAACCAATAACACCAAACAGGAACCGACATCGACCAGGAAACGACCATCATTTCGGAAAATCGAACACGAAGATTAGAAACCCGGTATATGTATTATACATAAATATACAAAGCCTCTATACGGACCATGCAGACTGCAAATTACAATACTTGCAAAATTTAGCTACGGAAACCAGCATAGATATCATATGCCCAACGGAAACACACTTACATAAATGAGAAAAAGGCTGTGAAAACTGCATCGAGAATACTGAAATAGCATTGCTAGACTACAACATATACAGAGCAGAGAGAGTGGCTAGACGAGGGGAGGGTGTTGTATCTACGTGAAAAACACATACATATGTGAGGTGAAGGTAAACAAATCAAACAGCGCAGTGGAAATTATTATTTTAAGAGTAAAAGAACTGAACCTAACCATTATGAACATTTACAAACCACCAAACACCACAAAAAGTAAATTCCAATTTGCCACTAATGAAATACAAAACATGTTAACATTATTTGAAACTTCAGCGACAAATATTCTAATTTGCGGAGATTTTAATTTCCCATTCATAACATGGAAAAAAAATGACGAAGTCATATATGTTGAGAAGTTTCATGGCAACATTACAAAAGATGATAGAACCCAAGCAATAATGCTATTAGATATGATGGAACATTACGCCCTTACTCAGGAAATCTGTGAAGCCACTAGGAAAGAGAACGGTTTGGATTTAATTTTGACAAATAACAATGAGATAATAATAAATAAAAAGGTAACGCACACAAATTTCTCAGACCATTTGGAATTACTACTTCACAAGAAGACTCCAGAACAAATACTAGGTATAATGGAGTCCGAAACCAAACCTATATTACTGAAGCATCTTCCAGAGAGACAAAAGAGAAAACGTAGCAAGCTCGAGAGAAACATCAGGACACTATTTAGACAACGGAAGCAAACCGTAAAACATCTCCACAGATGCAGAACTGATGCAGAAAGACTCAAACGAGAGAGGAAACTAGGCGAAATAGAAATGGACGTAAAGCAAACATTCATACATAAGACAAACGAGGAGGAAAACAAGATAGCAGAAAACATAAAAAATAACCCAAAATACTTCTACACTTTTGCGAAAAGAAAAATGCAGTGCAAAGAGAGTATTGGTCCGTTGATAGACAGGGAGGCCAAACACACAAATGACCCCCCAAAAATGAGCGAACTGCTTAAGGAACAATTTAACTCTGTGTTTAGGACCCCTAAGTCCGAGATGAAAGTAGAAAACGCAGACGAATTTTTCGACATTGCTACAATTCAGCCAAGGACAAATTCTGGCACAAACCGATTAATGGACTTAGAGTTCTCGGAAGGAGATGTAATTAAGGCTCTATCACAGATGCGAGACAATTCGGCACCAGGGCCAGACACATGGAGTGCCACATTTCTGAAGAAATGTAAAGAGAGTATTGCCAAACCGCTATACTTACTATGGAGGAAATCACTCGACACAGGACAAATTTCACTGCCATTAAAGAACGCGAACATTGCCCCTTTATTCAAAGGTGGTAACAGAGCAATGCCCAAGAATTATCGGCCGGTAGCTCTCACCTCACCTTATAAAGTGCTTTGAACGTATAATTAGAAGCGAAACTACCTACTACAGTACCTACAAGAAAAGAACTTATACAACCCAAATCAATATGGTTTCAGGGATGGAAGATCATGCCTATCACAGCTATTAGACCACCAGGAGAAAATATTGGAAACACTGTGTCAAGGACATAACATAGATGTAATATATACTGACTTTGTTAAAACCTTCGATAAATGTGACCATGGAATTATAGCACATAAACTTAAGAATACAGGAATTACTGGAAAGCTAGGAAGATGGATATTTAATTTCTTGACGCAAAGAATAAAAAGAGTGGTGGTAAATGGAGTCAAATCGTAAGTCTCGGAAGTAGAGAGCTCTGACCGACAAGGGACAGTACTAGCTCCCTTGCTGTTCATAATAATGATTGCAGATATTGATGCAGATATCAATGACAGTATTGTATCATGTTTCGCAGATGACACAAAGATATGCAAGGAAATATTGAACGAAGGTGACATAGAAAGATTACAAAACGACATTGAAACATTATTCCAGTGGGCAGAAGACAACAATATGAAGTTCAACAAAGAAAAATTCCAACTTCTAAGATATGGTAATAGCAAGGAACTACAGAAAAAAAGGGTACAAAACTCTGCAAGCCAAACAGATAACACCAAATCCATAAGTCAGGGATCTTGGAGTAATAATGTCGTCGGATGCAGAATTCAGAGAGCACTATAACATCAAAATTACAACGGCTAGAAAAATAATGGGAATCATCCGGAGGAGCTTCCGCAGCAGAAAAGCAAACATCATGCTCAAATTATGGAAGAGTCTAGTCCTACCAATAATTGAGTATTGCTCAGTACTCACAAGTCCATACAGAAAACGAGACATTGCGAACAATGAACCTATACAAAGGACTTTTACGTCTAAGATAGAGGAAATGGAAGGTGAAGACTACTGGTCTCGACTACAATCAGTGGAACTCTACTCTCTCGAAAGAAGGCGTGAGCGGTACACAATAATATACATATGGAAAATACTTGAGGGCTCTGTTCCTAACCTTAGAAATGAAATAGAAACAAACTGGAATGAGAGAAGAGGCAGATTTTGTACGGTCCCAGCTGCGGTGGGACAAGGGGGCCATGAAAATGTGGATGGAAAATACCCTCAGAATGCGAGGCCCAAAGCTTTTCAATGTCCTACCAAAAGAAGTGAGGAATCTCCAGCACACCGAATAACTTCAAGAACCAGTTGGACAGATTCCTGTGCAAAATCCCTGACCAGCCATGCGTGGCTGGCTACGAAGGCAGGAGATCAGACAGCAATTCCCTCCTTCACCAAATCCCGCAAATGAGGCGGGATGCTGCAGAGGGGTCGATCGTAGGTCGATCCTGAACCGTCGTTCGAACTCACCTAAAGTAACCTAAAGTGTATATATAAATATATATATATATACACTATTTTTTATTTACTATATTTACTTTATATTTGCCACGTGTGGATGCATATTAATTGTAATTTTCATTGTAATTGGATATTATATTTGGTGAGAAAAAATATGAGGTATTACTTTCGTACCGACCCTCGTATATCTTTGGTTTGCTTCCGCCCGAATTATTCATTCTGACGAAGGTCAAGCCTTTCACTCCACCTTAGACCTACAGTTTAACGTGGAATCCGAACCACGCCCCACCAGCAGCCCAGCGACTTAACCACTAGGCTACCCAGAGTACCCATTTATCTACCAACCAATTTCTTTATTGTGTGGAATGATGAACAGCTGGGTTTTGTTGCGCGCCGCCTGCTGTCACTGGGTCTCGATCCCCGGGCCGATGGATTTGTAGTCAGCGACACTAATCACTACACCATATATATATATATTATATTATATATATATATATATATAATACTGTAATCGATAGTCAAGACACATACTCAAAGTTATATGTATTTATGAGGTTGTTGGAATGTAACATCTGTTATTAACAACTATATACGCGTGTTAAATATGTTATAATGTCCATATAAAACTTCAAATGTATTATATAATAAAATATGGACGATGTTTCCTTGTAAGTTATTACCAGATTGTTCGGCTTGTCAAATGCTTGCCACCCAAAATGTATTGTTAATGTATCTGAGCTGAGCCCAATACGCTTATTACATACAATAGATTTTAAGTAGTATTTATGAGATGCAAGTGACTGGCTAAATAGCTTATATATATGTATATATTATATATATATATATATATATATATATATATATATATATATATATATATATAGGCAAATGCGCGTGCATTATTTTTTTCGAATATGGAATATTATATAGTATATAAAATTACATGTAGATATTTAAAATAGTTTGAGCTCCCAAATATATTTCTTACAAAATAAATATATGTTTTACTACACATACACGCACAAAAAACAATAATAATAATAAAAAATCTATAATTGGTTGAAAAAAATTGCCAACCAATATTCAAAGAATTAATTTAAATACTTATGTTTGTTATCAGAAAAATTATGGATTAGCCATCACTACATGCATGGTTAGATTAACCCAGCTAGGGGGACTCAAACACGCGGCTCTCGAATGTTTCCGGTGCGCCCGCACGATATCGAATGAACTGATCTCCGCATGTGAATGAAGAGGAATTGGAAGATTCTAAAAATATTGTAAACCTTTTTAAATATGTAACATACGATACAGAACTATACATACGTACATACACGGCGATCATATTCCTAAAGGTACCTTTTTTATATAATAATGGGATAACCTTTGGTACCTTTGGTTAGCTTCCGCCCGAATTATTCATTCTGACGAAGGTCAAGCTTTTCACTCCACCTTAGACCTACAGTTTAACGTGGAATCCGAACCACGCCCCATCAGCAGCCCAGCGTCTTAACCACTAGGCCACCTAGGGAACCCATTTATCTACCAACCACTTTCTTTATTGTGTGGAAGGATGAACAGCTGGGTTTTGCTGCGCGCCGGCTGCCGTCGGGTCTCGAACCCGGGACCGATGGATTCGTAGTCAGCGACGCTAACCACTACACTACCGAGGCGCGCCACTACACTACCGAGATAAGTAAGTAAGGAATAATGATATTGATGATGATGTTCTGTGTTCGCCTATACACGCCTAAACGGCTGAGGTAACCTGCACCAGGTTTACAATACTGTACACATTAAGGCAGAACCAGGGAAAGTTTTAGTAGCACCTCCGCCCCTTCCTTCTGAGCTGTGTTTCGGGAGGCTTTTGCTGCGCAAATCGCAGTGGGTGTTCTAGTGTGTGTGTGTGTGTGTGTGTGTGTGTGTGTGTGTGTGTGTGTGTGTTACGCAAACCGTGCATGAAAGAAGGAACTCTTCTGGGAAAATTAAATCCACTATAGTCCGAATAAATAATGGTAAATGACAAATGCTAAAGTTTTTCTTTTTCATCATGGAAGCCCAACGTGAGCAACGGGTCACTCGCGGATAGCTGGTGAGGGAAACTATATTTTGGGGCCCTCTTTGTTAGTGACCCGTTGCGGCCTGTGTGTAACAATAAAAGTTTCTCAGGGGACCATTCTGAGTTGTAGCATATATATACAGGGTGGGAGAAAAGTCTTTAAGGATTTTATACATACAACTATTTAGTTAACATTATATAGATGAGTGTTCAAATGATGAAACAAAATCAAACAAAAAGTCGAAGAATTTTATTCATACAAACATTTTGTTAGATTGTAATTTAATTTTCATCCGCTATGATACATTTGTGGATTCTCTCCGTGAAACTCTTCATTGTTCTTCTAAACATATCGAGTGGGATCCTTTTCAGTTCATCTATTCTGCGGCCAAGGGCATTCACATTTGGATAGATGAAATCAGGAATGTAGAGTTTGTCACGCAAATAAGCCAAAAGCCAGAAATCACATGGGGTTAAATCAGATGATCTGACTGACCACTCGATCGGACCTCGCCGCCCAAGCGGCGGTATCCAGAATCTCACGGGCAGCAGCTGTAGAGTAATGTGGCGGCGCTTCATTATGATGTTGATAAAGCCAATTCCTGCCAACGCCATTAGTAAACTGTAGCAAAACTTTGTTTCTCAATACCTGGCAATAGCGTTTTCCATCCATCGTATCTCTCGATATGTCAAAGGAAAAGAGTTCTGAATAACCAATGTACGTCCAAACTGTTAGTGTAGCCGTTTTAACAGGTCTACCCAGTCGTATTTTTTTTCGCTCAATAGTGAACGTTGTGTGTGTTTCCTTTACTCGTTAAACCGAAGACACATTCATCTGAAAATATGATCTTTCGAACGAAATCTGGATCACTGTTGAGCTTTTGTCTCAATGTTTCAGCAAACTGCAGCCGTCTATCAGAATCATCGTCATATATGAGCTGAGAGTAAATGGGTTTGTGTAATCGTGGTACCTCTGTGATTTCAATATTTTTGCTACTGAAAATTTGGAAATACCCAATTCCTCTGCGACTTTTCTCATTGAAATAGTTTGATCGACTTGAAAACTGGCGAGGACATTTTCTTTGTTGTTGTCTCCTGTCGCCGTTGCTGGCCTTCCGCTTCTTGGACGATCTTTTACCAGGCTCCCTGTTTCCAAAAGTTTGAGCTTCCAGTACCGAAGAGTGGTTGCATTTGGTAGTAGTTTATTATATTTTTCTTGAAATAAACGCGAGCTTTCTTCACAATTATTACAAGAAATAGCCCACAATACAAGATACACTTTTTCTTCATTGATGTATTACATCCTTACTGACATGGCGCTGACTGAGGTTAGGGCTTAGGGCCTAGAGCCTTTCTGTTCTAGCCTAGGGCTATTCCTGGCCTTGTATAGTTGCTTTGAAAAGTATCGCATACACTGCAGTGATATCATTGGAATTGATTTATTATTAACAAATTATTTGTATGTATAAAATCCTTAAAGACTTTTCTCCCACCCTGTATATATAAGATTATATTGTAAACAAGTCTGAATTGATGTAGATATTTCTCGCAGCATTTGTAAACCTAATTTTCAAAGTGCAATAACTGTACAAAAAATAAAATAAATAAATAACCTGATCGAAACTAAAAAAAAAAAACCTCTAAAAAATAGGATAAATACATTAATCTTTATAAAGGTTAAAAACCCATTTTAGGTTAAATTAAGGTTGAGCGTACGTTTAACCATATTAACTGGGCTTTAAATAGTGATATATAGGAATATATAGGAACAAGTAAAGTAGAGAGAGAGAGAGAGAGAGAGAGAGAGAGAGAGAGAGAGAGAGAGAGAGAGAGAGTTTTGTAATCGTTGGCATAATTTGGGAGGATTTGATTAACTAAATCTGTTCTATTATTTGATCTAAATAGTTTTAGTATATGAAGCTAATATGGTCGGGGGTTCGAAGCCCGATGATGCTGGTAATGATAATACACGAGTTACAGAAATTGGCTACTTTGGTTGGCCTGAGTGCTGTCAGTTTCTGGCCCTCCTGACTCATGTGGGTTTGCATCATATATATAACCTTGGTTAACCTCGGTTTTAGCTTCCGCCTTACTTGTTCGTTCTGATGAAGGTCAAGCTTGTTACTCTACCTTAGACCTAGTTTAACGTGGAATCCGAACCACGCCTCCACCAGCACCCCAGCGTCTTAACCACTAGGCTACCCAGGGTACCCATTTATCTACCAACCAATTCTTATTGTGTGGGAGGATGAACAACTGGGTTTGCTGCGTACCGGCTGCCGCCCTCTCTCTCTCTCTCTCTCTCTCTCTCTCTATATATATATATATATATATATATATATATATATATATATATATATATATATAAAATCAGGTTTTTATTTTGTATATTTCGATTACATTATATTACAAATTTAAATATTGAGATATAATCTGTCACTTTTGTTACAGTAAAATGTATTTTACAGTTAATTTTAGATAATTTTTTCTAAATGGATAACAAGTATATAAATGGCTTATAACTGTTGTAAAAATGTAATATTAATGGAAACATATATAAATATGGCATCATATACCACTAATATATAAATATTTTGTAACGTTAAAAAAGTGCATATATATATATATATATATATATATATATATATATATATATATATATATATATATATATATATATATATATATATATATATAAAGCCATTTTGTGTTTGTGTGTGTGTGTATAGTTCAAATATAAAATAATTCCATAAAAATAAGTAACATATATATATATATATCATATAACTTATATATATATATATATATATATTATATTATATATATAATATATTATATATATTATCTATATATATATATATATATATATATATACTAACTACACTACATAGTCAGTACATATAACTATATTTAATTAAAAAAATATATTTAGTTATAAATATGCGAAGATAATTATTTTAAACGACAATAACAACATTGTTCTTGGGTTGATTATGGAAGTGTTAACAAGGGTAAGTCTAAATAAATCTTTCTCTTTCGCGAGTCTACAACCTCAATCGTTGCCTTTTTTATCGAAATTGAAAAAAATCATTATTTTATGGTAACAAACTGTTGAACAAGATCTATATCAAAGAAATATATATAATTAACCTCACATAAACTTTATTGCTCTTATAATGGTAAATAATTTAAATGAATCGATGTAATTTGGTCTGTATAAGGGTAAGTCATATATATATATATATATATATATATATATATATATACTGAGCGGCAGAAAAATCGGCCCACTTGAAATATCGCGAAAAGCAAAAAAGTGGGCAAGCTTCTGTTTATAAAAGTTTTAAAATTCGAAAATATTGTCCATGAGGCAACCAAATAACGAAACAAAACAACGTCAGCTGCGAACACACTAGCTGTAACGAATTTTTTACTTCTTTTAAGAATTCGACAGTCTGACATTCAGTTGCTCTTAGACTGCTAGTCCTACTCTTTTCTTCCACTAGTGGGAGTAGGCATTTGCGTTTAGTAACATACACTTCTAATTATTTTGGTTTTAAAATTGGACATTTACAATGGATTTGAGTACCGTGAACGTCGCGAGAGTCGTCGCCCCAATTGAAGATGGTCGGAGTCAGCGTTACGTCGCCGATGCTCTAGGAATTCCAAGAACAATAGTTCGACGTGTCTACCAACGTTATGTGAGACGGGAGAGTACACCAGAAGACCAGGATCTGGAAGATCGCGCTGTACATCTGCCCGTGACGATCGCTTCATCGTCCTGAGTGTTTTGCGACATCGTCGCTTGACTGCCACAAACGTCCGCAATGAGCTGAAAAGGTCTCGAGACGTCAATGTATCGGAGCGAACCGTTAGAAGGAGATTTATGGAAAGTGACTTACATGCTAGACGTCCAGCAATGGGCCCGGAATTGCTCCCACACCACCGCAATGCTTGTCTTGCTTTCGCTCGTGAGCATGTCAATTGGACTATGGTCCAATGGGGACGAGTATTGTTCATGGACGAATCAAGATTTAATCTTCGAACATCCGATGGACGGGAAAGAGTGGGGAGAAGAACAGGAGAAAGCTTCGCCCCGTGCACTTTTCCGGAGAGCGTTGCTTTTAGAGGAGTCCAATTGGCATGCTCACGAGCGAAAGCAAGACGATCATCGCGGTGACGTGGGAGCAATTCCGGGCCCATTGCTGGATGTCTAGCATGTAACTCACTTTCTATAATTGTCTTTCTAACGGTTCGCTCCGATACACTGACGTTTCGAGACATTTCCAGCTCATTGCGGACGTTTGTGGCAATCAAGCGACGATTTCGCAAAACACTCAAGACGATGAAACGATCGTCACGGGCAGATGTGCAGCGCGATCTTCCAGAGCCTGGTCTTCGGATGTACTCTTCTGTCGTCACATAATGTTGGTAGGCACGTCGAACCGTTGTTCTTGGAATTCCTAGCGCATCGGCAACGTTAACGCTGGCTCCGACCATCTTCAATTGGGGCGACGACTCTTGCGACGTTCACGGCACTCAAATCCATTGTAAATGTCCATTTCTGAAACCCAAAAGAATTAGAAGTGTATCTGTTACTAAACGCAAATGCCTACTCCCACTAGTGGAAGAAAAGAGTAGGACTAGCAGTCTAAGAGCAACTGAATGTCAGACTGTCGAATTCTTAAAAGAAGTAAAAAATTCGTTACAGCTAGAGTGTTCGCAGCTGACGTTGTTTTGTCTCGTTATTTGGTTGCCTCATAGACTATATTTTCAAATTTTAAAACTTTTATAAACACAAGCTTGCCCACTTTTTTGCTTTTCGCGATATTCCAAGTGGGCCGATTTTTCTGCCGCTCAGTATATATATATATAGGCCATATATATATATATATATATATATATATATATATATGCGGCGAAATCCATGGTTTTGGTTCAGTGTTGAGATATTTCACGCAGGAAAATGAAAGCAAGAGCAGCGACGTTGCGCTCCAATCACTGGCGCATTCTCAAGCTTTATAAATCTTGAAAATGCTCCAGTAATTAGAGCAACACGTCACTACTCCCGCTTTCATTTTTCCTGCGTGAAATATCTCAACATATATGCAGAAAAGTAAACATCATGCTCAAATTATGGAGGAGTCTAATTCTACCGATAATTGAGTATTGCTCAGTACTCACAAGCCCATACACAAAACGAGAGATTGCGAACATTGAAGCTATACAAAGGACTTTTACGTCTAAGATAGAGGAAATGAAAGGTGAAGACTACTGGTCTCGACTACAATCCCTGAAACTCTCGCGACTACAATCCCTGAAACTCTACTCTCTCGAAAGAAGACACGAGCGGTGCACAATAATATACAGATGGAAAATACTTGAAAGCTCTGTCCCTAACCTTAGAAATGAAATGGATACAAACTGGAATGAGAGAAAAGGCAGATTTTGTACGGTCCCAGTTGCAGTGGGACGGGGGGGGCCATGAAAAAGAGGATGGAAAATACCCTCAGAATACGAGGCCCAAAGCTTTTCAATGTCCTACCAAAAGAAGTGAGGAATCTCCAGCACACCGACCTGAATAACTTCAAGAACCAGTTGGACAGATTCCTGCGCAAAGTCCCTGACCAGCCATGCGTGGCTGACTACGAGGACAGGAGGAGATCAGACAGCAATCCTTCCTTCACCAAATCCCGCAAATGAGGCGGGATGATGCAGAGGGGTCGACCGCAGGTCGATCCTGAACCGTCGTTAAAACTCGCATAAAGTAACATAATGTAAGTACGAGTGTATTTGTATATATAAAACTGTTAGTACTACATATGTATATGCAAACATATATATATATATATATATATATATATAGAAAATCAATGCATTCATACTCATAGTTTAAGTGGAATTGTGAAGAGTTAATTTTTTAAAGAAATATATATTATATATATATATATATATATATATATATATATATATATATATATATATATATATAGTATTAACGAAAGGTATATTCATAAATTTTCCTGTATAGCATACACAGCGCGATCAATATATATGAGACACGTTTTGAAATATAAACGTATGTTTATCGCAGTTATCGCAGGTTTTTTAAAGCCTAATGAGCCTCAAAAAACAAAGGGCAAAAAAAAAATATATATATATATATTTGCATATACAAATGTAAGATTATGTATTCGCATATTTTACGAAGACCATTCCATGGTTTTCAACGGACAGCTTGCATGAGTTTTTTTTTTTTTTCCCGGGGGGGGGGGGGGGTAGGGGGGGGGGGGTTACTCGAAGGTTTCGAAGATTTATGGTTTCGCATGAACAGTGTTATGCATGATTTTTGTTAAAAGTATTTTCATGTTATAAATAATCATTTTGTAGAAGTGTTTTCATGCAGAAAAGACCACACAGAAATGATACATTTGTAAACGAGCATAAAATGGCTATTACATATTTTCGACCATGTTTTGTTTGTATGTAAGAATAATTTTTTTTTTTTTATTTTCTTAGTTATGTATTTCTGACATGTGTGCAGAAACATATATATATATATATATATATATATATATATATATATATATATATTTCCAATGCCCGAGACAAACGTGTGGTAATTTAAGTGTGAGTGAGAAATGTTTTATTGCCTTACACAAAAGCACCTCTTCGTCCACATACCCATTCAGAGTATGAGCAGCTATCAGCATCATTTCCGAGTGTACAGAGGGTCAAAGAAGTAATGAGGCTTCCGTACGTGACTTATCGCCCCATTATCACATTCAAATGAACATGATGATTCATATTCGTTTCCGTGCGTATCGAGAGAGATTATCAATTTAATCATTCAATCATCCATTTTAGAACTTTTGGAATACGGACTTGATAAGAAAAAAATTGCCAGCAGTTTTGTACTATTATTAACAATAAATCGCGGTTAAAAAAATCAAGGAATAATGAAGGTGGCTATACAAGATAATAATGCAGTGTCCATAAATTATAAATTATCTTTACAAATTAAATGTGTAAAGATAATTTATGGACACCCTGTATTTATATATTTACAGGTACGTTGCATTGTCCTTATACTTAATAATATATATATATATATATATATATATATATATATATATATATATACCATTTGCCGTATGCACTACTACAGTATACGGTTATATATTTGTTCCGTAGTATGACATCGCACGCTTCCGTAAAACTTGCTTTACCACTGGTGGACTTTGAGATTCAGTTACGTTTTTTTTCTGATGTCGTGACCCGCATGCAGACTTGTGACGAAGGTATAAACTCCCTTCTTTATCTTTTACTTATAGAGTTTAATGGCTCATGTAGAATTTTCCTTTAAATAACAGTACGGTTATTGTAATAAATACGGAACACATTAAAAAAAAAAATCATATATATATATATATATATATATATACACAGGGTGTCCCAGAATTAACTATCTATTTCAATGAAATCGGACAAATTTAATAAAAACTGACATAATTTTGTGTTTATTACTAAATTATGATACAAAAACAAATAGATTTATAAATCATAAGTCAAAACTTTATTGAGAAGTTTCAACATGTGCACCGTCTGCATCTCTGCAAATTTCAAATCTATCCTCAGCGCTGCGAAACACATTTTGAAGCATTTCAGGTGTTATCTCCCGCACTGCCAACTGGATGCGTTCTTTAAGTTCAGCTAAACTATTGATCTTTTGGCGATAAACCTTTGTTTTTATGAAACCCCATGCAAAGAAATCCAGGGGTGTCAAATCCGGAGAACGCGGAGGCCAAGGTCGAGGTCCTCCACGTCCAATCCACCGATTCGGAAGGCGTCTGTTGAGGTATTCTCGAACAATTAGAGCATAATGACATGGTGCTCCATCTTGTTGAAACACAACATTATCAAGAATGCCATCATCAAGAAGCTGTGGTTCGAGAAACTGCTGAAGCATATCAAGGTAGACGGTACCTGTTACAGTTGCTTCCGCAAAGAAGAATGGGCCATAAATTTTGGATTTGGTCATTCCAAGCCACACGTTAACTTTTGGAGAGTCTCTTTGCCATTCTATGACTTCAGACGGTCTTTCATTGGACCAGATACGACAGTTGTGTCGATTGACTTTACCACACGTGTGGAAAGTCGCCTCATCTCTGAATAAGATGTTATCCAATAAACTTTCATTTTCGATTTGATCCACAATTTCTGCACACCTTGCTGCTCGATTTGGATAATCCTCTTCATTTAGGGCATGCAGTACTTGAATGTGATAAGCCTTTTTCATCAGTGTCGAACGCAAGATTCTATGAACTGTTGTCTTGGATATGTTGAGTCTTCGACCGGCCTCCCTAACCGAAGTTGTTGGCTCATCCTCAAACAATTGTCGTACCTGTTCGGTACTGTTACGTGCTGTCCTTGGGCGTCCTCTTCCCACCTCGTCGTGTACGGATCCAGTTCTTTTAAATTTGTTCACAAGTTCACGAATCGCTTTGTCTGTAGGACCGGTTCTGTGGAATCTTCTTGTAAATTTTTCTCTGATTTCATTACATTGCATTCCTTTGATACGGGATGTTACAACAAAGATGCGTTCTTGTGTATTCATTATTAATAGGGTTCTGAAAGAGAATGAAAATAAAACTATGAAAAACTATGAAAAAATTATGAAAATAAAATTATGAAAAAAATTTAGAAATTTATACATTTTTAACACATATTAAACATGATAAACATAAATAAAAGTGTGTTTTTAAAAAATTTGTCCGATTTCATTGAAATAGATAGTTAATTCTGGGACACCCTGTATATACACAGGGGTTGGATAGAATAATGGAAACACTCGCATTTTCGGTGCTGATATCATTAATGGCGTTATGTACTTTATTAAATTAATATGTAACTGCATATAATATTGGGAACATCTTCTATTTTAATATGTTCATATTGGTTTTCATGTTCTTTTAAAATAAATAAAAATATAACGCTTGGAAAAGATGTTACTGCTTGTGAATGGGGCATGATAGTAGGAGCCCGTTTGGGTGGTATTTCAGTAATAAAAGTCACATAATTGCTCCTGTATCTCGAGGAACAGTCCTCAAGGTTATGAATACACGCAAAAATAATAAAAAAAATAACATCAAATAAGGAATATAGTGAGCGTAAAGCAACACTGACAGAATGCGACAGAAGAACCTTTACTCGTATGATAATTATGAGCTATGAAGAATCAATCAAAGACTGTTGCATCAAAACTTTTTTGTTCAAAATTTAACAATAGTCCGCAAAGACGAGTGTCAGTCATAACTATGTTATGGGAACTGTAGTAAAGCCTATTTTAACACCAACCAGTACCAAGGTTCTAATGAATTTGGAGTTAGGGAGAATAATAGGAACAATTCTGCGCTTATGTGGTGTAGTTTTTTTAAAATTTCTTTCCATGTATTCATAACTATGGGACTGTTCTTGAAGGTGCAGAGTGACAATGACGCGACTTTTAACCCTTTAACGCCTGAATTGTTTGTAGGGTTAAGTTATGAATGCGTGTATTTGAAACATTAGCAAATTGTAGCGGACGTCCTTCTAGGGTTAATATCGAGACACCAACCAAACGGGCTCCACTATCGTGCCCCTTTCACAGTCAGTAACATTTTTTCGAAGCGCCATATTTTTATTTATTCATGGAAGAACATGAAAAACCAATAAGAACATATTAAAATAGATGTTCTCAATATTGTATATGCAGTTACATATTAATTTAATAAAGTACATAATGCCATTAATGATACTAGAAAATATAGCATCGAAAATGAGTGTTTCCATTATTCTGTTTAACCCATATAATATATATATATATATATATATATATATATACAGGGTGGGCGGAAAGTAGCTCCCTATTTTGGATTGGTAAAAAAATACTATATTATCCATTTATTTCAGAAGAAATAATATGAAAAGGTAGGCATACATGGTAGGTTTTCTCTAAAATTCAATGTGGGCTCCAACTCTTTCCACCAGCTTCTGGAGCCGCCCAGGAATGGCGTCCACTGACTTTAGCAGGAACTCCGGCGGGATGGAGGACATGACTTCCCGAATTCGGTCCTCCAGTTCTTCCAATGTCCTCGGTTTGGTGCGGTAGACTTCTTCCTTTACCCACGCCCAAAGAAAGAAGTCGCACGGTGTCAAGTCGGGGCTCCTGGCTGGCCATTGATGTGGACCACGACGACCCATCCAACGCCCAGGGAAGTGGGCATCCAGCCACTCACGGACAACAAGAGCGAAGTGCGGAGGGGCGCCATCTTGCATAAATATCAGATCGTCGATGTTCTCCCATGTGCTGACAACCGGCCAGACCTCGTTTCGCAACATAGCAAGGTACCGCTCAGCATTCATGGTGTTGCGCAGAAGGAACGGGCCCACAACCTGATCTGAGGTCATACCACACCACACCGTTACACTGAACCGATTCTGCCGTTTTTCAGCGGTAACCATGGGATCCTCTCCTGCCCAGTAGTGGCAATTGTGGCGGTTGACAAAGCCTCCGACGTGGAACACCGCCTCGTCGCTCCAGAGGATGTTGCGGAAGAGATGGGGCCAGTCTTCATGCCAAGCCAGCATGATTTCCCCGAACTCCATGCGAATGTCGCAGTCCTCGTCCGAGAGAGATTGGCAGTAATGCGGCTTCCACGCACGCCAGTTCAGCTCCTTCTTCAGCACAGTTCGCACTGAGTAGCGGGAGAGTCCACTTTCCCGAGCTGCCTGGCGAGTTGACTTTCGTGGACTCCGTGCGAACATTTCCTGAACTGCCTGCACCGTCTCCTGGGCCCTGGATGTCGAAGGGCGACCACATCTTCGAACATCTGCCACAGACCCCGTGGTCATGAGCTTCGAGTGGCAGTTCTTGATTGTTTTCGGGTCCACTTGGGCACGTGGTCCGTGAATGGCCCGCCACCATCTTTGAACTCGAACGACAGATTGCCAAACTTCGTACCGTGCCGCCAACTGGGCACGCTCCTGCAGTGTTAAACGCTCAGCCATGTTACCCTTCAATCTGAAATGAAAAAAAAAATGAACGTTACAATTGTACCACTTTAGAGAACACACCATAACAATATAACAATACAATCACAATTTATACATAATTTATATGTAATTTAAATTAGGGAGCTACTTTCCGCCCACCCTGTATATATATATATATATATATATATCCAAAGCCCGAGACAAACATGTTGGTAATTTAAGTGAGTGAGAAATGTTTTATTGCCTTACACAAAAGCACCTCTTCGTCCACACACACACACATATATATATATATATATATATATATATATATATATATATATATATATATAGCGAGGAATAGGAGGACGAAAAGATGGTACCTGTTTATTTACAAACATTTCGGAAAAGTTCAATTTCCATCATCAGTGCTAAAAAGATGATAATAAAAACCCACTCTAATAGACAGAGTTTATTTCCACAACAGTTTCGATGCCCACTGGCATCCTCCTCGGGTGGATGCAGAAAAACTCTGTCTATTAGAGTGGGTTTTTATTATCATATTTTGACCTTCACGTAGAAAAAAGTGAAGTTTTTTGCAAGTGCTAAAAAGTTTAAAATCAAATAGAAATAAATAAATATAATAAACAAAAACAAATAATATATTAAAATGAACGTACGACAATGGTTACAATACATATTAAATTATAATCAAAAGATTAAAAATGAAATAATATAAAGTATAAGAGTGTGGACACTAAGTAAAAAATATAAAACGGTTAAAAGGTGAATCAGAATTAAGAGGGGTCTTACCAGGCTGCTAACGTAGTGAAAGACTAATTGTACAGAAGATTGGGGATGGTTGCTTGTTGAAAAAATCCATATTAGAAAGATGGAGCCAGGTGGAGTGATGGTGGGTTTCTTTTCAATATGAGAGTTTATTTGGCGATGTTTAGGTTGAAAGCGGAACTGTAGTCGTTGAGGGTTGGCTGAATACTGAGTATATAAAGGGACTCAAGTATGCGGAGGTCGATTAGTTGGTTGGCAGAATTAATGATTTTGAAATTGGAGGGAAGTAACTGGTGGTTGTGAAGGTGGCAATGATCCCTTATTGCTGATTTGGAGGGTTTGTTCAAGGGCTGCGAAGTTCTGGTAGAAATACCACGATGCTCGTCCACTCTTGTTTGGTATTGGCGGATGGTACTGCCAATATAGTTCGCTTTGCAGCCAAATATAGTTCGTTATTTCTTTTTTGACCAACAACTGTATCAACAAACGGATTCATTAGCCATAGGATCCCCTTAAGTGCCACTTTAGCTAACATCTTCCTCAGCCATCACGAAAATAACTGGCTACTCCATTGCCCCACTCATTATAAACCACACCTACATAAAAGATATGTTGATGACACCTTTCTCCTTTTCCACAATGCTAACCACGCCCCCCTTTTTCTTAACTACCTTAATTCCCAACATATAACCATTAAGTTCACCAAAGAAGACGAATCCAATAACACCTTACCCTTCCTAGATATTACAATAACTAAACAAAACAAATTCAGCACTTCCATATATCGAAAACCTACGTACACAGGCCAAGGTACTAATGTCCTGAGCCACACCCCTTTGCTATATAAAATAAACAGTATTAAAATTTTATTCCACCGCGCCTATCATCTATGCTCTTCGTACTTATCCTTCCACCATGAAATATAATTCATTCATAATTTCAGCATTAATAACTCCTTCCCAACATTTGTTACAATCTTTAACCAGAAACTCTTAATAATATTTACCAACCACCGCTTAAAGTTCCCACTGTTAAAAAGACGTACAATATTTTTCATTTCCCTATTACGACCACATCAGCCATAAAATACTTTCAGAACTCCGTCTCCTACTCACCCCGCTTTACCCCCAAATTAAATTTCATTTTGTCTTCACCAACAACAATAGTATCAAATCTTACCTTAACCATAAAGAAAAAACACCCGAGCCACTTGTTTCGTCCACTATCTACGCTTTTAATTGTGTTCGCTGCAAAGCGAACTATATTGGCAGTACCATCCGCCAATACCAAACAAGAGTGGACGAGCATCGTGGTATTCTACCAGAATTTCGCAGCCCTTGAACAAACCCTCCAAATCAGCAATAAGAGATCATTGCCACCTTCACAACCACCCGTTACTTCCCTCCAATTTCAAAATCATTAATTCTGCCAACCAACTAATCGACCTCCGCATACTTGAGTCTCTTTATATACTCAGTATTCAGCCAACCGTCAACGACTACAGTTCCGCTTTCAACCTAAACATCGCCAAATAAACTCTTATTGAAAAGAAATCCACCATCACTCCACCTGGCTCCATCTTTCTAATATGGATTTTTTCAACAAGCAACCATCCCCAATCTTCTGTACAATTAGTCTTTCACTACGTTAGCAACCTGGTAAGACCCCCCTTAATTCTGATTCACCTTTTGACCGGCTTATATTTTTTACTTAGTGTCCACACTCTTATACGTTATATTATTTCATTTTTAATCTTTTAATTTTAATTTACTATATAATGTAACCATTGTCGCACGTTCATTTTAATATATTGTTTGTTTTTGTTTATTATACTTATTTATTTCTATTTGATTTTAAACTTTTTAGCACTGATGATGGAAATTGAACTTTTCCGAAACGTCTGTAAATAAACATGTACCAGCTTTTCGTCCTCCTATTCCTCGCTAAGCTACGTTTCCTTAAGAACAAACCATTCAACCAAGTTTATTTATATTTATATATATATATATATATATATATATATATATATATATATATATATATACAGTATATATATATCAGTGGCGACTCCTGCACTCGGGCTTCTCGGGCTGAGCCCGAGAGGCAAGGGGCAAGGAGAAGCATGAGAGATAAAATTGTGTATTTATAGATTTAAGTTTTAAATACAAATTGTAAAAATGGTTTTTGGCTGGTAGTATGTTACTATTTTTCTGTCTAGCCTTCGTCACGCAAGCAAATTTTGAGCGCATTTACATACCCTTACTACCTATAAAAAACTATATTGACACATTAAGTTTTCGTGTAATCTTTCAAGATCCTTTACTCGGGCGCAAGACATTATGCCCGAGAAAGTATAAGTAATATCGTATATTTAAAGTTCGTTTAATGAATAATTATTTGCTTGCATACGGTTACATAATAGTCCTCCTTCTAATTCTCATTAAATAAAATACGTTTTTCCTCCTATTAATTTTTTTTATAAAGAAAAAACATTTCAACTCGGGCTTATATCCTTCGGCCTTGTAGAGGCACAATTTTTAATTCTGGCGATGCATGGTAACTTTTTACGTTTCGATAAGCGTGCCTTATGGACAGCGTTTTTGCATCGAGGCTTTC
Organism: Bathynomus jamesi; assembly: GCA_023014485.1. NCBI lineage: Eukaryota > Metazoa > Arthropoda > Malacostraca > Isopoda > Cirolanidae > Bathynomus > Bathynomus jamesi. Next base: position 211,637 of record JAJOZX010004892.1, on the reverse strand, counting down.
AGTTAAGGGAGGATCTCAGCATTTTTCAGGTGTCTCCTGTACAATTCAGAATGACTTGATATTTGCAATCGATAATGTAATTGGTAATGTCATTCGAAATGAAGTTGAAAATGCACCGTTTATTTCAGTACAAGCAGACGAAACAACTGACTGTGCAATGCATGCCCAACTTTCCATAGTAATTAGATATATTTCAGGATATAAAATTAAGGAAAGATTTTTGGGATTTTACGATGTCAGTGATGACAAAAGTGCTTCAAAACTTGCTGATGTAATAGGAAATGTATTAGAGTCCTTCAGCAATGCTAAAGACAAGTTGGTGTGCCAAACGTACGATGGGGCAGCGGTGATGGCAGGTGAAATTAATGGGGTTCAAACGAAATTGAGAGAAAAAGGTTTTAAATTCGGCTATTTTATTCATTGCTATGCACATAAGTTAAATTTAGTGTTAAGTAAAATGTCAGAGAAAGTTAACGGGGCTAAAATGTTCTTTTCCAATGTACGTGCTTTCAGTAAATTTGCTTCTTCAAGTATGAAACGAAAAGCTGTATTTAGAGAGCTTAATATCAGCATTCCATCACTTTGTGAAACAAGGTGGTGCTATAGATCTAGAACCGTGTCAGCAATAAAAAGGCAGCGTGAAACTCTGAAAAATGCATTTCAAAAGATTTTAGATGACAGTGCAAGATGGGATGAAGATACTCTTAATCAAATTGATAATCTACTTATAAAATTGCATGATTTCACTTTTCTGTTTTTTATTAACTGCTTTGAAAATATATTGTCACAAGCCGAAAAACTATTTGATCCGCAATGCAAGCGGCTTGACATGAAGTTTGCACAACAGAAAGTAAATGACTTTATTGAATTTATTGAGTGCGCTCGTACTGATAAAGCATATAATAAAGTTTTTCAAGAAACAATGGCAGACTTCGAACAATCCGAAGACCTGCCTTCTCCCCCGAGAAAAAGAGCTAGAGGCAAACAAATGAACTATAAAGCAATATATTTCGAAATAATTGACATTATACTAATGTCAATGAGGGAACGATTTGATTGCATTCAGGAGTTTGCGTTCTTTGAGTTGATTGATGTGACCAAATTACCAGAATTTGCTGAAAATTTTCCAATGCATCATCTTAATGCTTTACAAACTAAATATCCAAATGTAATTGATTCCAAATCCTCAGTTAACGAATTGAAATATCTTTATCGTGACAGTGACTTTAGAAAATGCAAATCTGCAAATGAAATTTTAGAAGTCTTTCACGAACTAGGATTATTGTCCGCGATGTCGGAAACCACAAAGCTGATTCAGCTCCTCCTTACCATACCCATAACTTCTGTTTCAAATTAAAGAAATTTCTCTGTTCTTGATCGAATTAGATCATATTTAAGAAACACGATGGCTCAAGAACGGCTCTCGTCCCTGGCTAGGATTTCAATTGAAAAAGAAATTGAGAAAGCAAAAAGGAATTACATGACCAATTTTTTTTTTTCCGAGGTATGTATTTATTTATTTTATTGATAATCTGAAGTAATTGTCATGCATTTAAATGTCGGCTCATATGTAGACTTGAAAATTTAAAAAGAGCCCGAGTAGTCTTGAAGAGCTGGAGTCGCCACTGATATATACTGTATATATATATTGGAGGAGGAGATTGTAGGCACCAGTCAACCAGGGAAGTACTTCGGGGAGGACGCTAAGCAGGAGACAAAGAGTGCTGGAACTTCCGTTTCTCCTGTCACTGTCCTCCTTAGCTGATCTTTTCCCGTGTATCATCTACCCTGTGAGCAGTCCAGCATATTTTCAAACACACACTTTTCCCTTTATTCCTCACTACATATACAATCATCACTTTTCGAAATTTATATAAAAAAGTGGTATCTTTGAGCAATGGAGACCTTGATTTCCTTTCCCCTTTTTCTATGGAAGGGACATTTTAGCCGGCGCTCGCCCTTGGCCCCTCCTTCCTACATAAAAAAAGTATATATGTAGGGTCTCCCAAAAAATTGGTAGAATTTCCGGATAATATGAGTTTCATCGTGCTCAGAATATCAAAAGCAAATATAATTATAAAATATTAAAGCATAATTTTCTCATCATTTTCATATAAGTCACTATGCTCGCAGACGCGTCCTTACCAAATTATGTAGATTTGAATATTATGACATTTTTGCGACATTTTTTTCCCGCCCTTCCAATAGTTGATTGGTGACGTCATGAGAACATGATATATGAGCTAGGCTTTTTAAGTTACTAGTTCCACTTCTGTTAGTTTTTCATAGATGTTGGTCGCGATGACTTGTGAAGGGTGCGAATATTATTTTGAGGATTTAATATACAAAGTGCATTCTAATGACTCCCGAGCAATAGAAATATTTACAAAACACAATATTTTACCATCGACCCGTAAGTGCGAATTGTGCGGAAACGAGTGCTCGTTAGTAGAATCTCGCCATAGATTTAAGTGCAACGCGTATTCGAAAATTGATACTCTAGGTTAGGTAGGGTTGGGTTAGGTAAGGTTAGGTAAGGTTAGGTTAATTAATACCAAAATACATTTTCCTAGTAATATTTGATTTGTTTTGCTTAGATTTTGACCTCCATTTCCCATGAAAATGAGCCAAACTTCAAAGTACTATAACTTTGTTGGATCTCATTTCCGAGGGAAATGGAGGTCAGATTTGAACAAATCACATCAAATACTACTAGAAAAATGTATTTTGGTGTGTAAAATGGCTGAGTTACTCTTTATACATAATTACCGAGTTTCCTACCAACAAAATTGTTTGTCATTATTGCATCACTTTTTCTTCTATTCACGTGATCTTTGGTATGGGCACTAATGGGTAAACACGTTGGATGCCACGTCAATCATATGTGACTGACGCGGATGTTGGTGTTGGGGTATGTGTATGCCCCTTGGCAGTCAACGTTTTAAAACCGTTCTTTCACCATTTCATACTTAAAGCAATAACTTTCCCTAATTTCTACAAAATTAGGAAAAGACGATACCATTACCAATAGACTATAGCCTAGTAGGACCAAAGAAGGCCTTACTAGGCTATAGTCTTTAATCTAAGTCTTGACTAAGCCTCCGTAAGGACTTAGTCTGCACGGAACAAGAAATACAACACTGGCAACTTGTCTTTCCTAAACTTAGATATTCGCAGTCTCCCAAACCACTTTGACGAATTGACAGCTAACCTAAAATTATTACAACATAAACTCACGTGCATTATATTAACTGAAAATAATAAGATCCTTTTTAACATTCCAGGGTACATAAGCAACCATGTATGTAGGGCTAACAATAATGGAGGAGGTGTAAGTATATTTGTTGACTCTAGCTTTAAGAGTAAAAGTATCGAAGAACTGACAAGCAAAACCAATACCTCAGAAACACTTGCAATTGAAATGTTTATTCATAAAACCCAGTATTCAATTTTAGGTAAGCTTATGTACCGACCACCAACCGGGAACGTACCAACTTTTATTACAAATATCAGTTGAATTCTAATCTCCAATTATTGAGCGGCAGAAAAATCGGCCTACTCGGAATATCGCGAAAAACAAAAAAGTGGGCAAGCTTCTGTTTATAAAAGTTTTAAAATTCAAAAATTTAGTCTATGAGGACATTAAAAAATCTTCAAACACCTCCTTAATACAATTTATCATCAAAAAATACTGTACAAAAAATTGTAACTCAAAAAACAAAAAACTAAAACAAAAAAAAAACTTGTGATCCAGGGTTAATAAGAGGTGTTGCCTCCCCCAGCTTCAATGACTGCAGCCATTCGTCGATTCATCCCATGAATGAGATCGGCGATCACATCCTGTGGGATTCCTCCCACTTTTCAGTTAAAGGTTGTTGTAGCTCCTGTAGAGTGTTAGGGGCTACTAGACGAGCCCTAAGACGCCGTCCCATCGTGTCCCAGAGATGTTCTATGGGTTCAGGTCCGGACTTCGGGAAGGCCACTCTATTCGACGAATTCCAGCTTCGTCAGGGAAATCGCTAACGGCTCTTACCGCATGGGGTCTAGCGTTATCGTGCTGTAGAAGGAAGTCTTCGCCAACGAAAGGAGAAAAAGGGACCACATGCTCCAGCAAGATCTCTTCCACGTATCTTGCGGACGTCAATGACCCACCATCAACAACGACGAGCTCTGTGCGCGAGTTTGAAATGATACCACCCCAAACCATGACTGAGCCTCCCCCAAAAGCAACCCTCTCCGTAAAAGTGCAAGGGGCGAATCTTTCTCCTGTTCTTCTCCACACTCTTTCCCGTCCATCGGATGTCCCAAGATTAAATCTTGATTCATCCGTGAACAATATTCGTCCCCATTGGACCATAGTCCAACTGACATGCTCACGAGCGAAAGCAAGACTAGCATTGCGGTGGTGTGGGAGCAATTCCGGGCACATTGCTGGACGTCTAGCATGTAAGTCACTTTCCATAAGTCTCCTTCTAACGGTTCGCTCCGATACACTGACGTCTCGAGACATTTCCAGCTCATTGCGGACGTTTGTAGCAGTCAAGCGACGATCTCGCAAAACACTCAAGACGATGAAACGATCGTCACGGGCAGATATGCAGCGCGATCTTCCAGATCCTGGTCTTCGGATGTACTCTTCTGTCGTCACATAACGTTGGTAGACACGTTGAACCGTTGTTCTTGGAATTCCTAGAGCATCGGCGACGTAACGCTGGCTCCGACCATCTTCAATTAGGGCGACGACTCTCGCGACGTTCACGGCACTCAAATCCACTGTAAATGTCCAATTCTGAAAACCAAAAGAATTAGAAGTGTATCTGTTACTAAACGCAAATGCCTACTCCCACTAATGGAAGAAAAAAGTGGCACTAGGAGTCTAAGAGCAACTGAATGTCAGATTGTCGAATTCTTAAAAGAAGTAAAAAATTCGTTACAGCTAGTGTGTTCGCAGCTGACGTTGTTTTGTCTCGTTATTTGGTTGCCTCATAGACTATATTTTCAAATTTTAAAACTTTTATAAACAGAAGCTTGCCCACTTTTTTGCTTTTCGCGATATTCCAAGTGGGCCGATTTTTCTGCCGCTCAATGTATATTGGTAACAGTCGCGTTACTGCTGAAGATTTAAATATTGATCTTGCAAAAGAACATTCAAATAATAACGCAAACTTCCTTCACAACATCATAACTGGAAGTGGTCCTAAATTAGCTATTACAGAGCCAACTAGACTTCACAATGACATTAGAAATTTGACTCTGCTCGAACAGATCTGAGTGCGGTCCCCGCTTGACTTTATCTCGGGTATAATTATATTAAATATCACAGATCACTTGCCTAAGTACACCATGCTAATCACCCATTTCTCTGTAAAGGAAACCATAAAACTTGATTATAGATCTTACACAAATTCTTACAGTGACCCCAAAAGCATAGCCAATTTATTAAACAACTGCCGCAACCTCGATCCCAGTTACAGACATTCACTACTGACCAGGGTTGGGTCAATTAAGTTAATTAACTTAACTTTTTTGCCGATTAACCGATTAAGTTAATTAACTAGTTAAATTTTTAAAAAAGTTTAACTTAACTTAATTGAAGTATCTCCAAATTTACTGATTAACTTCAATTAATTTTCAAGTAATTTTCAATTAATTTTTCTATAAAAATGCTGTTTTTATCTTTCTGAGTGAAATGTAATTGGCTAAGAGATGAAAGGTTTGAGAATCTTATCGCCTGTGAAGTTAAGCATGTTTAATTTGTAAGTGAAGTATATATTTTATGTGTCTAATTTGACTATAGGAATCTGGATTATGTTCAGTGTCAATATTGTACAGTACAATATAAAACATACAGTTTAGAAAACAATTTTTTATTAAATTCATTTTGCCTTCATTTTACACTGGAAAACTATTATATGTCTAAAAGTTGAGACTTGTTGAGAAAAGTTAAGTTGAGACCATAAACAAATTTAATTTATTTATAAGAAACAGAAAAGTAATAAAAGCTTATAGAAAAAATTATCCTTATGTCTTGCCCTGTATAATATGCAAAAAAATACATATAATTTATCAGCCATTGACAACCACACATACAAGGTGTTCCCACATAATTACGGGTTTATCATTACCTTGATTAGTTATATATAATGATAAGTCTACAGACTATTTCCAAGAAAGAAAAATTTAATTGATTAACTTAAGTGATTAACTTTCAAAATTAACTTAACCAGTTAATTTTTAAAATTTGCATTAACTTAACTTAATTGGTAAGAATCTCAAATTAACTTAACTAGTTAATTTTGGAAGTTAATCGACGCAACACTGCTACTGATAATACATGCCACAACCAAATCCAAACTCACTTTCCTTTGATCCAATCATACGATATCTCTCCAGCAATAAAAAATCTAAAGATTCTGACATCAATACGATACTGGTAAAAATATACTAATAAATATCTGATGAAATTGCAATACCACTCAGTAAGCTAATGAATGAATCAGTAACACTGGTATATTCCTTGACAGTCTAAATGAAGACAGAGTATGCCCCGTATTTAAGTCGGGAAACCCAAACACCATCCAATTATCGCCCCATTTCCATATTGCCAACTTTAAGGAAAGTATTTGCAAAAAATCGTGTACAATAAACTTAATTAATCAAATACGTTATTTTAACTAAAACACAATTTCGGTTTAGAGGTAAACATACAACGGAAGATGCAATAAACGTGCCATTAGAAAATGTGTATCAGAACTTAACAGCAAAAAACACACTGCCTTGATCTTCCTCGACTTGTCAGAAGCACTTGATACACTTTCGCATGAAATCTTATTGAATAAACTTCACATGTATGGAATACGAAGAAATATCCTTGATTGGTTTAAATCATATCTGTCAAATCGTCATCAGTTTATCAGATTAAAAGACAATTTATCGGACAAGGCGATGCTAACTAGTAGAGTGCCACGAGGATCTATTCTTGGGCCATTACTATTTCTAATCCACGTCAACGATTTTCATCTTTTGCCACAGTAGATTGCGTACAATACGCAGACGATACCACATTTATTTCTTCCCATCATAATACAGACTTTCTTGATTAATGAATCGAACAGGCAATTAGAAAATGTGTTTAAATGGATGTGGGCTAATAAACTTATTGAACCTGACCAAAGTCATCAAGTCATCTTATATGATTATTACCACAACCCATATTAATATAAACTGTCAAATAAAAAATTTGGGATACTAATCATGCGAGAGCGAATGAGGTTAGAGTACTTGGCATTAATTTAGACGAAAAAGTAAATTTCAAAAGTCATTTACAACATATCATATCCAAAATATCAAGATTTCTCTTCATATTGATTAAACAAAAAAAAAAAGACCTTTCCTCAAAACACACTTCTTACCCTATATTATTCCTTCATCTACCCACATTTATTATGTTGCATTACAGCATGGATTAGCTCAAAGACATAAAAACATCGTTTGGAAGTAATTCATAAAAAATGTCTGCGAACTCTCTCGAAAAATGACAACAGAAAAATTCACACTTCCTAAATTTTTAAAGAGTTAAATATTTTAAAACTAAATGACTTATACAAATTTAATGTTGTTGTCAGTATGTTCAAAGTTATCAACAAAAATCGACATACATCACCCATTCAAAGAGCAATCACCCTCCACAAATACACCATCGTTATAACACCGGACTGCCCACTGATTTTATATACAAACCTAACTCTGCAACAGAAACTGCAGGAAATGCACTCTCTTTCAAAGGAGCAGATGCGTGGAATGCAGTTCCCATAAATATCAGGCAGGATTCAACATTAAATGTATTTCGCAAATCACTCAAAAAGCACTTCATTAGCTCCTATTAATGTATAAGTTCACTACTGTCATTTTTACCATTGTAATCAATTTTGTAATCAACTATTCAAAATATGTTAATTTCATTAATCACGTTTAATTTCGTAATCTATTCTTTTTCTATATTTTTTTATTAATCACCATTTATTTTCTACAAAATATACAATATACAATAAATCATTTAATTTTAAATTATGGAACACTTTGTAAACTTTGTAAACTTTAAATAAAATAAATAGTCCAATTTCATAATTATTTATGTCATTGCAAATTTTAAAAGTCTGTATTTGTTTTATCAATAAAGGTTATTCAGTATTCAATATTTACCATTATTATTATTATTATTACTAGTACAGTTCCCGTCGCTTCGCTGACGACGGTTAGACAGGCTAAACTACAGAAAAGAACGCAGCCGTGAAAATGTTGAGCTTCACATTGTGTCAACATTTCTGAATCTGGTATCTCCCAAAATCTCCTCACCCCCATTCATGCAACTTGGGGGCTAACCCCCTCCCCCATTACTCCACCCATCCCCCATTACCCCCACCCCCACCCTTCCCCCATTACTGCCCGGATAAATTTCACAAGCAGACAAACAGACAGGCTAAACTACAGAAAAGAACACAGTCATGAAAATTTTGAGCTTCACATTGCCGCCCGTAATACAATTTCTGAATTTTTTTCTCACAATTTTTTCTCACAATTTCTGAAAGTGTGACGGACGGACGGACGGACGGACGGCTCTCTTATTATAGTATAGATTATTATTATTATTATTATTTGTTGTTGTCACTCTTACTATTACTTGCCATTTTCACTACTTTATTTAATATTTTCTACTAAATATACGATAAATCATTTATTTTAAAATCATGTAACATTTTGTAAACTTTGTATTGTAATTATTATTATTACTACTATCATTATTATTATTATTATTATTATTTTTTATCCCTATTACTGTTACTCGCCACTTTCACTATTTTTATATAATAAATAGTCTAAATGCCATTAGTTTTGCCTTAAAAGCCTCCATGCTTCCAAGGACATATTCAGGTGAGAGTACTGTGAATATATTGTCGTATATTGGTATTTTTTAATAAAGAAATTAATAATGTCTAATAAGAATTTAATGTTTTGTTTATAAGAATTTAATAATGTTTTGTTTAATAAAGAAGATAATAATGTTTAATAAGAAATTTAATGATGGTTTGTACGTAAATAAGAATTTAATAATGTTTTGTATGAAATTAAGAATATAAAATACTAGCTGGCAACACCCCAAATGCCCCAAATCAGTCTCTCTCCGCAATAAAAAGTTAACGATGAGTCCGCACTCGTGTTCCCTCGTTTTTCAATTGTTTCGGCGTAAATAAAAAGTCAGTATATAGTAATAATAGTGTGTAATTTATCCCGGTTCCTTTGCTGTTCAAAATAATAATGCCAGCCACGGCTACCCGTCTGCCCGCGTCCCTACAAGAGTAAAGCGCAGTAAAATGAGTGATAATAGTAAGAAAAGGTAAATAATGAAAAGAAAGCAGAGTAGAAGTAAAGATGTTTTAAAACTCACTACAATATTAATATCATAACAAATATCAAAAAATTTTAAAACTCTATCACTTGTATTCTTTTCTGAATAAAGTTTTTTAATTTGAATTTGAAACAGGCTGAACCAGGGAGTTGAGAACCCGGAGGGTTCATAAAGTGGGAAAATAACTACGTTTTCAATGTTTGGGAGTCACGAACTGGGCAAAAGGACATCGGAATGGGACGTTTTGGCGCCGACGTTCTGGCGCCGATGTTTTGGCGCCGACGTTCTGGCGCCGACGTTTTGGCACCGCCGTTTGGGCGCCACCGTTTGACGATTGGTTAGGTTAAGTCGTGATATTTTTGTTAAAACTAACGAAAATATCACGACTTAACCTAACCAATCGTCAAGGGCGTACAGTTGACCTAACCGGGCAGTGACGATTGGTTAGGTTAAGTTGTGATATTTTTGTTAGTTTTAACGAAAATATCATGACTGAACCTAACCAATCGTCAATGGGGCAGATAACGGAAAAGTACCCATATTATATATACACCTTATAATACACTGACTCTTTTGCTCGCACCGCCAAAAAAGTAACGAAGGGTCGCGCTTGCTACATTTATCAAACACATACAAATATCCATTATGTGAAAACTTCTGTTTCCCTTTCTTACTTGATATATTTTCAGACATTTATGCTATTAAGGGCAACAACACAACTTATCTGAAAAGACAGACAGCACTTCAGGTTAATAACCAAGTATTACTACTTAATACTAATTAACGGCGGCGCCAAACCGGCTCCGCGCCCAAACGGTGGCGCCAAAACGTCCAGCGCCAAAATGTCGGCGCCAAAACGTCCTAGATGGAAAGGACATATGGTGCAAACGAGTTATGCATGTAAATTGCACAAATAAACGAAGACCAACAAATATTATTTTTAAAGTAAATTTTATTAGTTTAGGATAACCGAGATGGCTCTAAGAGGTTATACAAATATATAATAATAATAATAATAATAAAATATTTAAGAAAATATTTTCGTCAACCACAGAAATGAATTATTGTGACTAAAATTTTAAATTTTTTTTTATAAAATTTACTATGATATAATTAATAGTGGTTTTACTTACAAAATTATAATTTGATAATGTTTAAAGAAAACGGAGAAGCTTTAACTTTTTAACGAAAACGATTTAAAGTGATTCAAGCGTAAACGATTTGCGATTTATTTCAAATTACACATAGAAACTTTATCGAATTATATTTTTGTAAGTAAAACCACTGTATATATTATAGCAAATTTTACATAAAAAAAAAGTTAAAATTTTAGTCATAATAATTAATTTTTGTGGCTGACGAAAATATTTTATTGAACCAAGAAATTATAAAAAGAGCAATATATCAGTTAAAAAAAGAAAGAAAATTTGACCAATTAGCAGCATCTTGGGACAAACTAGCAATCCTGTCATTGCCAGTTAGTGTTTTAAAAAGACTGTAAAAGCAGTAAATATTTTTGTGAAAAGTAAGTGATGTATAAGCGTAGGCGTAGGGGCCTGATTTTGTCTGGGGAGGGGGGGGGGGGATATGGAAATTTTGTCCGAAAAAAATAAGCGAAACCGAAAATCGATTTTTAAGTCATATTTTTATTAAACACTATTTGTTGAGCACCAAACAAGTTACAACAATAGAGTAAGTTGTAACAGTTTATATAAAATGGGGTACTTAAATACTGCCGTTTTGCTACAGGTTTTCCTTTCTATAATCAAATATTTCATGGTTCAAGATCTGAAGACGTACATTTCGGGCAAAGAGATGATATCCTATATAAAAATCATAAAAAGTTTCGGGTGAAATCGTGATGATTGAAAATATGTGTACTCGGCTTTTGCTCGAGTTTTCGGGTTTAATTGCCCGAAAAAAATTCAGTCGGGCTGAATTTGGAGGTCAATTGACCCCCCCTGAACCCCCGCCTCCTACGCCTATGTGTATAAGTCATCAACCCTTCAATATTTTTGGACTGAATCGTCAAGCAGTGTTTGCAACTGGAACAGAAAATGAAGATCGTTGAGTGGTTTCATATGACAGATTCTGTGACACAGGTGCAGAGCAACTTTTGCAGGAAATATGGATGCAGAGATCCACCCAAAAGAAAGATAGCATCACGAATTGTTAAAAAATTTCAAATAAAATGAAACATAAGCAATCAACCTAAGGGTAATAGTGGTAGGTGAAGAGCCACAACAACTGTGCGACACGACGTAAATATGGTTCATGAAATTATTGCGCGCAGTCCGCAGAAGTCAATTTGACGTTTGTCATCGGAAGTAGATATTTCACGAACATCTGTGCATCGTACGCTTCGTACCGAATTAAAACTTTTTCCCTACAAAATTCATCCACGAGCTGGGAAAGTCATGCTGGCGCTCCAATAGAGTTTCCACGTAGCCTCGCTAAACTCAACATGTGGGTCGCTGTTGGGTGGTATGGTGTTGTAGGTACCTACTTCTTTGAAAATGAAACTGGAAAAGCAGTAATGGTAACGCAAAATTCACATTGCAAGATTCTACAATATTTTTACTTACTACAACTAATTAGTTTGTTCCGTTAAAGAAATAACTGCATTATCTCAGATTCACAGTGGTTTCAGCAGGATGGAACACCACACACTGCTCGTGAAATTCGCAACTTTTTGAGGAAACATTTTTTCGGGTGATTAATCTCCTTTCGTGAGCCAGTGGAATGGCCCCCCCATAATCATCTGACCTCACACTCCCTGACTTTTTCTGTGGGGTTACGTAAAAGACAGGATCTATTCTACCCAGCCTAAGACACTCGAAGACCTAAGGACCAAAGTCCATGAGGAGGTAATCAGCAACATCCCAGCTGAGCTATTTCCAAAAATTATGTCAAACATTTGCGTAAGGTTGAATATTGTGTTAGAAAGAATGGCGATTACACTCAACATGTTGTTTAATTAAAGTTAATAAACTCCAAATGTTTTACGTACCTATTGCGTTTATCTTTATGTCTACAGTAAATTCCTTGATTTTAGCTTAGAACATTTATTTAGAAATAGGGGCATTTTTCGGGGGACACCTGCAATATACAGTTAGAAAAGGGTGCTCAGATATAATCTTTTATTTACATTAATCATTATCAAACATTATCAAACTGTTTACTTATAAACACTGTACTGGAAGAAAACACAAAATTAGAACTGGATGGTAAATAATATGTTCATATATTATGATATATAAACATTTAGTTTCCTGTTTTCGGGAGTTCATTACCGCTTTGAAATATTTGTTTTATTGATTAACAAGTGTGTGTGTGTGTGGTGTGTGTGTGTTGTGTGTGTGTGTGTGTGTGTGTTTACGGAGCATTGCCATGAGTCTGAATTTACCTTTTTAATATACAGGGTGTCCCAGAATTAACTATCTATTTCAATGAAATCGGACAAATTTTTTAAAAACACACTTTTATTTATGTTTATCATGTTTAATATGTGTTAAACATGTATAAATTTCTAAATTTTTTTCATAATTTTATTTTCATAATTTTTTCATAGTTTTTCATAGTTTTATTTTTAGAATGGCAAAGAGACTCTCCAAAAGTTAACGTGTGGCTTGGAATGACCAAATCCAAAATTTATGGCCCATTCTTCTTTGCGGAAGCAACTGTAACAGGTACCGTCTACCTTGATATGCTTCAGCAGTTTCTCGAACCACAGCTTCTTGATGATGGCATTCTTGATAATGTTGTGTTTCAACAAGATGGAGCACCATGTCATTATGCTCTAATTGTTCGAGAATACCTCAACAGACGCCTTCCGAATCGGTGGATTGGACGTGGAGGACCTCGACCTTGGCCTCCGCGTTCTCCGGATTTGACACCCCTGGATTTCTTTGCATGGGGTTTCATAAAAACAAAAGTTTATCGACAAAAGATCAATAGTTTAGCTGAACTTAAAGAACGCATCCAGTTGGCAGTGCGGGAGATAACACCTGAAATGCTTCAAAATGTGTTTCGCAGCGCTGAGGATAGATTTGAAATTTGCAGAGATACAGACGGTGCACATGTTGAAACTTCTCAATAAAGTTTTGACTTATGATTTATAAATCTATTTGTTTTTGTATCATAATTTAGTAATAAACACAAAATTATGTCAGTTTTTATTAAATTTGTCCGATTTCATTGAAATAGATAGGATCAACCGGCGGTCGACCCCTATGTAGCATCCCCTCATTTGCGGGATTTGATGAAGGAGGGAATTGCTGTCTGATCTCCTCCTGCCCTCGTACCCAGCCAGGCATGGCTGATCAGGGACTTCGCACAGGAATCTGTCCAGCTGGTTCTTGAAGTTATTCAGGTCGGTGTGCTGGAGATTCCTCACTTCTTTTGGTAGGACATTGAAAAGCTTTGGGCCTCGTATTCTGAGGGTATTTTCCATCCTCGTTTTCATGGCCCATTGTCCCACCGCAGCTGGGACCGTACAAAATCTGCCTCTTCTCTCATTCCAGTTTGTTTCTATTTCATTTCTAAGGTTAGGGACAGAGCCCTCAAGTATTTTCCATATGTATATATATTATTGTGTACGCTCGCGCTTTCATTCAAGAGAGTAGAGTTTTAGGGATTGTAGTCGAGATCAGTTGTCTTTACCTTCCGTTTCCTCTCTCTCTCTCTCTCTCTCTCTCTCTCTCTCTCTCTCTCTCTCTCTCTCTCCTCTCTCTCTCTCTCTCTCTCTCTCTCTCTCTCTCTCTATATATATATATATATAGATATATATATATATATATATATAAGTGTAAGAAAAATCATTTTTATTATGTAGCAAAGTTTTCCTCAAGTTCACTTATCATCATCAGTATATGTACTAAATTGTCACCAATTTTTACAATTATAAATGAAAGAAATACGAATGTTAAATATTAACATATTTACCTAATGTAAAGTTTGTAAAATGACTGTACTGTAAAAAAGTATGAAATTATTAGAAATTTTGTTGAAAATTCATTTAAAACTAAAATATGGAAAGGCATAAAATCGTTTAATCGGGAATTTCTTCTGAAAATACGAATTATTTCTGAAAGATTAATATCACGTTTTTTCCCTTTACAAATTATTTTAAAATACTCACTGTTAATTGGAGATCTTCATCATATAGTTAAGATAGTACGCTATTTTGACTATGACCATACGCGGGGTTACGCGTAAGGTTAAGAAGTACGTTTTTGGTGTGACTGCTACGTTCTCCGCGCTCATCAATTTTAATTCTATTCGCCCCCGAACCAAGTTCATAACCCCGCGCATTCTATTAGAAGAAACCATGACTATATTTAAGATCACCCAATAGAGAGTGACAACTTAAAAATAATGCGTAAATGGGACAAACGTGACTTACTCATTTTGAAATAATTCCTTTTTTCAGAAGAAATCCAAAATTAAAAGATTTTATTCATTTCCATATTTCGTACACTTATAGATGATGTTCTCAACAAAATTTCTAATAATGTGGTCTTTTTTTACGGTATAGTCACATCACAAACTTTAAATTAGGTAAATATGTTAATTTTTTAACATTCGTATTTATTTCACTAATAAACTGTAAAAATGTATAACAGTTTAATATAACTTATGTACTGATGACGATAAGTAAACTTAGAGCGAAAGTTTGGCGACATAAAAATATCTTTTCTTGAACTGAATTCATTATTTACAACAAAATTTTAATTTACAAGAAACAAATCCTTAAGTAAAGTAGTATATATATATATACCGTATATATATATACCAATTATTTAGTTGTACACAATGCATATAATTTGCAATGATCACAACACATTTTCAGTTGTGTGATAAATCCTTTTATATAATGGAAAATGATTAAGAAAAATGATGACTATTAATATTCCTGTCACTATCACTATTAGTCGCACCTATATTTATAAGTGAGGTTAGGCTAGGTTAGGTTATATGCTGAAAATAAGGTAAAGTTGATAGCCCTTTAAATAAATGGATAAATAAATTAGTAATAAATAAATAAATAACTAAATGTCAAGGGTTTTTCTCATTGGACAGGTCACACAACAACAACAACAACAACAACAAGAGGACATATACTGTAACAACCCACGCTTTCTTATCGCGGTTATAGGTCAAATTAACAATTAGGATTAGATTAGGTTAGGTCGGGTAAGGTGAAGCTTTATAAGGTATAATCAGTCAAGAGAGATTTTCTGAAAAGTTTCCAGACGTAATGAAAATGAGCCGAGCCCCCTAATTAGCGGTAGGACTAAATTATTTTTTAATTTTATTTTTATATTTAATAAGTAATAATTATTAGAGACTTTCTGGTCTTTGTATGAATTACGAGCGAACCAAGATACACGGCTGGAAAAGGAGTCTGTTTGCACTGTTCCATAAGTGTGTGTGTGTGTGTGTATATATATATATATATATATATATCTATATATATATATATATACACACACCTGGTTCACAATAATTCCAGATGGACCGGATGTACCTGCCTATCTGAGATGGATAGCTCAAGAAGGCAACTCTCCCTCACCAAGTAAAGCCACTTCTAGAGATAGGCCCCGCGATCCTGACACATCTGTGCGATAAGAAATCGACAAGCGAAACTCCTACCAACATTATATATATAATATATATATATGTGTGTGTGTGTGTGTCTGTCTAGGCGTATGAAAATGTGTTGATTGAAATTACATATTGTATAAATAAATATATACTTTTTAAAGTCATAAAGTGTGATGTCATTCTGTTAAGCCATTTATAGGTTGAGTGGGACTTATACATCATACGTACATTATCTAAAAATCCAATTTCTCATTTTGAATGGGGTTGACACGGCGCTTGAACTCCACACTAAAGACACACAAATAAATTACAAAATACAAAAAAAAAAATGAAAGTATTAAAATAAAAACACGAAATTGAAATTTTTTCCCGAAAATTCAGACATTTTTACACACACACACACACACACGGTGTGTGTGTGTGTGTGTGTGTGTGTGTGAAATGTCTTTAAATACAAATAAAGTAATTTTGTTTTCAAACAGTTTTAAATACAAGCGATTTGTCTTATATTCTCCAAGACATGCAATGATTCTCAAACTGTGGTACTTATATACCACTGCTGGTACGATGGTATTTCTTGTCAAACTAAATAATAATAATAATAATAATAATAATAATAATAATGGTCTTTTCGGTTTTAGGTCCGGCATTGGATTTTTTCCATGTTTTTGGTATAGACTTAGATTTTTACGCCGATTCCATTTCTGCAATCCGTTTCTTGGAGAAATAAACACGAAAAAAGTTATGGCTCAAAACTTGTATTCAAATATCCACCTATACTTAACCTAACCTAACCTAACCTAACCTAACCCAACCTACCCTGCGTATGACCGCATCGAACAGCTCGAAGGGTACAGCTTCAGTCACAAAACAGTGAACCACAGCGAAAACTTCGTGGACCCTTCAACTGGAGCACACACGCAACGGATAGAGTCGACGTGGAACCAACTCAAACGCGGTAACAAGCGCCGGTGTGGTACGCACCGTTCCATGATCGGCAATGGCATGCCCGAAGAAGAAGGAGGCCATCCGACTGAGGAAGGAAAAAACTCAGGAGGACTCCGCCGTAAAAGAGCTGCAACCGTACAGAGCTGCAATCAAACAGTCCATCGAGGAGGCTCGCTCCCACCTCAGTCCCACAGAAATCGTACTTGAAAACTCAAACAGCCTGACCCTATTGACGTGCGTCATACACGCTCATCTCCTCAATATGGGCACCCCAGGCACATACTCGAAGCACCTAAATGACATGCTCAGGAGAAACGGCATGCCGGAAGTCAACGCCCCCGACGATGTCCCCTCGGCATCTATCTTCGCGGCACGACTCCCAGAAAGGACAACTGCCGCCTCCGACGAATCAGACAGTGAATCAGAACCTGAGCCCGAACCCGTACCCAAACCCGTCTCTGCCCCAGTATCAGACAACGAAGCGGAATCTTACACGGATGCCCCACGACCCCGCCGCACTCGTGCGGGAACGGGAGGCACCGAAAGTGAAGCCCCTAACCGGGCAAACCTCTTGCCCCAAATCTCCTGAGAAGCCGAACACTGAATCCTCTAAGCCGTTACCGAAGAATTGCTCATACCCAACACAAGGCCTCAGATCTGGGGCTGAGGATCGTCGCGAAGGCCCAACCCCTTCCCTAAACCCATGGTGCTATCCCAACTGGTGAAAGGGCTGAGAGAGGGATCTTATAAGTACACCTTCGGAGAATGTGGACACCACTTATGACATCCCACTCTTGATCGAACGACAAGAAATCGCTGTCACGGTGAGGACCTCGACGTTCTCCCGGACCAGGCATTCAAAAAAATTCGTTCAGGAAATGCGACGCGCTCCCCCACAGGCACTGAACCAAAAAGCAAAACACAATCAACATGCACGCGCAACAATCTAACCTAACGATTCTTCAGCAAAATGTACTGCATTGGCAAACGCACAAGACGTCTCTGGCCAATACCTACAGACTAATCGACCCAGACATCATCCTCATTAACTCACACAGCCTAAAGGCACCCCAGCAAATAAAACTGTTCAATTACAACATCATACAATCGAACAGATCGCAAGAACTGCATGACGGTGTTGCAATTGCCGTCAAACGTGGTCTTCGCTTCGAAGAGATCACAAGCTTCGAAGACGAAACACTGGCAGTGAGGTTAAAACTGGGCCACGAAGACCTCATCATTGGGACGACATACTGCCCCCCGAGGAGGGGCACCATCTCATCAGCAGATATTATCAAACTTCTGAACTACAACTGCCCAGTTTACATCATCGGAGACCTGAATGCCAGACATGTGGACTTCGACGATAACTACAGTAACCATTACGGGAAACAACTGGCGGAAATAAACAGAAGGGGGAAAATGAAGTGGCTAGGGCCACATTTTCCAACTTTTTACGGCAGGAACGCCGGAACGATGCCCGACAAAATTATTGCCAATAATCTGGCATACCTCAACACTCATCACTATCCGGGCCCAGCCACACCCAGCGACCACGTCCCTATCATCATGAAGATTGCCTGCGCTCCTTTACAAGTCCCAATCCGTCCCCGCCCTCCATCCGCAAGACGAACTGGGAGGAGTACCAGGCTGACCTCGCCCAACACGAGCCCTCAGAACTGAATGGTGGGGGGATAGCAGCAATTGAAGCTGCCACGGCAGACCTTCTGAAGGCGCTGAAGACTGCCAAGGAAAAACACGTACCCACCATCACCCACCGCATTCTGCCACACCCCTCCCCTCCGAAGAAATCGTCGCCGCCACACGCCAATTAAACGTCGTCAGGAACCAGATGGACAGCGGCATAAATTACCTGCATAACAAACTGCAATACAACATCCTCAGAGCCCGACTACGAGGCTTGTGGATTGAAAAAGAACACGACATGTGGAACGCGCTCGTCGACAGGATAGACGTAGAAAGAGACCCTAAAACCTTCTGGTCACAGATAAGGAAACTAAAAGGAACACCCAAAGCTGAAAAATTCAAGACACTCCGGAATGAAAACGGAAGACCTCTCATCTCGGACCAAGAAATAGCGGAAAGCTTTCGAAATCGTCTCAGAAGAACGTTCAACATAAGCGATGAAGAAAATGACCTGTTCGACGAAGACAATG
>JAJOZX010004892.1:95000-187500 GCA_023014485.1 Bathynomus jamesi | reverse complement strand
AAACATTTCCTAAAAATATTTTGCTCTTCTCGGAGGTGCTCTCAGACGAGTAATATATATATATATATATATATATATATATATATATATATATATATATATATATATATATATTTGTAAATTACATTTAAAAAGTAATTAACAATTACATTGTTTAAAAATTAACTAGCGACAACATTAATTACTTTGCTTATAAATTAGTTTAATTATAGTTACTTTTCTCAAGTAACCGAATTACTTTTCCATTTTGTTTATTTACAAGACGGAAACTAAAGTTGAAATAATTTGTAGTGGGAAGAGCCCCACCCCCCCTTTTATTTTTTTAATAAAGGCATACTTTATGCAGAGTGTCCATAAAATCTGACAGAATAAATATAAAGAAACTATTGTTAATAAACTTTGTTAATAAACTATGATGTTGGGTTTTATGGACACCAGCGCATTAAATTCAATGATCTAACAAAATGTATGGATAACCGTCGTTAAGACGTAATGATGGGGTTGCTTAACCTCCTTCGCAGTATCTAAATTCATATGACGGAGGGAACGTACGAGCTTTACTTGGGACCCAAACCATTTAAGGGTTGGTACATAATCGAGACGCGGAGAACGTTTTCCCATCCAACTAATCTCCAGACCCAATGTTACTTAACTCCGCCGGTGGATGGGATGAGGTGTTACGACATTGACCACGACGTAGCAAACAACCGTTGTTAATGAGCGAGTAAAAATGATAACTAGAAAAATAAACTGGAAAAGAGTTGCCCAAGGTTGCCAAGTCAATATCTCGTAGTAACTCCTTCGGATCTATACCTACTGGATCAACAAAACAAACCCCAACTTACAGACATATAAACAAAGACTAGGACAACTCCACAGACGACACCTGCCACCTGTGCCAGGACACACCACAAACAATTGAACACATTATGACAGACTACCGCTCTAGCACAACATAGGACACAACACAACATCACTGGTGCGCTGAACCTCTGGTCCACTCCGGAGAGGGCGATCGGTTACCTGCGTGCCGCCGGCTTGCTCAATCAGGGTAGGCTGATCGGCTAACCAACAAAACATTGACACTTCAAAAAAAAAAAAACTAACCTAAGTTAATCTAACTCACAATATACTTGTCGATAGAGTGTCAATTCGATCAGATGTTGTAAAGCCAACTCCTTCAGTGACGTAAGGACATCTGAAGAAACAAACGAAATGGAAGGATCAGTGATACTGAAAATTATCCCAATTTGAACACAAGCTAGTCAAATATATGCAGTCTAAGCGTGATACACTCAGATTTTGTACTTTAAGACTGTTTTAAGTAGTACATGCAAGATCATTGTTTTTATTTGATTGTACGCTTGGCGCATAAAGTACCATTGTTCCCATAAGCAGGATACACTGGGCCGTAAGGTGGGTGTAGCTCAGTGTTTCCCAACTATTGCAGCCAAATGATACATTCATTATTTTATGTACAGTATACACTGTACATATACAGATATACATTTTGTCAAAATACTCTCTATACAGTATATATATAAATAAATTAATGGGTGTACAGGGTGTCCACAATGTCTTGTCACCCGAGTAAAATACTAACTGATTTTCGTTTTTCTTTCAGACCTATTTGAAATGTGTGATAGCAGCAAATATACGATTGAACCACGCATATTGGCGAGTACTTGGGTCCATGATCGAGCACGTAATGGCAAAACCATTGAAAATATTCGTGCAGACTTCAGTACCGATTCAATGGTGGAACTCCTCCAAAAAGGAGCTGCACCATTGAATCGGTCCTGCAAGTCTACACGAATATTTTCAATGGTTTTGCCATTACGTGCTGGCTCATGGACCCAGGTACTAGCCAATATGCGTTGTTCAATCGTATATTTGCTGTTATCACGCATTTCAAATAGGTCTGAAAGAAAAACGAAAATCAGTTAGTATTTTACTGGGGTGACAAGACATTCTGGACACCCTGTACTTTAGGTGCCAACAATACAACTGAACAAAAATAATGCATACATTATATAATTATGGTCCTAAAGTACAAAATTATAAAAGTACAAATGTACAAAGTACAATTAAACTCAGTAATTAGTTACTCAACCGTTTTAACCTCACTTTTCCGCTGAAGTGGAGTAAAGTGCCTGATTTATATGCACAGTCGGATTCAAAAATAGCTTCACACCCTTATTTCAAATACTGGAATAAAAATGTGCAGCTATTTCTGAAGGTGACTAAGTCACACGGACAAAGTACCCGTGTTCTAAATAGGACAATACAAGCAAAAATAAGGCACACGGAATTTTATTTTAATGAAATTTTGACGCAAATTTACGGTACATGTTTCATGTACAGGTTTTACTCTTTTAGGGCTACTTCGTGGCCACGTCGCAACACCGCTTCCCGTTCGATCAGCGAAGTTAAGCGACATTGGGTCTGGGCAGTAGTTGGATAGACGACCGTCCTCCGCGTTCAGATGATGTACCGACCCGTAGTTCAGATTCCACGTAAAACTGTAGACCCCCTCCGTCACGTGACCTCTGCCTTTACGAGTAGGAAAATAGTAAATGGAGAGTAATAAATGTACCATACATTAAAAAAGGTTATTCTGGTCTATGGTAACCATTCGTGGTATACGCTTTTATCCGTATTTTTAAACGATTTCTTTTTAGAAATAGAAGCGAGACAAGGGAAAATTATTAATTCCCACTAAATGTCATTCCCATTCCCATTTGAGGTACGCGAGTGAGTGCCCGAGGGGTATTTTCCATCTACGAATCAAATTTCAAGTGGGTATCCTGTACAATATAAAAATGGGTATGGATCGATTTGAAAATTGCCTCATTCGAGATGTCTACTCGCGTATTTCTCATTTTTGAACCAGGAATGAAATAGGAAATGATACTGAATGGAAAGATACCCGGGCAACTGGCACGAGTCCGCTGTTTATATATATAATATACTGTAGGTTGGAAGATATCGTTCTCCTAACTCTATTGACTGCAGTATATACTGTACTAGCCTTTTCAGTATGCCCACACGTATCTAAGTATACCCATACGTACGTATACGGGTGGTTCGCGTACGCAAGGACGTTATAATGAGAATCATTCACTCAACCAACCAACTAAATCTGTCACGTGTCATCATTTCATGAAAAGAAAATAAGTTTTGAAGAAATTAAATTTCATTTTATAAGCGAATGATTTAATGAAACCTTAAATGGCATCTGACGCATCAATCTATTTTCACTAATGATAAATTCCATGTACGTGAGTGAACAAGTGAACTTTGCACGCAGGCACACACGCACACACACATACATACACACACACATATATGTAATTCCAGGGTGGTTTTCAATTTATATAAAATATTGATTGAAATATGATTTATTGATTTATATATATAAGATTAGTTCCATCAGTAATTACAGGTAGGAGTTGACTGAGAATACGACTTTGATAAAGTATTATTGCAAAGTGAAACTGCAGAATTACACTAGAAAGTATATATATATATATATATATATATATATATATATATAATATATGACAGGCGACCATGAAAATAAAACCAACTTTCTCCAACAAATCTCCCAAATGAGGTGGCATGCTGCAAGGGGGTCGACCTCAGATCAATCTTGAACCGTCGTTCGAAGACATCAAGATAAGGTCAAGATTATATATATATATATATATATATATATATATATATATATATATATATATATATATATATACGATCCCAGTAAAATTATACAAATTACTATCGTATGAAATTGCCAGTAAACTAATGAATGAATTAGCAACACAAGGTATACTCCCTGACAGTCTAAAGGAAACCAGAGTATGTCCTGTATTTAAGTCAGGAAATCCAAACACTCCATCCAATTATCGCCCCATTTCTGTACTGCCAACTTTAAGTAAAGTATTTGATAAAAAATCGTGTACAATAAACTTAATAAATCCTTAATCAAAGACGATATTTTAACTAAAACACAATTTAGGTTTAGAGGTGGGCATACAACAAAAGATATCAAATCCAAAATATCAAGATTTCTATTCCTATTATTTAAACTAAAAAAAGACCCTTCCTCAAAACGCACTTCCTACCCTATATTATTCTTTCATCCATCCACATTTATTATATTGCATTACAACATGGAGTACCTTAATGAAACGTCTAAAACATCCTTTAAATTTAATTTTATGAATGACTTTCAATTTAAAGAATTTTAAAGAATTAAATATTTTAAAACTAAATGACTTATAAAAATTCAATGTGTGAAATCCAATGTTGTCGTCAGTATGTTCAAAGTTCTCAACAAAAATCAACACACATCACCCATTCAAAGAATAATTATCCTCCATCAAATACATCATCATTGTAACACTTGACTCTCCGGAGATTTTATACACAAACCAAACTATACAATAGAAACTGCGGGAAATGTGCTCTCTTTCAAAGGAGCGGATGTATGGAATGCAATTTCCATAAATGGCAGACAGGTGTCATCACTAAATGTATTTCGCAAATCACTGAACAAATACTTCATTAGCTCTGACTGATGCATAAGTTCACTTCTGCCATTATTACAATAGTAATTAAGTTTGCATTTTATAATTAAATACCTAAAATAGACTAATTTCATTAAGCACTTTTAATATCATAATTTACCCTTTTTTTACATTAAGCATCATTTATTTTCTACTAAATATATAATTTATCATTTTATTTAAAATTATATAAAATTATCAAACACTTTGCCAGCTATTTTTGTAAATTTTTACCTTGTGTTTATTATTATATTATTATCATTACTTCCTATTTTCACTTCTCTTATGTAATAAATAAACTCACTCCCACAGATTCTACCTAAAAAGTTCTCTCCCATGCTTCCAATGGCATATTCAGATTAGAATACTGTGAATATATTAATGCCATATCAGACATCTGAATTATACAGAATAATATTGAAAAATATCCTGAAACTCCGTCACTCGCATTCTTTTATCGAATGGAGGGTTTTGCTTTTTGTTATATAGAGGGCCGGATTAACATTTTTTGTGCCCCGGGGGGCCGGGGCATGTCTAATATTCGCCCCTCCCCCCACCAATGAATTTTATTTGCAATAAAAAAATCAAATTCCATTTAACTGATATTTAATTAAATCAAACTTTACTTTTGAAGAACAAACAAAACAGAGTCAAAATAAATAAATAAAGATAATAATCATATTCTTCTGAGAAAAAACCAAAGTAGAGCACTTTTCGGCTCTTCCCTCTGTTCTCTTGCGAAGTCCAGGAAATAATTTTTAATAATTCGGATTCAGTGTTCAGAAGCGCCAAGTTGTTGAGTTTTTCCTGTGATATAAAAGATCGAAGATAATTTTTAACCCTTTTGAGTAGTGATGTACCGATCAATCGGTATCGGCACCGGCAGAATCGGCCATTTTGGGGGCATCGGCAAAATTTATCCGATTCTCTCACCGATTCTTTGAAATTTTAAAATTTTCATTACAAAACAAAATCTATATTTATAGAAAAATTAACATACAAAAAAAACTATGGTACTTTTGCATTATCCTCCCAACACTAATTTTTTTTTATAACGGCTAACGCCTGCGGCGGGCTGTTTTTACCGTAACCTAACCTAACCTAACCTAATACCAACACTAATTTTTTTTATAATGGAAGGAAAATAAAGTACCATAACCAAAACCAAACCAACATTATATAAAAAAATTAGTGTTGGGAGGATAATGCAAAAGAACCAAAACTATTCACGATAATTTATATTTATTTCAAGGTGTAACTGTATAAAATACATTTTCCACTCAAAAAAGGCAAAGCTTAATAAGTTAAGTTACCCATAAATTTATACTTTCCCTAAGTAGCTACTCTCTAAATATTGTAAACTATTGTAATCTCCTACTCTATATTGATAATAATTCTATATTAAGTTGTACTTTATAATTTATATATTAAACCATTTTATTACTGTATGTTGACTTTATTTTAAGTATTTTAGTAATTTTATAAACCCAAATTACAGTATATACCCATTTTTTGGATCTCCGATCAGGGCATCCCGCCTTCTTTAGTTAGCTTTATAAGGCTGACTAACGAAAATATCACGATCTAACCTAACCAGTCGTCAAGGGCGTACAGTTGACCTAACGATTGGTTAGGTTAGGTCGTGATATTTTCGTTGGTTAGCCTTATAAGGCTAACTAGAGAAGGCTGGGGTCCCTGATCTTCAGGTGATCCCATTTTTTTTATTCAAACTCACCACCAGGTACTTGACATTTGAATGAAAACCATTTAACATCACTTTAGCTATGGTATATGAGTAACAAATGCTGGGACCATATATTGTGGAGTGAGGTAAGGAAAAGCATTGTAAAAATTTAAAAATATGAAAATTTAAAGTTTTCAAATTAAGAGTAGTAAAATGTATGAAGGGAAGAGATTTTTTAAGACAAAGGCAAAGAATCGGCATCGGTATCGGCATCGACTAAGTTTTGGAATCGGTACATCACTACTTTTAAGCGCCGAACTGTCGCTTATTGGTAAGGAATAATAAATTTTCAAACATATCTCTAAATTTGGAAAACTACCCTCTAATCTCTTCTTGCTTTTGTTTTAAATAAATTAAATTCGTCGTTAGATTTTGATTTAGCATTAGAAATTGTGTATGCGACACCTTTCAGTCGTAAAACTTCTTGTACTGTATAAAGTCAGGTTCCAAATCTTCTATATAAAACTTGACACTTTTATCGTCATAATCAGTTAAATAAAAAATAAAACCAAATCTTATAAATATTAAATCATAAGCAGAATTTCTGCGGTGCAATTCTGAAATAATATTGTTTATAATCGTATAAAATGTTTCTATTTTCATTTTTTCGCTTCCTCGGAATTGCGTGTCTTCTTTGTTCACGTCATCGTAAAAATGTTTTCTTTGACGTTTCCTAAATATTTCATGTACGTACTTATCGTTTTTACACATTTCTTTTCCCTCCATTTCCATCTCATTGAATTGTCCCGAAATTTTTTAAAATATTCATTTATTAATTAATAATGAATCGTACAACATTGCAACTGTAGAAAGTTCCGTATTTATCGACTGTAATTACTTACTAGTCGCGTTGAACGTATTCAAAATAGAAGTTCACATCACTGTCATGAATACGTAGTATCTAGCTTACTTACTTTATTTAGTAAAGGATGAAGCTTCTTCACGTGTTGCATTAATTTGAAGATTGTCTTCATAATTTCTTCTAATTCGTCCTTTATTGGTTTGTAGCCTTTACTTAAAGCAGGGCAGGCATCATCATCTCGGCATGACCAACGAGTAGCTGAGAGCTTCTTTACTGCGACGGTATCAGATTCAGAAAAAAACTTCGTACTAAGTACGTTCCACTTTAGTGTAGAATTGGCAAAAAAAATGTTAGATATTAGATATTTAGCGCCCTTTCCGCAAATACGCCCCGGGGCAGCTGCCCCTTCTGACCCCTCCCCCTTTAATCCAGCCCTGCTTATATACCGGGTGTGTGTATAAAGTAAGGCGAATGAAGAGACAAATCCGATTTGAATTATATTAACGAGAGTGAACATGGACGAGTAATATTTATTGCATTTACTTTATAACAAGTGGATATTCGATTGTAAGGTTTACAAGTTTACAAGTTAAAAAACAGGTTGAAACTACGAGTAGTTTGAACCAGTTCAAATCGGATTTGTTTTTGCAGTTGTGTTACGAAATTAGTTTAAGCCATTTCAAATTAGATTTGTCTCTTCACTTGCATTACTTTATACACATCATATATATATATATATATATATATATATATAAAGAACGAGGCTTGTGTAAAAGAGCGTCCGCATAAGATGAGGAGAAAGAACGAACAAATGAAAAATGAGGCACCTCCCAGGAATCGAACCCGGGATCATCCAATTGCCGGTCGGACATGCTAACCACTACAACAAGGTCCCCAATCAGTCAGAAGTCGTAATTCTCCTACATACGAGCGGAATCGAATGCCCTGAGGGGGCACCTTCTCATGCCGTACATATATACATTTTAACTGCAAACAACACAGTATAATTAATGTAAAGAACGACGCTTGTGTAGAAGAGCATCCGCACAAGATGAGGAGAAAGAACGAACATGAGAAGGTGCCCCCTCAGGGCATTCGATTCCGCTCGGATGTAGGAGAATTACGACTTCTGACTGATTGGGGACCTTGGTGTAGTAGTTAGTATGTCCGACCGGCAATTGGATGATCCCAGGTTAGATTCCTGGGAGGTGCCTCATTTTTTTTTCATTTGTTCGTTCTATCTCCTCATCTTGTGCGGACGCTCTTTTACACAAGTGTCGTTCTTTACATTGTGTATATATATATATATATATATATATATATATATATATATGTGTGTGTGTTTTAGGTCGACCCTAGAATATGGAGAAGAAACACTTCATATTAGTTACGGAATTACTATGACACACTTCAAATACCAAATACAAACTACAAATTCCGCCAATTTGTAGTTTGTATTTGAAGTTTGTCATAGTAATTCTGTAACTAATTTGAAGTGTCTCTTTTCCATAATTCTAGGGTCGACCTGAAACACCGTGTGTGTGTATATATATATATATATATATATATCATCAACGTTTAAGACTGTCAATAAATTAAGTTAAAGTTGAAAGAATGGTCTCACAGTTTTGCAAAAAAAAAAAACGCTCTGTCTGCATATTTATTCAGGGTACGAGCAGCTCGCAGTGTCATTGCTAAGTACATAGAGAATTAAACGTACGGACAAGGTTTTCGTACAAGGTTCATTACCGGTGGAAGCAAGAATGTTCTTGTGTTATCGTAATCAATGTTATCGTAACCAATAAAGTTCATAATCACTTACTGTACTGCATTGTGTTTGTGTCACTAGTTTGCATTACAGACACTTCAAGCTCTACGGGTTCGTGTGTGTATATATATATATATATACAACTATTTTTTATGCTTAAGTTAGTTAAAACGTATGAAAAGTGTCTAGCTTAAAAGCCTGTAAATTAAATGAAGGTATAGCTGTAAAAATATTAATTTGGAAGGACTTTACTTACCAATTAAAAAAGGGGGGGTATACCCACCCTGTCTTAATTTCAGTACACTATTAGCACGCCATGAAGCATAACCAACTATTATGCCTTAACTGCTTCAATATAAAGGCATTCTTCTGATGCTCAAATTAAGTAATTGTAAAATGTAAGAGCTTTTTATACGCCCTGAGGCATAAAAAGATTTCAGTATATATATATATATATATTATGTTGTGTGTGTGTGTGTGTGTGTGTTATTTTTCTTCTTATTTTGGGAAATTGTAAATATTTTCACTAAGAATTTTGCAGTTGAAAACAAATTTCTGAAATTTTCTTGAAATTTTTTTGCGTCGCAAAGAAATGTTTGTCTTTGAAGAAGTCACAACACATTAATTATTCTCACAATAAATTATTATTTCTGCATTTTTATTTTAGCATTTTCACAAATATAAGCAAAATTTATACGATTTTATTTACTGAAGGTAAATTAATTAAAGAAAAACTACGCAAAACTCGTTATCTGTACGACGTAAAAATTAAAAAAGGACAATTCTCCTAATATTTTGGTGACATCTCACGTACCATTATGATGTACGGAAGTTATTTTTCTTGGATATCATTCGAAAATATTACATTTCTAATGGAGTAACTTACATTTTATTTATAGGTTATTTTTCTTTTAATATTAATTAGAAATATATCGCCGAATCTCATACTTGATATTATTTGATATTACTGAAAACTATCCGTAGTAGTTATTAATTATTATTATACTTTATTTATAATGAGTCAACTTTCTTTTACTTTGAAAATAAAATTCAATTTACGCCATTAGAAGCGTAATATTTTCGTATGATATCGAAGAAATAACTACACCGTAATTTGGTGGCAGACGAGATGTCATCTAAATATTAGAAAAACTTTCCTTTTTAATTTTACAGTGAATAAGAGTCAGCTATTAATTTTGGTGATTAGATATTATTGGAATTTACGGTATAAAGTGAATATTAAGTATTGTTTAGCCATTTAAGGGAATAATTATTGCTGGTGCCGATTCTCATTTTGTACTTTATTTACTTTATTTTATTAATTTTAACCAAACAAACAGTATATAAAAGGTTTGCGTAAAACCGGAAGGTTCGAATATGCTGTTATTATGAATTCTTGGTCCAGTTTGTGTTGAGAAAGTCTGAGGTGATATGAATGTATTTGTGATTAGCATTGGTGCAGTTACGTTGCCCCGAGGAGGAAACAAACTCGCGATGCATATTACTCCTGATGAATCATGCACCAGGATCTTTTAACAACCGAGAGAGTTTGCAATGCAAACGAATGACAAACGCACGTGAAAGGATTATAGATCGGGTCATTCATTTGAATATAACTCAAAGCAATCTTGCTTTCATTGCTAATGAACTACGGACAGAAGCCTCGTTAGTATATATATATATATATATATACATATATATATACACAGCTGGTAATAATGCTTCGAGCTGCTTGTATACCGTGAATAAGTACATGGGCGAAGCGATGCTTTTTAAAAGCCAGTGAAGCCTTTCTTATGACTAATCTGCAAACAATCTTTGTCTTGCATGAGTTTCTCTCTCTCTCTCTCTCTCTCTCTCTCTCTCTCTCTCTCTCTCTCTCTCTCTCTCTCTCTCTCTCTACTATATATACAGAGAGAGAGAGAGTGAATGTATGAATTACAGAGGTATAAGTCCGTTGAGTACAGTGGGTAAGGTGTATTATGGGATAGTGACAGAAAGAGTTCGTGTTATTACAAAATACTTGGTGAGTGATGAGCAAGGAGAGTTCTGAGGTGGAAAAGGGTGTGTAAATCAAGTGTTTGCAGTTAAGACAAATGATTGATGAGGCATGTAAAAGGGATTGCAAAGTATACACGGCTTTTATGGATCTTGAGAAAGCGTATGATAAAGTGAATCGAGAAGCACTATGGTTGGTCCTGGGTACAGTATACAGTATATGGGGTTGGTGGTAGACTCACGAATGCGGTGAAGAGTTTTTGTGATGGAAGTAGTGCGTGTGTCAGAGTAAATAAAGAACTGAGTGATTGGTTTCATATAAGTATTGGTGTGCATCAAGGATGTGTGATGTCTCCGTGGCTGTTCAATCCGTTTATGGATGAAGCGACGAGAGAGGTGAAAGTGCAACTGCTTGAAAGAGGATTGAACTTGGTGTGTGATAGGAATAGGCCTGTCGAATCTGTTGTATGCGGATGATGCTGTGCTATTTGCTCAGAGTGAGTGTGATTGACAAGAGATTAAGAGTTTTGTGGTAGTGTGCGAGAGAAAATTGTTGAAGGTGAATGTGGGTAAGAGCAAGTTATTGACTGTGGAGAGAGAGAGAGAGAGAGAGAGAGAGAGAGAGAGAGAGAGAGAGAGAGAGAGAGAGAGAGAGAGAGAGAGAGAGAGAGAGATTCGAACTGTCATGTGATGGTGAATGGTGAAATATTAGAGGTGGTAGAATCTTTTAAGTATCTGTAATGTGTTTTGAGCAAAAGAGGTACGATTGCGGATGAAGTTAATAGTGGAGTGAATCAAGGAAGAAAGGTGGCGAGTGCACTGAAAGCGTTTGCGAGAAAGCGGAGATTGGGTAGAGATGTTGTAAGATGTTTACGTGGAGGTTTGTTAGTAGTGACACTTTTGTATGGGTATTAAACACTGGCACGGCATGAAAGAGAGAGAGTTCAAGGATGAGAGTGGCTGAGATGGATAACCCGAGAAGTATGTGTGACGTGAGTCTGATTGGTAGAGTAAGAAATCGTATGGTTCCGGAAAGATGTGGTGTTCAGAATTCAGTGGAAGTGAAAATTGAGGAGAGTCAGTTAAGGTGGGTTGGACATGTTGAAAGAATGAAAGATGGCAGTTATAAGAGAGTGTATAAGAGTATTTGCGAAGGTAGAAGGAGCAGACAAAAGCCGAGAAGACGATGGATGAACATGGTGAATGAATACGTGAGGAAACGTGGACTCAATCTGGGTGATGAACGAGAAGTGGCCGCAAATAGGTTGGAATGGAGTTTTGTTCTAGCTACGTGAGTTAGGGAATCTCTCATTTTATTTTTGACAAGGGCCGGAAGCGCCACCGCGCATGAGTACGAAGAGCCGCAGTTGTGGAATTTCGCCATATGGGGTATGGGGGCGTTGGTCCACCAGGACGCCCGTATGTGAATGGATGTGTACGCTTTATTTTCTGCCTTTTCTCTTTTTTCACTGACTTCTATACTTTACATCAAGGTTGATTTCTGACTTCTTACCCTACATATAAAAATCTCATTTCCCAAGGATTTGGGATGAGTCAGAAGTCCTTCCTCATAGGATAATATCATATATTTAAGTAAATATATGAATTTCATATTGATATTTGCTCTTTATTTTCAATCTGAATTTATCATTTATACCGAATTTATTTCTCACCCCTTCCTAGGAATGTCGAAAGGACAATTTGAACGTCTTTTATAACTATCAATCGCGAACTGTACGCGATGTTTGAAAGAAAATATAAAATAACGTATAAACTTAAATATATAATAATATCCTATGAGGCAAAATTTCTCACTCGCTCTGTATACATAAACTTAAAAATATTACATTGTAAAACCGAACATTGTTTAAAAGTACTCGTAAACTAAAATAAAAATCATAGAATAGATAATAAAAATCAGAATAAAAATGTTAAAAGAAATCATGAGATACAAAACACATTTAACTAACTCAAATAAAAAGTTAGGAATTAAATACAAATTCATGGATTTGATCACTGATATATATATATATATATATATGATACACACAGACCGCTATATATATATATATATGAGCATGTATGGTACTGGATTAATTGGTAAGTTGATTGTATTCTCTGTAACGTATAGTTAAAATTATTTTCTCCTTCAAATCTGTTATATCTTATTTCTCTATGAGAACGGACTTTTGTTACACCCTGTTGTTACACATTGTTTTGAATAATTTAATAAAAGATTT
Source organism: Bathynomus jamesi (assembly GCA_023014485.1). Classification (NCBI taxonomy): domain Eukaryota; kingdom Metazoa; phylum Arthropoda; class Malacostraca; order Isopoda; family Cirolanidae; genus Bathynomus; species Bathynomus jamesi. The sequence continues at coordinate 174,380 of JAJOZX010004892.1, read as the reverse complement.
ATTGTAAAATGTACAGAATTAATTGTTTGAATTTATATATATATATATATATATATATATATATATATATATATTATATATATATATATATATATATATATATATATATATATATATATACAGAATTAATTGTTTGAATTAATTATATATATATATATATATATATATATATATATATAGAGAGAGAGAGAGAGAGAGAGAGAGAGAGAGAGAGATATTAAATGAACATTTTCTTGGCAGATCAATAGTCCATATGACAACTAGTAATACTAAAAATTCAAACATGAAAATACAAGTAATAAAAAAAAGCAATTTCGATGTTAAGCGAAGCTTCAGACAAACGCTTTCATTCCACGAAGCTCATAGTTTAGATGACATACGGTTGGAATAATGAATAGCTTCGATAATTGGATTAACTAAGTTTTGTATTATTTGCATCAGACTGTATTCAGCGCGTATTGTTACCTCCGAGAGGCTTCAAACATTGTGATTAGCGAACATTTGTCGAGCTGAACATCTGGGGAGAAACTTGTGTAGCAGTCTAAGAGGTCTGTTATAAAGTAAATTAAGGGGTCTAACAAACCCATTTTCATAATTAGCCCACAGTTGGTACCCATATGTAGCGCACAAACTTCGATTTTTTTTTTTTTTTTTTGTCTGAGTAGTGTTTGACGTGTTTTTTGTGTTTTGGGGGTTCGTTTTTAAAAGCAAAAAAAAAAAAAGCAAAAAAACATTCTGACAATACTATATTTAAGTCAGCATTAAAGATGCTGGTGACAATTCCCCTTCCCCCCCATATAATATATATATATATTAAATAAATTCTTTACAACCATTATATAAATTCGTGTTCTGAAATTAATATAACAAAAAACTATTACGACTTTGATTACTCGGTGGTCAAATATTCAAGGAGAAATAGTCATTCCTGGAGTACTTTTTTTAATTAAAAGTTGAACCATTGAGGCAAAATTCTTTTAAAAATTCAAATGAGTGTATTGGTACACCTGGAATGTGTATAAACACTGTACAGTATGTTCGTTTGTACTAGTTTCATTTTAAAAAGTTTACTATTTCAATTTATAATATTTAAGTTGCCATTTGATATATTTTTTAATAATATTTACGGGTGTTCGAAGAATGGGTATGGTGAGCTGTACGTTAGTTGTTTTTTTTTATGTAGGCTTTGGAGTAATGATTTCACATTTGAGGTTAATAACTCTCACTTTAAACTCTTAGCCAGAGGAGAGGTTATGACTTTACCTTATACAACTAAATACCCAATCTCAACAACCCAAAATTATTTAAAATTATGTTGATTTCTTTCAACGTGCTACGAATTTGAAGTTATTGTTGGTGCCAACTTGATTTTCCCACGATTTGGACAATGGTCGTTCGTTTAGCTCTATGTACTAGAACAGGGAAGGGGAAAGAAGGGGAGGGAGTAGCGTGAGACACGTAGACACTCGCACTTACCGGAGAATACTGTTATACACACACCCCATCTTTTGGAAGTCACGGTCAAACCAAAAGAATGTGTTACGGTCTACGCAAAAGCCATAGTTTTCATTTCTTCTTTTAACTCTAATTTTTCTACTTTTCTTATTTTCGGGGTAACGGCATCTGATCGACTTTAAGACATTCTATCGACAAGTATATGGTGGTATAGATTAAGTTAGGGTAGGTTAGGTTAGCGTGTTAGGTTAGCGGGTTAGTTTACGTTAGGTTAGACTAAGTTAATTTTTTTAGAGTGTCGATGTTATTGTCTTGTCAATCCGATAAGTGTTGGTCTTTATTTTTGTCTGGCGATTTTTTCCAGTGACGTAATCACTGTATAATATTTTTAATATATATATATTACGGGTGTAAGTTGACAAGTAGAAGGTTCGAGACAGCAGTTGCGAAAAACTTTTTTACGCATAGAATAGTAAATACCTGGAATGGTTTGCCGGTAGAAGTAATTAGTAGCACTTCTATAAACATGTTTAAGAATCGATTAGACGCGCATGTTGATAGAAAGGGTATAGGTATAGTTTAAGGTAGTAAAATTAAGGCTTTGTGGGGATAGATCCCACAGCTCAACACAAGTGTTGTGGGATATAGGGAGGCAGCGTCTTGGGTTAGGGGATACTCTCTGTCCTTACACACCCCATTTAAAGAGATTCCTCTGCCGAGCGGTGCCCCCCATAGTACTGTGAGGTATTGAAAAACTCATGATCTTCACTTGCCCCACAAACACCTTTAAATGGGAGACCCTTAATGGGTGCACACACATTTCTACATTATTGTACAGTCTTTACAGCCACACCTACACTTTTCCTCGTAAGTGTATATATTGTAATGTATATGGTTGTAAATTTTGACTTGGTCCGCAATCGATATGGACCGTGACTTGATGGATACCGTAATGAAATTGACTGGAATCTTTGGATCTGATATATTTGCATGTCCGTTATAAATAGATATAGAGTGTAACATATTTGTGGATAGTAGTCTATTATGACTTGATCCTCTGGATCCAGAGATTCTATATTTAGTTTTAAATCGATAATTAATTAGTTTTAAATTGATAATTATTTAGTTTCGTAAAAATTGGTCGTTGTCAATTTACCGGCAGTTTTTGCGTAAATTTATTATGTTCTTGTGGTTCGGAACCCACGTAAAATTGTAGGTCCCCTCCGCCACCACGGAGGACATACACAATACACTATTACGAACACAGTTAGGTAGACCAGCCATGAGTGGATCCTAGGGTCTTTGTTGGTCTGAAACATATAACATTAACATTATATATATATATATATATATATATATATATATATATATATATATATATATATATATATATATATATATATTACTAGTTGACCGACTCACACCAGTATACCCGAGTTAATTCTTTCCAATTTCGAAGTAGTACTCTTAATAGGCTCGTAACCAGCGCCCATAGTTCAGGCGGTAACACCGTTTCCCTTCAAGCGAAATGAAAACACTGGGGTCGGGGTTCAGTTCCCGATACTAGTTAATAATAAGCAAAGAATTAACGCAATGAACCGCATCAGTCTAACCAGAGCGCTATGCTAGTTTGTGAACCGACTCACTGATTATTTGTTGAAGGTTGTCTTTGTGAACGGAGAACAACAGCGAGCTTGTTCTGTTCCATTTGATCACTGAAATGTGCCTAAATATTTTCCTGATCATCCATCGCGGATTTGAGCCTACGATTACGAAACGGAAAGAAAGAAGTCGAGCATTTTATCGCGTACTGCGGCTGTAGTGCCGCGCGGAGATGTCGGTGTGAGTTGGCATCACCAGTGGTGGATTCAAAATTTCTCCATAGAGGAGGGGGATCCCGCGGGTTTACCAATCAAATTATAATTTGACAAATTTGAAATTTAAGAGGATTTAGAGGAGGACTTTAGTTGTCAAAATGAGATAAGACTCAAAACAATGATGGTTGATGTGCCATTTTCAGTTCCTAATAATAAATATTACAAAAGATGTTTTCATTATATATAGTTTTTATATATGTATTCTTTTCCATGGGGGGGGCCTCGGCATCCCTGCCCTCCCACTGTGAATCCGCCAATGGGCATATCAATGCGAATGCAACAAGCATGCTACTCTCCATTCCGAAGTAAAACTTTCAAGAATGTCTCCAAAAGTGTACACACACACACACACACACACATATATATATATATATATATATATATATATATATATATATATATATGTGGCGGCGTAAAAGTCGCGCATCATAGGAATTTTCAGTGTTGATTATAATACAGGGTGTCCATAAATTATTCACCCCATTATAAGCCTTAATAAATTCGTTATTATAGGAGCTATCTTAAAACGGTTTGCGGCAATTAATAACACAACTCAAGAATTTTTTTTCTTTATTTCGCAGAACATCCACTAGGGGCACAATTGCGACAGTGAAGGAGAAAGCAATGTGTGCTGTGGATGTGGGAAACCAAATCTCCAATTACTGTACAGAGACGTTTTCGGGAGGAATATCAGAAAACTCCACCAACAAAGCAATCACTCAAGCGATGGCTGAAACAATTTCAAGAAACTGGCAGTGTGCTACATCAGAAAGGGGCTGGTAGGCCTAGTGTGTCTGAAGATAAGATAGCAGGAATTCAGGAGGCGTTTATCCGAAGTCCTACAAAATCCATCCGCCGAGCAAGCCGAGAACTGCAAATACCGCGTTCAACAGTGCATAAAGTGGTTCACAAGAGGTTGAAACTTTATGCTACAAATTGCAAACCTTGCAGAAAACTTCTACCAAATGACAAACCCAAACGGGTACAGTTTGCTGTTGACATTCTTGACCGTATTGATGAAGATGAGCATTTTTTGAACACTGTCGTTTTCAGTGATGAAGCGACATTCCATCTGTCTGGTAAAGTCAACAGACACAATTGCCGTATATGGGGATCAGAAAATCCGCATGAATTTATTGAACACGAACGCGACAGTCCCAAGATAAACGTTTGGTGTGCTCTCTCCCATAACCGTGTGATTGGACCATTTTTCTTCCATGATAACACTGTGAAGGCTACAAATTACCTAGATATGCTTGAATGTTATGCTGCACCTCAGCTTGAGGATATGCAGCCCCGTGTGTTCTTTCAGCAAGATGGGGCACCGCCACACTGGGGATTAGAAGTGCGGAGGTTCCTCAATGAAAAGTTCCCTTCTCGTTGGATCGGGCGAGATGGCCCTTTTCCATGGCCTCCTCGTTCACCGGATATGACGCCTCTGGATTTCTTTTTATGGGGCTACACAAAGGACAAGTGTATGCAAAGAAAGTTAATAACATCACAGAATTAAGACACCGGATTGAAGAGACATTAGCTTCCATCACGCAAGACATGCTTCTTAATGTTTGGAACGAAATCATCTATCGCCTTGATGTTCTGCGTGCTACCAATGAGGTTCACGTGGAGGTTTACTGAATTAAAACAAAAATTTCTTGAGTTGTGTTATTAATTGTCGCAAACCGTTTTAAGATAGCTCCTATATTAACGAATTTATTAAGGCTTATAATGGGGTGAATAATTTATGGACACCCTGTATATATATTTTTTTTTTCCTTTAAGGTACCAAGCTCACCCTCTCGTCTATTGTTAATTTCGCAGCCATCCCCTACCTAAAAGAAAAAATAATATATTATAATCAACACTGAAAATCCCTATGATGCGCAACTTATGCGCCACCCTGGGTATATATAATTTATTATCTTAATATAAATATTGTAGATGTCAAATATGCTGTTTTGATAATTCTATATAATTACATGCATACATGACCATGTAACGACTTCTACATAAAAACAAACGAGGGAAAAAAAGAATTGTTCTTAATGTTAATAAAGTCCATGTTCTTTCAAAATACTGTTATCAAAATGATATACGAGTTCTTTTTTAATGTATAATAGATGGAGCATTTCATATATGAAAGTTGACAGATAGATAGATATATATGAGAGAGAGAGAGAGAGAGAGAGAGAGAGAGAGAGAGAGAGAGATCTAAGGTCATTTGACGGAGGGGACCTACATCTTTACGTGGAATCCGAACCACGGGTCGCTACGTAGTCAGGACGCAGAGAACAGTCTCCCATGCAAGTACTATCCGAACTAATGTCGCTTAACTTCGCTGATCAACGGGAAGAGGTATTATGACATTGGCTACGATGCAGCAGAGAGAGAGAGAGAGAGAGAGAGAATCATGTATTTACGTATATTATCGAATGATAAATGTACATTTGTATTAAGGTTAATTCCCAGTCTATAAATTTACTCCCGTCGAGTTCCTATTAAACCAATGATGGATTCTGTCAAGTTTTGGAATGCTGAACTACGAGATTCGTGTTTTACACTGACCTCAACATTCGTTGGAGACGTCATTTTTGGCTTTGTAACATTGCCGTTAAGTCACGTTCAAACGAAGTCAAACATTTTTCTGCATGAGAAAGAATTAAAACAAAATAAAATATGCAAATACAAATTCTTAAGTTACCCTTTCAAAGAACGCGAAACATTCTTTTTTTCTTTGCGAGAATTTGCGACTGACGGCGCCCGTAGCTGAGTGGGTAACAAACGCGTTTCCCTATGAGCGAAGTGAAGACACTGGTATCTGGGGTTCGAATCCCGATAATGCTGGTTATAATAATATCGGAGCTAGAGCAATGAGTAGCATTAATTGGCTTGAGCGCTGTGCCACTTTCTGGCACTCTTCACTGATTATATTATCCCCCACCCCCCCTAAAAATTGGGAGGTTTGACAGAAACTCTCTCTATACAAATTCGCTTTAAATATTTCGCAGAGCAATACGTGTCAACATTTAACAACTACAACCCAGTAAATTCTATATTACGAGAGTACGACACTGTATATTTATCTTTACGGAACAGTATGGGAATCATCCCCTAAAATATTTGTCACTTTCACGAAACACTGGATTACAGATTATGAATTGTGCGGTCAGAGACCATGTTCCATTTCTTCCAAAAGGTAACCAATCAGAGGAAGGAAAATATTTTTAAATTTGAAATCCAGTACTATACAGGGTGGTCCAAAAGTCCCTATCCATTTTGCTGAAATAATGATATTTCTATTTTATTTTCTACGGGCCATAGATGATGATCTACAGATCTACAGAAGCTAAGGCTAACAAAGACCCTAAGATCCACTCTAAGGTTAGCCCGAGAGAAAGGAAAGAGTAGGGGATTAAGAGAAGAGAATAAGGGGTTAAGCAAATAGCAACACCTATCACTCGTGGGTTAACATTCATTCAGAAAAAGAGAAAAAAGACTCACCATCATCATCCGCCGGCCACTGCCGACAAGTCAGAAAAATAGTCGGAGAGAATAGGAAAGATTGCAGAACGGTCCTCCACTCCATAGGGAGGTAGAGCCCACTCTGCCGGAAAAAGATGAAAAGAAGTAAAATAAGAACGCTTACAAACCATGCAATACATTCTTAATTCAAGAACAACACATTCTTAACTCAAAGCAACACATTCTTCCAGCTGTTACAGACCGATCCTCTACTCCATAGGGAGGTAGAGGATGCAGCCCACTAGGCTGGAAAGGCGTGAAAGATGAAAAGAAGTAAAATAAGAACGCATTACAACACATTCTTAACTCAAACACTATCATACTATGCAAACTACAGACATGCAATAAAGAGAGTTACAGACATGCAATTAAGGAGAGAAGAAAAAAAAAGCATAAAGAATAACAAAAAGTGGGTTAATTTATTCAACAAGCTACAACTAAGTTCGTGTTAGTCTAATTTTTTTTTCTGGCATATCACACGCTGGCATGTCACAAGCTGGCATTAGACGTCAACAGACTCATCCCCGATTACGACCCCCAGAGCTCCTGTTGCCAATTGTTCTTTTATTATAAACAACGTTAACATTTTTAAAATGCCTATCTAGACGGTTCTTAAACACATTAACGCTGGTAGAGTTCACGACGGGCGCGGGAAGATTATTCCATTTATCAATTACTTTAAAAGTAAAGAAGTTTTCAGCGATATTAGTAATGAAACGTCTGCCACGCAACTTAAATCCGTTATTACGAGTATTGCTATTATCGAAAGTGAACAGTTTGTCAAAATTTACGTTATCGATGTTATTAACGATTTTGAAAACTTCAATAAGCTCCCCCTTAATCTCCTAGTTTCGAGTGAATGCAACTCTAACTCTTTAATCCTATCTTCATAAGGCTTGTTGCGCAATGACGGAATTAGTTTCGTGGCGCGACGCTGAACCCTTTCTAACCTATCAATATCTTCACGCAAATACGGGCACGAAAACTAAACGGCATATTCTAAATGAGGCCTGACTAGGGACTTGTAAAGGGGCAATATAATATCCTTCGATTTAAATTCGAAATTACGCGCTATGAAGCCTAACATCCTATTAGCTTTTGTGCGAAACTCCAGGCACTGGTTCCTAACTTTTAAATCCTTAGATCCGCGTACGCCTAAATCTACTTCCTCGTCAACGCTCGCTAACTCTCTATCATCCATCGTGTACGTGTAATTATTGTTACGAGAACCTATATGCAAAACTTTACATTTGTTTACGTTAAATTGCATCTGCTACTTATCCATCCACTCCATAATCCTATTTACATCGTCTTGGAGCCTATTTCTATCGTCCTCGTTAACAACCTTACCGCCTATTTTAGTATCGTCCGCGAATTTTGACACATTACTAGTCAATCTTACATCTATGTTGTTAATGTAAATTACAAATAACAATGGGCCTAACACTAGGGTTACCAGATTTGCCAAATAGAAATACAGGACACCCTGTTCAAATTTAAATTCAAATGATTTCTAATTTGCATGTACATACGTAAATTGAGATAAAATAATATTACTGCATGGGACAAACTTATATACTAAAAAATATTGGTAACACGGTCATCTGGGTTAAATTAAAAATTTAATCAGCTTAACTTTAAGCAGGCGAGACCCTGTTACCAAAATATCAATTTCTTATCTAAGTAAAATATAAGTATTTAAATCACATACCTTTAATTATATTTCACTGATGACTTGGCTCTCCTTAACAGGTCCTTGTTTTGCAGAACTTGCTTATGAAATTCCTTGCACTGGCAGTCTATGTTCCATTTACATTGTAACATAGCTTCTACTGTGGTCACATCCAACTTATTTCGTTCTTTTGTCCATTGAACATTCATTAACGAGAAAACACGCTCAACATTAGCATTATGAGCCGGTATGCTGAACAAGTACTGGCATAAAATTAACAACTCTGAGAATTGCTCTTCAAATTTAATTTGTTGAAACACAGAATACCATCTTTCATGGCATAACTTGCTTTTCCATTCTTCGGGTTTACGTTGCATCTCTTGATCAACGAGTTTTTTAAATGTTGTCCACTGACAAAAAAGAACATTATCGTCAATTTTTATTCCCTTCTTTTTTAACAGTACACATGATGATTCCACTTGTTCCCATGCTGGAAGAGTATTTAGTAACATCCATGTAAAAGTATCAAATTCTTCAAGAGATGAAATCCATTTCACAAGATAGTCATGGCAAATGCCGTAATAATTATCCACTTCAAGTTGGAATTTCTTTTTCTGTTCAAAAGTAATGTTGTCACTTTTAAGGCAAGCCTTGACACTTAAAGGGATAAACTTTTCATCAATTCTTTCTTTTACGCAGTCAACGAGTTCCTTTAAGCAATGAAGTACTTCAATAACGCTGTTTGCTCTTTTTTCAATTTGCATAATCCTATTGCTAAAGAGATATTGAAAACTGTGAACTAGAAATAAGTAGGCTTCGCTCAATGGATTATTGAAAAAGTCAACAAGAATTTTCGGGGCCTTTTCTTCGGAATTAAAGTATGATTTCAGTGCTTCAAATAAACTGAGGATTCTCTCAACTGCATTTATTAAAGAGACCCAATGGGTTTTAGAATGCGAGAGAAGTGAAGAATACTGAATGCCAACAAAATCACAAAAATCCTTTAATCGCTCAGTTCGAACAGTATAAATGCTGAAGTAAGAAAACAATTTCATGACAATTACTTCAATGTCAATGGAAAGGACATCAGATGCGGTTTGAGCAGCATTATGCAGAATATGAGCAGGACAGCCAACACCTTCCATAGAATCATTCATGCTTTGCTTCAACTTTGAATAGACATTGTTCACACCTTTACGCAAACATCCACCAAAATTAGTATTTGTATTATCTCCACAAAAAGCTGTACAATTTTTCTCGTTAACTCCTAACTCAATAAGAGTTTCTCTGCAAAAGCTTGCTATAGTTTCTGAGGTCTCATTTGGAAGGGATTTTACTCGCAACAGCTTTATCAGCAAGCCTTTTTCTCGGGGAAAAAATTGCACAATTAAAGGGAAAAATTTTTCTGCATTGTGATTACTTGCATCCGTGGATATGCCGTAAAAAGACGAGGCATTTATATCTTTGACAATCTCTGCAATAGTATATGGAGCTATTGCATTTTTTACTATTGCAGTAGATTTTGTCCTGGCACTTGAAAATTTGGATGCAATTTTGGAATAAAAAAATACTTCCGGTAGAAGTAAGTTCATACAGTAATTTGAGCTGAACGACTGATGATGATGAACAGTGTGGAAGGCCATTACAACTTCTGCAGCTATTATTTTATCTTCTTCTGTATTTCTCTTAATCAAGAAATTTGTTAGTTTTTCAGTTTCTTTTGTAGTCGAGGAAAGCATACATCTCTTGTGCTTCGTTGTTTGTATATGCTGCTTTATATCCGACTTCCCGCCATTTTCGATATTGAATGAGCAATTACATACTCAACAAAGAGCTTCAAAACAACTTTTCCCTTGTTTAATAAATGTCCATTCTTCAGAGAATTCATCACAAAATTTACACTTTCGTTTTGGCATGTTGGGCTTAAATTACAAAACACAAATGAAAAATATTTTGCTAGCTTAGCAACCAACGCAAGAATTGAAAAAATCAAGCCTGGTTATTTCACTGATCCGTCACTAACAACTGCGAACGCATAACTAATGGGCTGGCTGCAGCCAACGAATGCACACATTTCAAACAAGTTCATTACTTGTCGCAAATACTTGCTGTCTTCGGGTGACTTCCTTCAACGTAACAGTGGAGTTATTTAATGTTATTAATAACGTATTACTTTTAATGGAGTAAAATTCAAGTAGTACAAATAAAAATATTGAAAATTCCAAATCGTACAGCTCTAAACTGCTGAATTTTGCAATTTATTTTAAAAAAAATCTTAATACAGGACATTTAAGGCGTCCTGATAAAGTCAATACAGGACACAGGACAAAATCATTAAATACAGGACATGTCCTGTATATACAGGATGCCTGGCAACCCTACCTAACACTGAACCCTGTGGGATACCGCTACCTACATCCAACCACCCCGATTCACTACCATTAACAACGACCCTCTGTCTCCTAGCACGAAGCCATTCCTCTAACCAGTTAGCTACCTGACCGCGTATACCATGCGCTTTAACCTTCGCAATTAATCTTCTATGCGGAACTGTATCGAACGCCTTTTTAAAATCTAAATAAATAACGTCAGTCGCTCTATGCCTATCGTATTCGCGCACTATTTCGTTATAAAATTCTAACAAATTAGTTAAACAAGATCTATAGCGTCGAAACCCATACTGACTACTATTAATCAAATCTCTACTTTCTAAGTGATCGCTGATACGATCCCTAACTACGGATTCCAATAGTTTACCGACAATTGACGTTAAGCTAATGGGCCTATAATTGCTAGGTACTGTGCGGTCGCCTTTTTTAAAAATGGGCGTGACGTTAGCTAATTTGAAGTTTTCAGGAATAATCCCCGTTTCGAGTGACTGATTAAAAATTTTCGTTAAGGGGCCTACAATAACGTCTTTCAAATCTTTCAAATGTCTGGGATAAAAAGCGTCAGGGCCTGGAGCCTTGCTAACTTTTAGCCTATCGATATAATGCGCAGTCTCACCCTCGTAAACAGTTATTTCATCCAAAATAGTCTCGCTACTAAATGGAACGATATCGTCCACGTCGGGAACATTATTTACGTCTTCTACGGTAAAAACTGTCGCAAAAAAGTTATTGAAAATACCCGCCATCGCCTGAGCGTCAGAAGCCAAAGCGCCGTTAACATCCACTAGATGGATGGACAAGAACGTGTGATGGTAGTAACACTACGTATCCAAGGGAAAAAGTGCAAAGAAATTCGAGAAAAATTCGAAAGAAGATTTCACAAACCAGGACCTACAGACAAAGCAATTCGTCGGCTGGTTAAGAAATTTAAAAGAACAGGATCTGTTCATGATGAGGCAAGAAGTGAAGACACTTCACAAGACAAGACAATTGACGTTCAGGTCATGAAAATTTTCGAATTGGTAAGAGATACCTTTGAAACAAATCCTAGAATGTCAACTCGCACAGCATCACGTAGACTGAGCATACCAAAAACGACTGTTGTAAGGATTTTAAAATCAACATTAAAAAAGAAAAGTTACGATATGATTGAAAAAATTCATACCGAAAACTTATTAAACCACATTCTCTTCAGCGATGAGGTGACATTCCACACATGTGGAAAGTTTAATCGACATAAGTGTCGTATCTGGGCGAATGAAAAACCAACCAAGTTCTACGAATGGGAGAGAGATTCTCCTAAAGTTAATGTCTGGTTGAGTATGACAAGATCAAAGATTTACGGACCTTTTTTCTTTGCAGAAGCTACGGTAACAGGGCCAATTTATCTTGACATGCTTCAGCAATTTCTTGAACCCCAGTTTCGTTCAGATGGTATTCTCGACACTGTTGTCTTTCAACAAGATGGAGCTCCATGTCACTATGCAAACATCGTTCGGGCGTACCTTGATGAGCTTTTACCAAATTGCTGGGTTGGACGTGGTGGAAACAGGCCCTGGGCAGCACGATCGCTGGATTTAACACCATTAAATTTCTTTGCGTGGGGCTTTATAAAGTCTGAGGTTTACAAAACGAGAGTTACAGACGTGTAGGATCTACGAACCCGCATTGTTGCGGCAGTCGCTAAAATAACCCCAGAGATGCTTGAGAATGTGTTCCGGAATGCACAGTGGGCAGATTTGAGAGTTGCAGAGACAGTGATGGTGCTTACGTCGAATCTTAGACCTAAGCTTGATAAATAAATATACATCTAATTATGTTACTACATTTTTATCTTAAAATACTATTATTTCAGCAAATTAGATAGGGACTTTTGGACCACCTTGTATATAAATGTACGAGGAGCACAATAAGACAATTTTGTGACGTCACAAACGTACGCGCTACAGCCTCACTAGGCCAAAAAATGTTTACCCACTCTAATTGCATTCTAGTTAAATGTAATAATGGGATTAACTTGCTTCGTAACATCTAAGGTCATATGACCTACAGCTTTACGTGGAATCCCAACCACGGGTCGCTACATAATTTTGACAGAGAGATGGTCCCCCATCCAACTACAATCCAGAACGAATGTCGCTTAACTTCCCAAAGCGGTGTTATTGTTACGACACATAACACTGGCTGAGACGTAGCCTTGTGTTCCAATTATGAAATTTAAAAGTTGTAAGGAAATTTATAGTGGATAACTACATATAACTTTATGGTCAAATAATATCTGAAGTATATATATATATTATTTTATAAATCATAATCATTTATGTACTGTAATTATAAGATATTTCATATTTATAGAAGTTTAAAGTATCGTCAATATTTACTCACTTTAAAAAAATATTACTGGAACCCTTTTTCATTGCCTAAAACACGTGATCTCCTCATCTGACCAATGAGAGCATGTAACGAATCCTGCCGTACTTTTATAGTATAGGCAAAGTCTACCAATATCTAGTCGGTTCACCTTTTCACATTTTAACACGTAAAGAATTTCATATACAAACGATTTTAAACAAAAAAATTTGAAGTCAGGCAGCGAGACATTAACGTTTACTTCAAGCTCACGAGTCACTTAGATTTTGAGTGCAGCTTCACAATTTCACAAATTCAGTTTCACTGGCTTTCGATGCGAAGCTCAAAATTTTGATGGCTTTTTTTTTTATGGACTGGCTGGCTTTTCCTCGATCTCACAAAAGAGTGAAATTCTGTACAAGTGTGGTCTGACTAGACATACGGTAAGTAGGCCTTGATAATAATCATTGAAGAGGGTCGGAAGCTGGCACAGCACTTAGGTCAACTAATGTGGCCCATTGCGCTAACTCATGTATCATCATCGGGTTTCGAACTCCCGACCTCAGGTATTAGCCTACCTACTGACTGAGCTACGGACGCTGGCAGGCGTAACAATGATCAAAACGCAGTGACTCTTACATCTCAAGCCAAGGATGGGCAATGGGGAAGAGGTAATTGCGAAAAGTCTGCATGCAGTTCGTTATTATGTCTTTGGTTTGACTATGCCTCCCTCCGACCACTTAGGTTGTACTCTTTTCTTCCAGGTTGAAAAAAGGGCCATTATATGGACTGAAAACGTTATTTACATCTCACTTTATACTTTCTTGCGGATTTTTAATTTTTCTAAACATTTTCTGTGGTTATTGCAGTCATATATATATATATATATATATATATATATATATATCGGGTGGCCCAAAAAAAAGTTCTCATTTTTCAACTAGTCATATCTCAGTAACCCGTGGACGTATATAGACTATATTTTAACACAATTTACACCAAAGCCTTGTCTCACTATGGTTAAAATTTGAAAACGATATCATTTATGCTTTTCTCACAATTTAGAAAATAAAAACTCGTGTCAAAAAAACAAATATCGATTGTAGTCTATGCTCGGCCTTTTGGCGAATTTTAGGCCATGCGTAGGCTTCGCCCGTTTCAGAGTTTACGAGCTTACAGACTACATATCCTTCAGTCCTTCCGTCGCAATCATGACGTTGTCAGAAGAAGATTGTGCTCTCATTAAAGCTTGCTACATTGACAAAGGATGGAAGAGTGGAAGATTACTCCGAGAGTTTCCAGGGAGAGGTTGGAAGAGACGTACACTAGACAAACTGTTAAAGAAGCTTCGCGATACAGGAACCACCACCAGGAAACCAGGAAGTGGCAGGCCAAAAACAGCAACAACACCAGAAAACGTGGATTACATAAATGATAAAATCTGCTCTCAAGAAAATGAACCAGGGACTCATTTATCGCAACGGACAATTGCCAAAAATCTGAGTATTGGTAGGAGTTCTGTGCAACGTGTAGTAAAATCGCTGAACCTAAAACCATTCAAAAGGATTCCCACATCTAGAAAAAACGAAAATGTGAAGGATAAAAGAAAAACAAGGTGCAGACAGTTGCTTAATAAATTTTCAGTTGATGGTGTTAAGAAGATAGTGTTCACGGATGAGAAGGATTTTACACTAGAAATTCCACGAAATCCTCAAAATGACGTTGTCTACGGACGTGGTCGAAAACGCGATATTCCGGTGAATAGACTGTATCATGAGACATCGCGATTTTCAAAAAAAGTGATGATATCTGCAAGCGTTTCTTGGAACGGTAAAACTAACGTTCATTTTATTGATACCGAAACGACGAAAGTGAATTCCGTAAATTACATGGAACTTTTAAACACAAAGTTGTTGCCAGACTGCCGTCGTCTCTATCCAGAAAATGATTTTTGTTTTCAACAAGATGGGGCACCGTCACATACAAGCAAGGCCACACAGGCATTTCTGAATGATAATACGCGCAAATTCATTATGAAGAATGAGTGGCCACTCAAAGCCCGGACTGTAACCCAATGGATTATTCGATTTGGGAGTTGCTGAAAGAGAAAGTTTATCGTGGCAGCGCGAAAAATTTACTGAACGTGAATTAAAGGACAAAATACTACAATCATGGCAGGAAATTGACAATAATGAGGTGCAACGAAGCATCTCTGTGTAGAAGAAGAGACTCCGATTAGTTTGTCAACAGGACGGTGGTCCAATCGATCATTTAATTGGCTAAAATAAATAAAATATTCATGATATTTGTTTTTTTGACACGAGTTTTTATTTTCTAAATTGTGAGAAAAGCATAAATGATATCGTTTTCAAATTTTAACCATAGTGAGACAAGGCTTTGTTGTAAATTGTGTTAAAATATCGTCTATATAGGTCCACGGGTTACTGAGATATGACTAGTTGAAAAATGAGAACTTTTTTTTGGGCCACCCGATATATATATATATATATATATATATATATATATATATATATATATATATATATATATATATATTGTAACGGTCGTGACTTGTTCTGCTTTTCCACCAACAAGGGTTATATTGACATTTTGCAAAATTTTATTGTAAAATATAGCTTATGACTTGGATAACCTCGATAGGGCCAAGTGGCTTCATGTTTTCCAAATGTAATGTATGTATATATATATACACCAGGGGAAATCTCGCCACAAACCGGGAAAATACAGGCAATCCCTATATTTTGAGTTAAATGGGTCAATCATCCACGGAGGAATTTCTGTTGTTAATTGAATTTCTATTTTTGTGAAAAAGAATTACAATTGTTAATAACAAATAAATAAATTTCACAGCCTATCGTTCCAAGTTTGAACGACTAAATACATTTTAATTTGATAAATATTATTTAATTTAAGATATGAATCCCAGAAATTGAACCTAACACCCTTTACATCAGAGAAATTTACCCCTCGTAGCTTCGTAACGAAGTCCCTGTTCTCTGTACACCTCGTTTTGCATCTAAATGACATTACAGTCTTTAGATAAAACATTAATAAGAACGTAAAATGTCCAAAGAATATATGAGTCAATTTGCATAATGTCATCAAGATGCGCAGACTCGTGAAGACACTCTTTCTGCGCATGAGCGAGCGGTAAACTCTGAAAATTTGAAATTCAAAATGGCTGACTTGTGCTTAGCGGTTAGACAAAATCACGGCTCTTAAACAAGCGTAGAAATCTTTGTTTAGCTTCTAATTTGCATTTATAATGAAAGATGATAGCGTTCTACCACGCTATGTGAAATGTCTTTCCAGTGCGTCTCATGAATATTATAATGATTTGCAAACATATATGTGAAAAATGTATATCTCCGAGTTCACTGGCAGATAAAAGAGTTTGAGACCCCCATGGACAGGTGGTATTAATACGAGATTGCTTGAGTTCCATTGTAGTATCTAAAGAAGAAGAAGAGAAGGAGAAAAGTTTGATGTTGAATCTGAGTTTTGCTTTAAAAAAAAAGTTGTTTGAATTATTTTAAAGAGTGAGGTAACGCGTTTTGAATTTGAAATTTTAAAATTCTGTCATCTTAAATGTTCGTTTACATAAATTGACCTCAAAATTGCGTGTACATGAACATGAAATCTATAAAAAATCTTAAAAGAAAATTAAATTATGATAAAAACATAACTAAGTAGATATGATTAAAGAACAGACTATTATTTTTGAAATAAGTTGTGTTTCTTTCCTCTGTAATTTAACAAATGAGTGGCTGTAAAAGTTATACTTATAACTATGTGTGTGTGTGTGTGTGTGTGTGTGTTTACGCACGTACATGCGAAAGTAATCATAAAACATACACTGCTTATATGGTTTTGCAGTAAATCATTGAATGTTTATAGGACCCGAGATTCATTTATAGGGTCCATAAATGGTATAAGATCTTTTTGTGTAAGAAGACTTATTTATACTGAATAAGAGATAACGAAAATACTGAAGTTATAACTTGTACATTTTAGTTTGGTACCGAACGATAAAATTGAACTATAATGATTTGGGGTTTTTGGGGTTCGATGTAAAGCGAATGTGAATGAGGTTGTCGTACATTTACCATTTGGCTCCCAACCGTGTGCCAGACGTATGATGTATGCTGTCATTAATCGGAAACTTATTTTATGAATATGTTTTTGAATGAGCTTTTATAAATCATAAATGGAGTGTGCCACGTTTGATAAATACTCTCGTTTTATATTTAAATTAGGGGACGAACCTAACCGTAAAATTGAACATAAATGATCGAAAAAGGTCTCGCGTAACTTCAATTTTTATATAAACTCAATTATACGAAAGATTTCTATCATCAGAAGAAGCAACGCAATGTCCCGCAGCATCTTGAAAACATCGCCTTGGAGAAAACTCCAGGCTATATACGCACACACACACACACACATATGGCAACATTCTCTATCTAAAATGAGCAATTAGGTTTAGAAAAGAGTATTTCTTATAATAACAACTTCATACAAAACCTGTCTGCCTAATTCTCTTAATAAACATTAAAAGCTGCCATTAGGGTATTCACATTAAACAATAATAGAACACTCCTTGTGAGGTCCAGAGTATCATTGCCTCGTAAATTAACAAACTCATGAGAAAATAATTTTCTATAACCCGTAATTACCTTCTTTCCATACATGTTTGCTCTGTTATACAATGATGGATATTACCTCAGATAACACGGGGAAGGTGTCTGGACAGTTGGAACATAAGGGGACGGAGAATTGGGATGGAACTAATAAACTCATTGAGGGTTTTAAAAGTTTTTTACGATGATAATATTTTAGAAGATAATATGTAATTTAATTATCACATCCTATGATATATATATATATATATATATATATATATATAAAACTTATCCTGGACATACTTAAAAGGAAAACGAGTCTAATTGTATTATTATTAAAGTGGATGAACCCTGGTGCGATTTAATAATTTTAAACTACATTATTACCAATGATTATTAACGAAATTAATGATACACTATTCAATTATCGTAAGTAAATATCGTAACATAAATATTTATAACTAAAGATTCATAAATACATAATTATACATTATACATACGTTATAGAGAATATTTGTATAATATAATAATATATAAAAGAATTATATATATATATATATATATATATATATATATACAGGGTGAGTCAAAAGTAGCGCCCGATTTCTGTTTTTTCGGCTGCAATTTTGCATCGATCACGAGGGAGGGCACTTTGAAAATTGCAAGTAAAACAGCTTGGTACAGTTCCGTAATAATTTTCCCCCGAATAAATGGTTAGATAAACATGTCATTCATTTATTTCTACCTTCTTGTACACTGTAATACAAATGGCAAACAAACAATCAACTGACAGAAATCGGGCGCTACTTTTGACTCACCCTGAATATATATATATATATATATATATATATGCCCCTCTCTCTCTCTCTCAGATATAATATATATATATATATATATATATATATATATATATCTGTGTGTGTTATTTACAAAATTATAAGATAATTACTTTGCACGATTAACTATTAATTGCGTGGAATCTTAATTGTAAGTTTTAATTGGTCAAAAACCTAAATAGGTATCTTCGGGCATACTTGGGTATACTGGTACGTATAAATCAACAAATATAGCCTTCTCTCTTCAATAACAATAAAATTAACTGTCTGCCAACAGCGTAATATATGTTAAATACAATTACTATATATATATATATATATATATATATATATATATATATATATATATACACGCATGAAAGAATTATATATAATTTTTTGTTATATTATACAAATATTCTTTACAATATATATATATATATATATATATATATATGAAAGTAATGAACTGATGCGCCTCGGTGGTGCAGTGGTTAGCGCCGCTG
Organism: Bathynomus jamesi; assembly: GCA_023014485.1. Taxonomy (NCBI): domain Eukaryota; kingdom Metazoa; phylum Arthropoda; class Malacostraca; order Isopoda; family Cirolanidae; genus Bathynomus; species Bathynomus jamesi. The sequence continues at coordinate 155,154 of JAJOZX010004892.1, read as the reverse complement.
ACTACGAATCTCTCGGCCCCGGGATCGAGACCCGGTGACGGCACGCGACACGCAGCAAAATCCTACTGTTCATCCTTCCACACAATAAAAAAAAATTGGGTGGAAGATAAATGGGTACCCTGGGTAGTGGGTAGCCTAGTGGTTAAAACGCTGGGCTGCTGCTGGTGGGGCGTGGTTCGGATTCCACGTTAAATTGTACGTCTAAGGTGGAGTGACAAGCTTAATCTTGGTCAGAATGAACAATTCGGGCGGAAGCTAAAGCAAGGTTATGTAATTTCAATTTTAATGTAACAAGTTCATGGATACATTATTAAAAAATTAATTTCGTATGAATTAACATACTGTAATTGAATACGCTTTTTACAGTTCTATTTAATACACTTAATACATTTAATACATTATAAGAAACATTTTATGCGTTACTTTATAATAGGTAAGATTCAGGCAATAAATTACGCTTAATTTGAATGTCATATAAAGTCATAGAGAAGACACGTTTTCTCAATTGCAATTCGAATATAATGTTGTTGCGGTCATAAAGCATTGAGAGAGAGAGAGAGAGAGAGAGAGAGAGAGAGAGAGAGAGAGAGAGAAAATATTAAATATTTATGATGAATAACGTTTCGGTGAGTGTTACTGACCTCTTTGAAGGATAACCCGTTACCGAAAATTGAGGATCTACTGTACATCGGACATTTCATTGCGTTGCTTCAGTGTCAGCAAAGCCATAGTGGTACGGAGCACTAGATTTATAGTGCAAGTTCCTGAGTTCGATTCTTCTATAGATTACACTGGTATGCATCAATTTTGCTGTCAAGGGTTTTGTAAGTGATTCTTATAGAGGTTTTCCTGCTGATTTCGAATCTGCAATCCGTTTTTCTCAATCAGCTCAGGTTATCCGGCTATGGCCTCATAAGTAAAATAGAATTTTTCGTGATTTTGTCAAAGCGGAATTGGAACAGTAACATCTATCATCACTTGTTTCACTTGTATAATATCTTTTTTTACTTTTCAGGCATATAGATAAAATATTTCATAATGAATAGAGCGTGTAAAAATGATCCCAATAGATTCTGCTACATATGTGGGACGGTTACCATGCCAAATAACCAGTCCCAAATCACTAAATTTGTGAAGACAATGTATAGAGCATACTTTGGAATTAAGCTAGGGGACCAGGACAAAAATTTCGCCCCTCATATGTGCTGCAAGACGTGCATTGAAAATTTGAGAAGATGGAGCAAAGGCAGAGCGAAATCTTTGCCTTTTGGTATTCCCATGATTTGGAGAGAAGGAAAGGATCACGTGACAGATTGCTATTTCTGCATGACAAACCTCCAAGGTGGGCTTATAAATTTATTTTTCTTAAATATTTTGAAATCCTCGTATGAAACTTGACATAATATTCACCATAATGTAATATTCACCATATATAGCATAATATTCACCATAATGGTAATCATACATTTACATATACATATTGTTATAGAAAATACATTTACACATACATATTGTTATACAAGTTACATTTACATATACAATGATTGTATATTTTCTTTCTTTTTCATTCATATTGTCCCCGAAGGGACAATATGAATGAAAAAGAAAGAAAATATACAGACTCCATCGATCTACTTCATATCTTACAGACCGCAGTCTTCCCTCACGAGCCGCCACTGTCTGAATGCTTCTTCTATTTCATATGCAAGTTTTATATCCATGTTTCTGTGTTTCTATTTTCAGGAGTTAACAAGAAGAATAAACACATTGTTGTATACCCTGACATTCCTTCTGCTATGAGACCTGTACCCCATGGTCCTGGAATTCCAATACCCGACCCACCTCAAACCCTGGACTTCGATGATTCTGATGATGAATCAATGACGAATGCCAATGACCAGTCCCAGTCGTATATACCTCAAAATACCGCTTCAAATGAGCCGAGGCCTCTCAACCAGGCCAAACTTAATGATCTTACCAGGGATTTAGGACTTTCCAAATTAGCTGCCGAGATCTTGGGCTCACGACTTCGAGAGGACAACTTGCTGGCTCCGGGAACAACATTCTCCTGGTATAAGAAACGAGAGGAAGAATTCCGCAAGTTTTTTGCAGTGCACGAAAATACCTCTTCCTTAGTGTACTGCTGCAATGTTGAGGGGCTAATCGAATCCTTGGGCCTGCCATATAACGCATCAGAATGGAGGCTATTTATAGACTCGTCTAAACGAAGTTTGAAAGCAGTACTTCTCAACATTGGGAATAGGGTTGCATCAGTCCCTGTAGCACATTCCGTACAACTTACTGAGAGCTACGACAACATGAAAATTTTACTGGATGCTCTCGTATACGACCAACATAACTGGAGGATCTGTGGAGATTTGAAGGTAATACTAATATCATAAGTAAACTATTGCTATTGACTATGTTGTTTTTCCAAAGGTTATTTGAGAGCGTATAAGAACACTTAACTTCCCCACAGAAGTGATACAGTCCAATGCATAGATTTTTTTATCTGATAGAACAAATTCTCTAAATTCTTTAAATATTTTCACTTTTTTCAGATTGTGGCATTTGTATTGGGAATGCAAGGGGGATACACGAAATACCCATGTTTCCTCTGCAAATGGGATAGCCGAGCGAATGAGAAGCACTATGCACAGCGTGAATGGGCATCCAGAGAAAATTTTGAACCTGGGTCGCATAATGTCGTTTCAGTGCCCCTTGTACCACCAACAAAAATTTTGCTCCCACCACTTCATATTAAGCTGGGCTTGATGAAAAATTTCATCAAATCAATGAATAAGGAGGGTTCAGCATTCCGATATCTCGAGAGTAAATTTCCTCATATATCTGATGCTAAACTAAATGCTGGGGTTTTTGATGGTCCTCAAATTCGAACTTTGATCAAGGATACTCAGTTCGAAAACGCAATGACTCCAACTGAGAAGAATGCCTGGCAGGCATTCAAATCAGTTGTCACTGATTTTCTTGGCAAGCGTAGAAGTCCAGAATACGAGTCCGTTGTCGAAAACTTGATGGAAGCTTTCAAAGCTCATGGGTCGCGCATGTCCATAAAAATGCACTTTTTGTGGTCCCACTTGGACTATTTTCCTGAAAATTGCGGGGATTATAGTGAGGAACAGGGTGAACGATTTCACCAAGATATCAAAATAATGGAAGAGAGGTACCAGGGAAACTGGGATATCAATATGCTGGCGGACTATTGCTGGTGTTTGAAGCGAGACGTGCCCGAAGAAAAACACAGACGGAATTCCAAAAAAACTTCATTCCTTCCTCAATAAACTTTTTTCCATATTCATTGTATGAATAAACGTATTTATTCATAAATGTTTTCATTTTTCACGAGTGTTCTTATAATATTACTCGTATCTACAGTGTTTAAGCTAAAAAAAATCAATAAATTTGGGGATAAAATTGGACTTATGATAAATGGCCAATAGAGAACAAACCTGACCTGATTGAGGAAAACCAATGTCATTTTCGAATTCAGCATGGTCGAATTATATAATATGAGTTGAAAAAACCCTCACAGCAGACAAAAAAATTTCATATGCATACCAGTGTTATTTAAAACTTTTAAACTTCAATTTCTTCTTCGATCAAAGAGCATAATTGGTCATACGATCGAACGGTCGAATCGGTAGATCCAACACCAGTGGGGTCTATATAGCAGATATTCACTCTTTGAAACGAGGGATTGACCGATGAAACTCATTTTGCCGATAACGCAGTAAGCGAAAAATCTCCGAAGTTTGGCCTTGGTGCCACTCCTTTCGTTCGTCTCTCAAATTCTAAATTTTATTATCAGAATCCTTTTTAAATGAAGTAAATTAAACGTCGTTTATGGACTTTAATTGCGATAATTAATCGTTTGAATGAGAATAAATTTTTTTTTTTTTACTTATTTTAGTTCAAAATAACTAAAATTTCTCTTTAAAAAATCTATTAAAGTTTCTCCAAAATATTTGCGAATTGCTTACATAATTTACTACAATTTTATAATCGTTATAAAAATTATGCGTTTTTTGCGAAAATAAATGTTAATGATCTTAATTTTTTATTTATTTTTCATTTTCGGTTCAGAACTTTAATTTAGTTTAGTGCAACGTCAGTGGTACTAAGTGGTACTGTAATTTAGTTTAGTGCAACGCCAGTGGTACTAAGTGGTACTTTAATTTAGTTTAGTGCAACGTCGGTGGTACGAAGTGGTACTTTAATTTAGTTTAGTGCAACGTCGGTGGTACGAAGTGGTACTTTAATTTAATTCAGTGGTACTTTAATTTAGTTTAGTGCAACGTCAGTGGTACGAAGAGAAATTCAGACGTACCAATTTACATCGTCAAAACTTAACTCATCGAAAATTAGAGATCGTACAACACTACGTACAAAATAACACTGGTCTACAGCCAAAATGCTTCGGAAATAAATGTAGTCAATCTTTACTAATTTTGGGTCACTGAATACGAAAATGATGCCTAAAATTGCCAATTGGCTCTATTTATAAAGATATCAGGCAACCCTGTACCCTACTAACTGGACTGCATCTGTCGCGTAATATGTAGACGCCTGTGACACATCGACGCATTGATTCTACTGCGCATGCGCGGTTATATTTTTTTATTTTAATAAATTAATGTAAATATATACATATATATATACACAATAAAATGTAATTTTAAATTTATCTATTACATTATGTATTTGTAAATTATTTATTAAAAAATAGATTGGATCATTTTAACATATTGTTCCTCATAATGTTTTTGATATTAATATAAATGGAATACTAACCTAACTTAACCTTACCTAATTTAAAATTATTAAAATGCAATGTAATTACATTAATTTATTAAAATAAAAAAATATAACTATGCGCATGCGCAGTAGAGTTAAGGCGTCGATGCGTCACAGGCGTCTACATATTACGCCACAGCATCAGTTCATTCGCGGAAGTCATACAGTGCACCCTTGTCAAACTCTTTTTAGTGTTTGCTTTTGAAACTGAATTTTTTTCAGCCTAATTTGAACAAAGATGCCTCGTAATTGCGTGAACAGTGTAGATAACTTCTGTTATGTTTGTGGAGAATTGACTTTTGCATCACAAAAGCGTGCTATAACGCAGTGATTAGGAAAGCCCATCACCTTTATTTTGGCTGTAAGATTGGAGATCAGGACAAGAGCTGGGCCCCACACATATGCTGCAATACTTGTGCAACAAACCTTCGCCAGTGGTTGAATCGGAAAAGGAAATCTATGCCTTTTGCAGTGCCAATGGTGTGGAGGGAACCAACAGATCATGTCAGCAATTGTTACTTCTGCCTCCAGTCAAGAAAGGTATTTGCAAGAAGAAAAAGTGGATTTTACAATATCCGAATATACCCTCTGCTATACGCCCGGTACCTCACGGCGAAGGACTACCCGTTCCTGAGCCCCCACACTCATTCTCCCTGGAGTCAGAGGACGAGGAGAATGAAGGAACCTGCGAAACTTGTGAGCCTTCAACTTCACAAGACCCTGAATTTGTTTATAACTTGACATCTTCTAAACCGCACATGATAACTCAGAATGAATTAAACGACCTTATCAGAGATTTAGAACTGCCAAAGAGTAAGGCAGAGCTGTTGGGCTCCAGATTGCAGCAGTGGAATCTCCTCGCTGAAAATGTTAGTGTGTGTAAGTTTCGTGACCGTCAAAAAGATTTTGTCCCATTCTTCATCATGGAAGGTGACCTTGTAGCTTGCAACGACGTCGATGGTCTGATGGCAGCTCTCAACATTATTCACAATCCTGATGAGTGGAGACTGTTCATTGATTCATCGAAGTTGAGTCTAAAAGCTGTTTTGTTGCATGTTGGCAACGTATTGCCACCAATTCCAGTTGGTCATGCAGTCCACATGAAGGAAACATATGACAAGATGAATAAGCAACTTAAGAACTGCATAAACTATGACAAACATCAGTGGCAGGTTTGTGGTGAATTCAAAGTTGTTAATATCTTGGAACGCAGCCGGGATACACAAAGTATAGGACTTTATTCTGAGAATTAGATAGTCGGACAGAAAATTGAAAAACATCGTAACTTGATACAGTTTTGCCAGATTACCTAACTCTGCGAGGCTATGCCTAACTCTGGCGAGGCTCTAAATCTGTGAGGCTGCCGAGATTAATGATAAGGATGTACTAAGTTCACGTCTGGCAACGTTCCTCTTTTTTAATTTAGCTAACGTATATTAATATTCTATATTTTGATGTCGAATTCGACTAAACACAAGTATTGCTGTTTTCTGTGTGAATGGGATAGTCGGGCTAGGACTTCTCATTACATCAAGAAGGATTGGCCACTCCAACACTCATTGGAACCTGGAACAAAAAATGTTCAGTATCTTCCACTTGTAGAATCGAGCAAGATTTTGTTACCACCCTTACATATCAAACTGGGCGTCATGAAAAATTTTGTTAAGGCTATGGATAAAACGGGGGCAGCTTTTAAGTACCTCGGTGGTAAATTCCCAAAGCTCAGTGAAGCAAAAATCAAGGAGGGTGTATTTGTTGGTCCAAAGATCCGCGAGCTTCTTAGAGATGAGGAGTTCGACCGTATCCTAGGTGGTGGTGAGGAGAAGACAGCGTGGAATGCTTTCCGGTTAGTAGCAACCAATTTTCTCGGAAATACCAAAGCTGACAATTACAGGGAGCTGGTGGAAAACCTGCTGTTGTCCTATCAAAAAATGGGCTGCAGTATGTCTTTGAAGATACAGTTCCTCCATTCGCACCTGAAATTTTTTCCGGCCAACTGCGGAGCAGTCAGCGATGAACATGGTGAACGTTTCCACCAGGATATCTCAGCGGTGGAGAAACGCTACCAGGGGAAATGGAGTCCATCATTGTTAGCAGACTACTACTGCTGGACAATAACAAGAGATGCTCCAGAAGTTGAATACAAGAGACAAGCAAAGAAGCGACGGGTTGAATCAATATAAGTGACTGCATTATACAGGTATGTTACTAATATATGGTATACATATACGCAAAATGTGTAACTAAATTTTCTTGGAAACTGTAGCCAATCGACTGTTTTTATGGTCATATTCGTTTACAGCACCCCAAAATGCATAATAGGAAACACATTTTATCTCCGAAGCACAAACTTTTTCAAAATTTGTAGACCAGTGTAATTAGCAAGGAGGGCCAGAAACTCGCACCAGCGGTCAGACCAAACGAATGCGGCTCATGACACTAACTCGTGGATTATTATTATTATCAGCATCATCGGGAGTCGAACCCCGATCTCAGTGTCTTCACTTCGTTCGTAGGGAAATAGTGATGTTACCCACTGAGGTATGGGGGCTGGCTGTTATACACTACCATATAATTCAGATATTTGCTTAAATAACCTTAAACTTTTATCACATTCAGATTCCGAATGTAACCTAAGAATTTTAGAATCTCCGTATACCTAAAAAAAAATATCCAAACCTTAATAAGTACAATTCCAACTACAAACTTCAAAGGTAACAGCCTGAAAGCTCATTTCTCCACGATGTGAGGGTGAGTACTCTCCACCCCCGCACGGATTACCTTTAGCCCCCGAGCAATGACAGGGTAAGCAGCCAACCCAACCCAGAAGCTAGCAGTCGGGAGCGAACCAGAGACTCTCCGCTCAGAGTCCGCCACCTCAACCACCAATCGAGCGAACTTTAAATATTTAATTAATGTAATATGACCGTAATATTAATATTAAATATTGTTAATTTTAACCTTGTTAAGATGGATATGACGTGGAAACTAAACATAGGAATAAATATAACTCAATTGAACTTTCTAATTATCATAATGTTTATTAAAATTGATTGAAATCATTAATTATCATAACTGAAAAATAATGCAAAACTTGACGTACGCGCCCAATCCGTATATTTATTTATGGTATTGAACGCCCATTCTCTGACTTTAATTCACTTCACGGGCACCCTTTAAGTTGGGCGTGTGATTTTATCTCTTATTTTCGTCCAGGATTATTCGGCCTACACAAGACGGATGGCCCTTTAAATTGATAGGCTAGGTTCCTTCGGCTTTCCACAAGCCTACTTTGAACGTTAATTTTCCCCAGCTAACAAGAGGGGTCTATCACAAGGTATTTAAAACAACACACGCCCTCTTATAAATTTTATTAAATGTTACTCGACACAGTACATGCATTTAATAGTTTATTCTGAATTACATCTATAAATTTTCCGACAATACAATAATCTTAACGTCAAAGACAAAGGTCACAGTTATGTGACTTTAAATCGTTAAATTGATCAACAATGATAAATCTAAAGAAAAGATTAATAGTTATCTAAATTTCAATAATTTATAGATCGAGGGGTTTTATATTTTAGTGCAACAAAAATAAATAACAAGAAATGAAGTGGTCGCAATTCGACCCAGATATTCAAAGAATAAATTTACTTACTACTTGCAGGAGACAAACTTACTCCCACTTGTGCTGCGTACGGACCGTAGATTTACGGCCCGCTACAAAGCTTTCAAAACCACAATATATCAACTAACGGGACTTCCTTCTGAACCCAAATTGACGGATTCAGGAAATTAGGGCCCAGACGTACCCTATTTCTTATTTAAGTGGAGCCAAATTAACTTAAGAGAAAGTTCACAAAACTCTTGGTCCGTTGGTTAACATTAATTAAGTTACAATCAAATTTCGGTTTAGGTCGCTAACAATTAAATGATTATGCTCAAATTTCCGCGTAAACGAATTTCATGAACTATAAGTTCTTAATTTTTAATTTAGTGACAATTGATTCTTTCAGTTTTAAGTTTTCTTACACCACAAGTCTACAGGGGGTTTGTTTAGCCACAGTTAACTTCAAGGAGGAACGACTACAACTAACTTTTCAATTTTCGAATTTACTTTACAAATTTGAAGGACCCCGCCTTCCAATATTCTGCAAACCTATCAAATCATTTGTTTTCCTAAGATCGTCCCTCCAGAAGGCTATTACCCATACAAGAGGGAAAGAAGGCGTCTTTACTACGTTTCCCAGGATCCTGGGCCCCCTGATTGGAGCTGGACCTGATTTCCGAGTATAGACCCCTCCTTCTTCCCACGAAATACATTTAAATACCGTTAACAGATTCGAAGCCCTAAGTTTATGACCCCCTCGTGGTTCAACTTTAGCAGCGTCTTCGAATCTGTCTTACAAAAGTCACACCATCATGCAAAAGAGATATTAAAATCTTCGACCTCGCGAAAGAGGAAACCACGCATTTGCACGCACGTCCAAATCCGTTGGATTACCCTTCTCGCTGGGGTCGGGTCTCGGTGATAAACCTCTGTCCCCACGTGGCTTGGCTTTATTACTTCTCTGATAATCCGAACTAAGATAGAACAACTTTAAACAATCTGAAACACTTCGGATTTATTCGTTCATGAACGTTTAAAAACCAAACCACACTGCGTTCAGAGATGTACACCTCGAAATCTTAAGATTAACATTCCTTCACTTATTTTATAAAAGATCTCTGCCTGCAACTTCATGGTTACGACAAACTTCATGCAACTTTTTCTGAATTAAGGTTTGTTTGTTTGTTCATTTGAAGACTCTCAAGAGAAAAATCTATAGTCGAAGTTACACACACACACACACACACACACACACATTAAAAATTTGGCTCGCCAGGACTCGAACCCTGAACTTTTTGACGAAGTTGCGAGCGCTACCACTGAACTATACGATAGGATTATGTAAATTTGCGCGTAATCATTGCGTGATATTCAGTATCACATAAGGTACTTTTTGTACCCATTAATTCGTATTTTACGAATAGGAGATACTTTTTGAAGTTAAGATAGCTTAAGTTAGATTAACCTAACCTAACCTAAAACGAATCAGTGAGCAGTGTTGGGCACTAAAGCGTTAATCCGATAACAGTTAATTAACGAAGTTAACTTTTTTTAACGGACTATTAACGGAAGTTAATTTCCATTTATCGTTATCGGACCAGTTAACTTCCGATAACTCGATATTTAGTCTGTTAAAGTCCGTTAACACGTTAACTGCGAGGAGTCATTCACGGAAGATCACAGCTCCGCGAATGAATTCAAACCGCCATAACTTCAGTCTGCCAATTCCGTCCTCTGCCACAGTGGAACGGCTCTTCTCTCTCGGCAAGGACATCCTGAGGCCCAAGAGGTCAAGACTGGCAGTTGGGCCTAACTTTGAGAAGTTGGTCTTTCTGAAGGGCAACCAGCACATTGTGTCATAGTCTTTAATAAATGTGCCTAAAATTTAATTTTACCTTTCAGTTCCCGCCATAATAATTCTCTGGTAAATTAAAATTTAGTTAATGGTTAGTGGTTACAAGGGTTTCAAAACATGTAATCAGTACATTTTTTATTAAAAATAAAAAAAAGTTATTAAGCAAAAAAGTTGCAAAACTTGATAAAAATAGTTAAATACCTATTTATTGTTGGATTTTGCATAAATAACCATTTTCTATGGGTTTTAAAGCTTTTTTCCTTGATTTTTTTAAATGTTAGTAAAGAAATAGTTATCGTTAACGGATTATCGTTAACTTCCGTTAACTTTGTAGTAAAATTATCGGATTATCGTTATCGGAGTTAAAAATTGGGGTTAACGGATTATCGTTATCGAAGTTAACTTTTTGGTTAACGGTGCCCACCACTGTCAGTGAGTATGCAAAAGAGTGAGGTAGCATGAAATAAGAGTTATATGATTTCGAGATTTGGAATTAAGATTGTAACACGGGCAAAATTCGAAAAATTATTGAGATTTGGAATTAAGATTGTAACGGGCAAAATTCGAAAAATTATTGTTTACGATAAAAAAGCGTTTTGCCTAAACTTTTTAATGGAATCCCCACCCCACATTATCTTAACCGTAAGCGACTAAAAAATTTAAAATATAACAAATATGACTCGTAGGAGCTACTAGGTAAAAAATGAGCACGAATGAAAACTAACGCAAAAGTTGGAACGAAATGGGTATTTACGATTAATATACAGTGTGTATATATATGTATTTATATATATATATATATATATATATATATATATATATTAATATATATATATATATACTTTTGGTATAACCTTTGGTTAGCTTCCGCTCGAACTATTCATTCTGACAAAGGTCAAGCTTTTCACTCCACCTTAGACCTACAGTTTAACGTGGAATCCGAACCACGCCCCATCAGCAGCCCAGCGTCTTAACCACTAGGCACCTAGGGTATCCATTTATCTACCAACCACTTTCTTTATTGTGTGGAAGGATGAACAGCTGGGTTTTCCTGCGCGCCGGCTGCCGTCGGGTCTCGAACCCGGGGCGATGGATTCGTAGTCAGCGACGCTAACCACTACACCACCGAGGCGTTATATATATATATATATATATATATATATATATATATATATATATTAAGTTTCAAAGTATGGCATCTACAAAAATAATAAAACTAATTAATTAAATTAAATAAAAACATAATTTTTTAAAACACCTTTTACCACAAAAAAAATTAACAAATGGGTTCATATATACATACATATACTGTATACAGAGTTTGTTAAATCCTTTTTTTTTTCATGTTCAAACGAGTCTCAACACGTTCGATACCATATTCAATTCGTCATTCCATATTTCGGAACGATTTAATAGAGTTATAAATCTATTTACTCATAATGAATACACAATTAAATAAATATACCCTCTACATCACAATAAGTAATATTTAATACTGTAAAATATACATAATTATAGTAAAAGTCAAAATACAAATTATATATAATATATAATATATATATATATATATATATATATATATATATATATTATATAATAAATTTAGTGCAATACACTTTCAGTTAATTATATACACTTCAAACCTATAAGATATGTATCTAAAAAAATATATATATATATATATATATATATAATAATATTAATAAAAATTATACATAAGAAATGTAATGTTCAAATATCATTTTTCATTATTTACTTATTTATGGTATTATACCCGACGAGTATTTATTTTTATGGTTGGCATTTGGCATTAGATTTACGTTCTTCTCTACGTATCTGTAACCGTTTATTTGTTTTTAAACAATTGTTTGAAAAATTTATGTTCAAAATTAATCTGATAAGGTCGTATTGTTCTTTGAAAGTGGTGGTGATGGTGGTGGTGGTGGTGGTACAGAGCTTGGATTTATTTTACGTGTGGCGGTAATTTTCTCTCTCTCTCTCTCTCTCTCTCTCTCTCTCTCTCTCTCTCTCTCTCTCTCTCTCTCTCTCTCTCAAGTTAATCCCGCATCCCTAATATCAGAACTCAAAGGGTGGCCATAATAGCTTTTTGATAAATGGCTTTTCCAAATGCCTCAAAGCTAAACCCATCTTGAAAGCAGGGTTCTTTCTCATATAAGTCATGCTGTATATGACATTTTATGCGATAACTTAGGTGTAATATTAAGCGATATTTTAAGCGACATTTTAAGCATAATTTTAAGTGATATTTTAAGCGTCATTCGATTGAACTGTTATTTTAACTGACATTTTAAGCGTCATTATTTTAAATGTAGCTTTAACCACTATTTTAAGCGACAATTAATTTAAATATTATTTTATTAATTAACATTTTAAGCAACATTTTAAGTGTTAATTAATTTGAATCTCATTTTAACCAATATTTTAAGTCATTTAATTGAAATGTCATTTTAACAACCCATTTTAAGCTACATTCTTTATCATCATTTAATTTAAATGTCATTTTAACCAACATTTTAAGCGACATTTTTAAACGTCATTTTTAACGTCAAATTAAGTGAGATTTTACACTTAGGCAAATAATGACCAATTTATTTATTACATATAATAAAAAAGGAGATAATGAACTTGTATTCTAAATTCAACTTTAAACGATATGAAAGTAAACGAAATTATTTTATATTTCGTGTAAATAGAATTTAATTTTAAGTATGATAAATGGTGACTATTTGCTAAATTTTATTTCTCTACAAAAGGATGAAATGAAATATATTTTGCAATTTCTTTTACAATAATAATAATAATAATAATAAGAGGATCACCTCATTATTATACAAGGTGATTCAAAAAATGTGCTCCCCCCAAAATATTTACATAACAAGCTATTTCAGGGAATACCTTTTTTGGATCACTCTTTATATCGGTAAAAACTTACTTTGAAATTTTAATACATTATAAACTACGAATGCAGTGAGGACTACAAAAAATAGAAATATATATATATATATATATATATATATATATATATATATATATATATATATATATATATATATATATATATATATATAAGTAAGGTATGAAAAGTGAGTTAATTTAAGTTTTAACGGTATGAACCTGAATGTAAATATTTGAACAAAAGGATTCAGAACAATTATTCCCAAGTTCAGTCACTAATTTCTTCTTAATTGCTGTACCCATACGGATGTTAACAAATCAACCACGAAGTAATTTTACCCTATATACAGCTGGTCTTATAAAATAATATATATATATATATATATATATATATATATATATATATATATAGAGAGAGAGAGAGAGAGAGAGAGAGCGTACAACAAGCGTTGGAGGTTTCGTCTTTACGTCACTTGGCTACATCCGAGCCTGTCTCTTACCACTACACCATCCAAGAAACAAAAAAAATAAAATTATATATATATATATATATATTGCCTTTATATGCTGGAATTATGCAACAGGGTGTCAATAAACTGTAGCAACATGACCAACGTTTACCGACTACCATTTCTTCATTTCTTGATACATTTATGAACACTCTGTTTTTGGATGGGAATTGATTGGCTTTGAATGAACATGAGCCAAATAAAGAAATGTAACTGAAAAGTCAAATTACGAAAAAAAAATATATATATAGAGACTATATAAAAAATATCAAATCATATTTTATAATTTTTATATATAAAGTTGTATTTAATGATGTATTTAAGTGCATCTAACTTTGTATTTAATATATAATTTGTATTATACTCTTTTTAGCAATTATTTTATACAAATATACTGCGGTGTAGTGTATATATATATATATATATATATATATTATATATATATATATATATAATACAATATTACATCTGGTACATAAAGGTGAAATTTCTGTTATCTCCATATGGAATTTAACCCCAACAACATTTAAAGGTTCAAACATATGTTGTTCTTATATTTTTTGTACATTTTTTTTACAACAATTTACATTTAGGCTTTTATCAGATCTTGATAAAGATTATTCGTTTAATTGCTTCGCTTCAAGGTCTTATTTATGAGAGTATAGCCTTTTAATATCTTCGAATTACATGGAACACTTAAGAAATTGTGTATATATATATATATATATATATATATATATATATGTAAGCGAGTGTTTGATTCTTGGTACACTATCTTATTTAGTATCTTCAATACTCACCGGACCTAACACACTGGGATGCAAAATTTCTAAAGACTTTTAAAGCCATTGTATACATTTCGAGAAAGATGTATCGCTTCACAAAGGCTTGATTCGGAACTCTGAAAGAAGTACAGACGTTGCTCCTATTTACAAAGGCGCGGAAAGAGAAATATGCCGAAGAGGTATAATATACTGCTTATTAACACTTATATTTACCTTCAATCCTTATAAAATCTTTTGGAAAAGGAGAGAAAGAGAGACTTTTATTTGTTTATTTAAAAGAAAACTAGATACATTATGCCCTCAAACTAACACGAATTGAAAGCTGGGAGGTCTTGTCTATCCAAACTATTAGACCACCAAGAAAGAACTATATAGAAACAGTGTTAAGTCCCGATAACAAGACATGGGTGTAACATATACCAATTTTGAAAAGCTTTCGATAAATATGATCACGTATGAAGTCATTGCACAAAACAGATACGAGTAAATAGATGGACAATGTTAGTCCTCACTTTTGGAGTGGTTAAAAAGTCAAAGATTATCACAAGGAGTATAGTGGTATAATAATCTTTGATGGGGTCGAACACCCAATCTCAGTGTCTTCACTATACGGGCGCTGACGTATAGTGGTATAAGTGCTGTTTCAAATCCAGAGTTTCACCTTGCAGTCATTAGTTCCGTACACCACAAGGAAAGTATTAGCCCCCCTTACTGTTTGTAATAGTGATCGCAAATACATAGACAAATATATAATATATATATATATATATAATGATTGTTTTGTTGTTTACAAATGACAAAATTAAAAAAAAAATCTTAAATGAAGACCAAAAATTTACAGAATGATATGACTACATTATACTTTAAAGGAGAGGAGTACAAAATTTTAATTTTAATTCTCACTTCTTAGAATGTCAAATTCTTACGTACGGTGAAGATAAAGCACTGAATCAAAATACTTACGAAAAAATTAATTACGAGGGCAAACAGAATTAGGAATACAAACGCAGAGTTCAGAATATAGAAAAGTCTAAAAATTGTCACAGTAAGAAAAGTAATTACGATTGAAGACGGAACAATTCGCAGATTATAGAAAAGTTTGAGTTTACCAGTAAGGCCGGCCGCACGCAGGATCGTCTCGCGACTCACGCGACTGACGAATGTGCAGTACAGAGGTGGTTTCGTCTCTGCATTCCTGGGGCACGTTCCCAGCAGTCTCCGACCACTATTACTGGTCTCGACTAAAATCCCTGAAGGTGTACCGCTGGAAAGATGTTGTGTACGATACATAATAATATACTACATATATGTGTGGGAAATACTTGGGGGGGGGAGCTATTTTAAGTTGTAACATCGATATAAAAGCATAGTGGAATGGCCGGAAAGAAAATTTTGACCATACCCATAATGTAACAGCACAGAAGACTTTGAAAATGAAGGTGAAAAACTCAGAATTCGAGACTCAAAGTTATTTTAATAACCTATAGAAGAAAAATAAAAATAAAAATATACGTGTGTGTGTGTGTGTGTGTGTGAGCAACTGGACATAAGTAAGGTCGAGTGTGATAATTCACAGATGTAGTGCGGTAATTCGTTTGTGAAGTAAAACTTTTGGTACCTCGCAACATTAAAAAAATATATAAAAAATCTAGGAACATTTTTATTGTTGGGAAAAAGATATGTTAGCCTGATTAAGTCAGTTTACGAGAGAGAGAGAGAGAGAGAGAGAGAGAGAGAGAGAGAGAGAGAGAGAATATTTGTTTATTCGAATCACCCAATAAGATGGCGGTTTTATGGTTCGAAGAACGCGGCGTAGATGTTGACGGTATGATAGCTGAGACCAACATCTCCATTTACACACACCTCACGAACTGCTTCCATTCGTCTTTTTCTCGTTACCTCTTGTGCTACATTTATATCAACTCCACTAATTACAGTACGTCCTTGTATCTTTTACGTGGTTTTCCTCTACTTTTCACACATACACACTCACTATTATAGACCTTTTCGCAATTCTATCATTATTCATTCTCTCCACATGACCATACCAACGTAGCATACCATCATCATCTTCCATTCTCATCTTCAATAACTTTCTCACTCATCACGTTTTCAGAACATCTTCATTTCCCAAAATATGGTAAATTTGTTTTATTTCAGTCATGATTCTTAAATTATTCTTCTCAACTTCTTTCATGTAGTTTTGGCAGCGAACAATAATGACAAACGAGTGTTTCACAGCTATATATCACTGTTGGCACCAATTCACTTCCGTGTAAACCTCTTGCTACATCTGCACTCAACCACTTCACTTCAACACCACACTCATCAACATTTACATCCCACCAGATAGTTCACCTCGGGTGCCAGCCAATTACAATCCACAGTTACACAATCTGGCCTCTCTCACTAATGTCATCTTAGGAGGAGACTTCAACGCTAAAGACACTAGTTGGTACCTGCGCAACCAAAGAACACCAGAGACACCAACATAGCCACACAACTAAACAGCCTTTTCATTCTTAACAACGCGGAAGAACATACACACATACCACATCAAGCAGGATATTCGAACTCCTCTCCAGACATAACGTTCTGTTTCCCCTCACTAGCAACACATACACATTGGAGAACAGAAAAACAATTGCCATCAGACCACCTGCCCATCATCATTACAACACGTTCTACACTCTGCCCCAACAGCCTTAGGCACACTTACAGAAATTACAAGAAAGCTGATGGGGAACAGTTCAAAATACAAACTGAGGAACAATTCACCATATTAAACAGCACACCCATCATAAACATCAATACAACACTCAAGACATTTAATCAGATCATCAATAATGCAAACAAATACATACCCAGGGGCAACATTCGGAAATACAACCCAAATTACACTAGAGAAATAGCCCACCTCATAAGGCAACGTAACAACCTTAAACATAACACACAAACATCACACACAGAAACCATAAAACAGCAGATACAACAGCTCAACACAGAAATAAACAACAAACTCAAAGAAAAACAAACAGAAACATTTAGGGAATTCATAACAACACTAAACCACTCCACAGATACATCCAGACCATACAAGACTATAAACAGCATTACCCACTCTAACAGCGGCATTCATACCTCACACGCGGCTATCTGTCGCAGCCAAAATAATATCCCAACATATACACAACAAGCTAACATTCTAGTTAATCATTACGCAAAGATAAGTCACTTAAACAGAGACAACAACCAGAAACACGCAGACAGACAAACAGCCAGACACAAGAAAACCTACAGACTCGACACAACCATTACACCCTTCAATACAGACCAGACCACCAAGCTCATCAAAAACATTAAAAATTCGAAGGCTACTGGACCAGACAACATATCTAACATACACCTTAAACACTTGGGCCCACAGGGAATACTAGATCTCACAAACATCAGCACATACTCATAATAACACTGTATTATTACTAACATATGGAAACAAGGTAAAATTATTACACTACTCAAACCAAACAAAAATCCAACAGAACCAGCTTCCTATAGACCCATTACTTTACTATGCACACCTTCCAAAGTAACAGAAAGACTAATCTTACAAATCACCAACCCACACATACCACTATCGCCTACTCAACATGGATTCAGACCTCACCACTCAACCACGACATTACTCACTAACCTCACGCAGCACATCATGGATGACATCAACTCCAGACGACCAGCTCAACGTACACTATTAGCAACAATAGACATTAGTAAAGCATTTGATGCTATCCCACGCTTCCCTCCCATAAACAAAATACTCAACACAAACATGCACAATAACACCAAAAGGTGGCTGAGCAACTATCTTTCAAGAAGATACATGTCACACTTAATGGCAAGTCATCCAAAAACAAGCTTTTTTCGAACGGGGTTCCTCAAGGCTCTGTTCTCTCACTAACACTGTTCAACTTATACATGCAAGACATTCCAACACACATAGATAACAAGCTTACCTTATCATCATATGCAGATGACATCACTCTAACATCCACCCACAACGATATCGACACCGCTACAAATAACCTACAAACATACATAAACAGTATACAAGACTGGCTCACACACAATATACTCAAAATAGCGCCCACAGAATCAACCATCACCTTGCTAACAAGGAACACCAAAGAACACCAGATAACTCCACAGCTTACACTAAACACCAACAACATTCCACACACTCACAGGACCAAAATACTTGGGGTCACATACAACACATCATTATCTTTTGCAAACCACATTCAGGACATTAAAAACAAATATAGTACGTCAAGACTTAACACGCTTAGGGTACTAACAAGCACAAACTTTGGACACCAGCAGGAAACAACATCACTCATATACAAACAATTATGGACTATGCTAGCCCATGCTGGGCACCCATTATCTCAAACACACACATAAACACCTTACAGACAATACAAAACAACGCTCTTTGTATCATTACAACACCAATAGAACACCTGCACACAGAAACAAAAATACTGAAAGTTAGGGAACATTTAGACATGAGGGGAACACAATTCATAGCAGCAGCGACAACCAACCCACAACACCCTTGCCAATACATGTACAATCATGCACCAACACCTCGCACCATTAAGGTAACACCAGAGAGACATTATAACCAAATACTCCATTCCGTACCACGCCCCACAGACATCACACAGTACAGAAAACACATACACACACACACAGGCCCTCTCAGAGGTTCAGAGAGGCCCGGGCCACTTCCAGCTTTTGAGGCTCATAGCTAAACCAAATTATTACTTTCACTGCAAAACATTATATTCAAATCTGAAAGTTTCTAAATTTGAGGCCCCCCCCCTTAAGCTTGAGGTCCAGGCCAAATGGCCCTCCTAGCCCCGCCTCTGATAGGCCTTGCACACACACCTAACCCACAAAGCACTGACACGACTCGGTCCGAATGCGGTCCTAGGTGCGAAGCCGCCACCCATTGACAGGTCAGAGACCAGCCTGAGCAGATCGGATCGAGTTAACTTAGCACGATTCCGATGTGGACATCACCCCAACTTACGGACATATAAACAAAGACTAGACAACTCCACAGACGACACCTGCCACCTGTGCCAGGACACACCACAAAAAATTGAACACATTATGACAGACTGTACCGCTCTAGCACAACATAGAACACAACACAACATCACTAGTGCGCTGAACCTCTGATCCACTCCGGAGAGGGCGATCGGTTACCTGCGTGCCGCCGGCTTGCTCGATCAGGGTGGGCTGATCGGCTAACCAGCAACAATAACAACAACCACTTCCTTCTTCCCAAGACTTATATTGCGCCCGTGACTTGCTTTCTACTTGCATGCAACTTCCAATGTATATGAACCTTTTTGATAATCAAACGCCACAAACACTTCAATTCTTTTTCGCCACACCATTACAAACTGACTCTCGTTCTCCCTCGATGACAAGAATCTTATTCTTATTTACATTCACTTTCAATAATCTTTTACACACGTCAACAAAACTTGTCACTGCTCTCTTTAATTCATTCTCTGATTCACCCAGAAGCACCACGTCATCAACGTACATCAGATGCGACAGCTGTCATTCATTCTTTTTCAAATTCAGGTTTACTCTCTCTCTACCATTCTTGCTTTCATCTTACGCATTACCCCACCTATGTACGTATTAAACAGCAATGGCGACGTCACGCAGTCATGTCGTACTCCAACATTAATACTGAACCAGTCATTTAACTCACCTTCAATTCTTATACGGAATACCCATTACCCACCCTCATAAAAACTTGCCACTGCATTTAACAATTTACCACTAACAACAATACATGAGGCGTCGCGCGACACAATGACGAATGAGCTAAAACAAAGTATTGAGGAAAACGGCTTTAAAGTTTGTGAAAGTTTAAATACTCGTAACTTTATTAAAATAAATGTAATTCGATGTTTTTTTTAAATTTTGTAATTTTATGAACAATGAATGAGTGAATAATTAAATGATAAAATAGAAACATTTAAAGTTTTTAGAAGGTAAAATAGCACTTTTTGCTATTTTACCTTCTAAAGGCTGAAAGATTATTTATAGCAATAACTTTATAAAGAATGGACGAATTAATTTTGATTGTTTTTGTTGCATTATTGCAGTGATACAATGACGAATACGCCAAAAGACGACCTGGTACATGAGAGAGGAAAGGTTGAAGTTTACTATGGTATAGAAAACGGAATTTTCGCCCGTTGGTTGATTCATTGTACCACTCGCGACGTCTCATATTAAGTTCTTGCTACGAGGCATATCTATTCATTTTATCCTAATCTTTCTTCAAATCCATAAATGCTACATACACCTTTTTCTTTTCAGCACTTACATAGTTTCTCACTCAGCTGTTTCATTCCGTACACTTCATCAACACATCCCTTTCCTCCTCGTTCATCTCTATTTAAAGAATCTGTAAAATGTTTTACCTTTTTATCAACCTTTTCCCAAATATTTTTCTAGCTTTATACTTAAAAAGGTTTACACTCCTATAATTTTTACATTCACTTCTTTCCTTTTTATTTCAGTATAATGGTACAGTTACAACTTTCGGCCAGTCACCTGAAACACACCACTTACTACACATTTTTAGAAACCTTCCACAACCATTCAAGCACCATTCCACTTCCGCATTTAATCATTTCATTACCTATCCCAGCAATTCCTGTCGACTTTCCCTTCTTCATCTTGCATACTGCTCGTTTAATTTCATCTTATTTGATGGCTTCCACCCCGTGCTATACGACTCTCAGTACATACACACTTTATGTGTTATTATGTGTTGAGTTTAGTAAGTCAAATTTATAGGTACATCTGCGCCTTTTCAGTTCTCCAGCAACTAAATGAGGGGTCGCGCGTCTTAAGGTACCTAAGCGCCACCACAGGCGAAAACGTTTTTTGATTGATATCACTATTTTCACCCTTCCTCTATCGCGTGGTTTGGGTTATAATGACCTTACGACACTAGAAGTATGGTTGAAAACTTTATGAAGCGAACTACTTTTTTCACCTCTATCGCTCGGTCTCTGGGTGGCGGGAACAGCAGGAGGAGCGCGAGCCAATGAAAACATGGCAGCCACGCCGCTCTGCTTTCTGATTGGCCATCCGCTCCACGCGCCGAAAGGGACACGACACAAACATCCCGCCAGTACCTTAAGACTCGCGTTGCTGTTAGCAGGCGTCCTGTGTTCGTGCTCATATTGCTGAATATTGCGTGGATTATTCTATTTACCCGACTTCTAACTATTATCAACGTGTGCAGCAATGTCTCACCGTGCTAGTGATAGTGATGAAAAATCAACGGAATCATTCTGTGCCAGAAATCGCACCCAAAGTTTGGCATAATAAGAAAATCAAAAAATTAAAAAAAATATATATATAAAATATAAAATATGAAAATCTATTCCAAAAACTCATGTAACATCTTCATTAGCATACTTAGAACTCTAATTTAGCCAAAAATGAACGTCCTAGCTCAATTAATAACAGAGATAACAGCAATATTCTGACAATAGTGTCAGAATATTGCTGAACTTTAGAGGCGATTTCTGGCGAATTTTAATTTTGGCGCTTAGGTACCTTAAGACGCGGGACCTCTCAAATCACAAAAGTTAATGAGAATTGAAAAGTTACTTAACATATGCAAATTTCAACTAAAGCAAAACATTCGCAGTTTATTATGTCCAGTGGCGGATTCAGTTGGGGGGAACCAGGGTGCCCGAGGCCCCTACATGGGAAAAATTATATATAAAAAAATGTGTATAATATACTGAAAATATCTTTTGTAATATTTATTATTAGAAAATGAAAATGGCACATCAACCATCGATGTTATAAATCATATCTCAATTTGACAAGTAAAGTCTTCTTCTAAATCCTCTTAAACTTAAAATTTGCCAAATTATAATTTGATCGGTAAACCCGGGGACCCCCTTCCATATGGAAAATTCCTGAATCCGCCACTGATTATGTCCATACGGAAACTGCATACAGGCTGAGTATAAAGTTACGTGGTGTTGAGGTGGGGTGGGGGGAACTGGATGTTGAACAGTGAGAGACAAAAATCCTCCGGGGTGCCGCGAAAGAAAAACATTTGATCATTGGGGTGCCTTGAGACAAAAAAAATGTTGGAAAGCACTGCTGATGATGCTTAAGGCAAGTAAATATATCGAATGTAAACAATAGTATGTGACACATAGTCGACGGGACACTCTATCGACAAGTGTGTACTACGTCATTGGTTACGTTGCAACACCGCTTCCGTCGAAATGACAAATTTGTATATTGAAAAATAAAAGAAAAAAGGTCATAACGATGAGGAATCACAAGTAATAGAAAGACAGGAGGAAATCTTTAAAATGAAGGTATAGAAAAGTGAAGTAATCCGACACCCGAGATCGTGCCGAAAGGTTGAGTGCATTATCAGAAAACGAACTGTTGTTTGACATCCCAGAGATTGATTTATAACCCGCACTTAATCTGTCGGTAAAATAAGAAAAAAAAACCCTAGCTTTAGATTTTTGTGTGTCAAGATCTCGATAAGCTAAGGGAATATATCGCCTAAAGAGAGTCCTCAGAGAGGAAATTTTTTACTTAAATTTTTTATTGCAAAATAGCAAAATAGCAAAATTGGGGTTCGACCAATAGAAGGTTAGTATAGTTGGTACGAATGACGTCATATAATGAAAATGTTTTTTCAGAGGTCATTTAGACATTAAAGAGAGGCATTTATTCCTAAGGTGTAACTTAGAGATATAAAACTAGTTGTAGACCAGCCCTCAAAAGGTAAAGTGTGAAAAAGCTGTGAAATCTGTGACGTTCTTTGATTTTATAAGCCGACTGTAAAAGTGTTTCTGTCGTTCGAAAAATTTGAATCTCAATATTTCCCTGTTTCACGTGAACTTTGTTTCAGGAGTTTAAGTTATGGTTCAGACCTCATTCTGTAAATGAGGTGGTAGTCGGCAAGATGACTTTGTACCCGAAAATGTCCGGCAATTTTTTAGTTTAATTCTGTCCACATGTTTAAATTCTAAATTTTGAGTTTGTTGAGTTTATTGCTTTATCTCCGGGAATGATTTTAAAATGTTTGTGTTGAGCAACTTTTGGTAAATTCCTCTACCGAGGAAATCTGAAAAGTTCGCGCAGGACTTATGAAAAGTTTGTGAAAATTTATTTGGCTGAATTTTTTTCCGAAAAAAAATTTGCGGAGCAGAACTTTTAAGACCAAACTTTCCATATTTTTTGTAAGTAAACTCTTATTGTAAGGAATTTGAATTAATTAAGTACTATGTCTTGAATCGCATATAAAACCCCTCTGTATAAGCCCTTTGAGACTTAATCCAAATAATATATATAATTGAAAACATATTTTTTGGAGTTTAAATTTAATTTTGAACAAAAATTTGTAGCTGTACATCTGTAAACTTCTTTTAAATTAATGTACCATTATGAGTGAAATAAACTTTATACGAGGGATTGGGTTGTTTCTATGCTACCTTGCAATAGGCCTCTCTTGTGAGCTGAGAGTAAATTAACGGTGAAAGTTTGAAATTAAAAGTGAGGTTCAAGTAAGCCGAGAAAACTGTGCGTATAAAATTGGAAGGCCATCAGAGTGAATAACGAGATCTATCCTGAACAAACGAACCCGTGCGCACAATAAGTGCAATCAAAAAGTGGTCGAACCACAATTCACGTCAGATCAGCAAGGTTAATCGACGTTAGATCTGTTCAGTAGCTGGATGGGTGACCGTCCTTTCCGTTCAGATGATGTAGAGACCCGTAGATGGTTGGAATCTCACCTAAAGCTGTGATTATCACGTGTTAAACGACCCCCCAAAATATGATTGTTGTTATCATCTAGAAGAGCCTTGTGCGTTAGGTTAGACTAGGTTAGCTAAGTAAATGAAAGTGTGTATCCAGTTAGGTTACGTTAACTTGTAGGTTAATAACAATGCCAATGAGATGCTCCGTCGCTAAACGAGTGTGTAGGTCCAACCCGTTAAGGGAAAAAACTAAAGAAAATTACTTTTATGACCTCTTCAATCAAACTCCACAACCAGAGGGCGCTGGTCGCAGACAGATAAAAAAAACAAACAAACCAAAGTCATATACAGGGCGTCCCAAAAAAATGTATACACACTTTAACAGCTGATAGCTCAATTGATGTTTCTTTCTTTCCAAGTTAAACCCATTAGAATTAATAATGGCAGTCAGACTAAGCTTTGAACAAAGGAAATTCATTCTAAAATACTACTGGAAGTGTGAAAACGCAGTTGAAGTGCAAAGACAGTTTAGGAGGGAGTTTCAAACAGATCCACCAACGCGACTTACCATCACTCGAATTAGAGATAAGTTTGAAGCCGATGGAACTGTTCAGAATGTCCACAAGAAGCGTTCCGGAAGACCACGGACATCGACAAGCCCCACAAAGCAAGAAAGAGTACTGGAAACGTATCACCAAAGTCCAAGAAAATCTGTGCGGCAAGCGAGTCGTGAGGTAGGAATTTCAGAATCGTCTGTCCAACGCATTTGAAGCGCTGTCAATGGAAAAGTTACATTCCAAGATTAGTCCATGCTATTAATGAAGATGATGATCCGGACCGAAGAGTGGAGTATTGCGAGTGGTACTTGGCACGATGTGGATGTGGATTGGACGAAGGGGTTTCGTAGAATACCCTCCGCGTTCACCAGACCTCACACCACTAGACTTTTTTTTATGGGGATACTTAAAAGACAAAGTCTACGCTATAAAACCTGCAACAGTCGCTGAATTGAGAGCAGCCATTGAACGAGAATGCACACAAATACCAAACGAAATGTTTCGTGATGTTTGCGATTCCATTGCTTCGCGTTATCAGCAGTGCCTGGACCAGAACGGACGTCAGTTTGAAAACAGGCTGACAAAACAATTAAATAATGTCTGTAGATTCTATTACATTTTGAAAATGAAATGTATTTTAATAAACACTGCCTTTATAATTATTTAAAGTGTGTATACATTTTTTTGGGACGCCCTGTAATATATATATATATATATATATATATATATATATACCTTTTGAATTGCTTGAATTTTTTCCCTCCATTTAAGGAGGACTGGGGTCAAAGGTTATTCCGGTGGAGGTCAAAAGATGAAACCAAACTTAGCAGAACGACAACAGATGGCAAGCCTATAGAAATAAATTCCCAAAATTTTTATTAAAACTTATTTTCCTAAATTTTATACCTTAACCTTTGGGTCCTTAATATCTATTTAGGTGAACGTTTGAACACACACACACACACACACATATATATATATATTATATATATATATATATATATATATATATATATATATATATATATATATATATATATAATAATATATATATATATATATATATACTGTATATAATATATATATATATATATATATATATATATATAAAGGAAGTTGAAAGGAAATCGAAAATTTAAAGTTACTTTTCCAATTTTCTTTTGTATACATTAACTTTAATCTGAATGTAGCCTTTTTTTAAGGGGTAGGAGGGCAAATGGGTATTAGGGGCGAGTTTAAGATACCAAAAGGGGTATTGTTGGGTATTAAGTAGTAGTTTTATTGTTATATTTTTGTATGTTGTTAATACTGTTAGTAACTTGCTTCATTTAGGTATGAAGATGGGCAATAGCGGATCCAGGATTTCTCCATGGGGAGGGGGTGGGCGGGTTTATCAATCAAATTATAATGTGGTATTTTGATTTTCTAATAATAAATATTACAAAAGATATTTTCATTCTACATATTTTTATATATTTTCCCTAGGGGGGTAGCGCTGCCCCGCTTGAATCCGCTACTGAAGATGGAGGAGTATCAAGTTGCCAGTTAGAATTTTTCTGAGTACATTATCTATTTGTTTCGAGAGAGAGAGAGAGAGAGAGAGAGAGAGAGAGAGAGAGAGAGTTACAAGGAGTTACAGTACAAGGACAAGAGGAAGCCTCAAAGACCTTTCGGTCCACTCGGGGAAGTTCCTGTTATTAAAGTGGTTCATTTTTAACCTATTCTAGCAGTTGTAGAAAAATGAATAGAAAAGCATAAGGCTCTCTCCCCACCCTCCGCTCCCTCCCCGCCAGAGGCAGGTACGGAAAAAGGTTGAAAAAATACCTGAATCCTGGAAAAGTAGCCAAGGAAATTTCACAGAAAAGAGGAGAATATATGAATATATAAGCTAACTCTACAGTTACGCTATTCACACACAGAGATCGTACACTATATTATTGGTCAGTTTATACAGCAGTGCCATCTACTTATGCCAATCGCGCATCAACCACGTGGTATCGTCACAAAAACCTCAAACATATGGTTTTGATTTTATACAAAATATTTACAGCTCTGTTTACTGAGGTATCGGTCCAACAAAGATCCCATGACCCTCTTCAGGCTAGACCCAAAAGAATTAAGAGATAGGTAAAAGTTAAACTCTCCATGTCTACACCCATGTACGCGCAAAGCCATCACGCCGGCAAAGTGATAAAATGCTTCTACAGGAAAGGAGTGGAAACAGGAATTAAGAACAGAAATCAGATTTTCCACACCATGCCTTCACCCGTCACACGCATCACCCACCCAAGAGAAAGAGAAAAAAGTTATATCCTGGCGGCAGAAACGTAACTCCACTGAGAGAGAGAGAGAGAAAATGCTAAAACAGTTACAAAATTATTAATAAGTAATTATTAAAAATTGTAAGTTACAAAAGAGTAATTGAATTTAAAATATATGTGGGCATAAATATACCCATTCCAATGCCCCGAGAACAACACTGGTACTCTGCAATACAGTGTTTACACGTAGTTCGCTGCATGCCAATTAATATTCAAATTTGGTTCTTTTATTATTGAAATGATGCCTACAAACTATACGAACAGACAGTTTCGAAAAAAAATTAACCTAGAAGCAACATCCCTAAAAAACATCAAAAATTAATAATTAGTTACGAGTGGGTTTGTGTTTTGAAATTTTACTGCTGTGACCGTAAAGAATAAAATAGCCAAAGAAAAGCAAAATCATATCAATAAGTAATTTTTTTATGCTTTTAAGAAATTTTGTTTCTTGGTGAACATTTTTTTTCAGAAACTGTACAAATATTACATTTTAGTGATGTACTGCAGAAGTACAAAATAAAGTTAACTAAACAAATTAAAAAACATGATTATTGTGTTCAATAAAACAATTGTCACCGACTCCCAATTCGTGTATACACACACACACACACACACACACACATATATATATATATACACACACACACGCATATATATATATATATATATATATATATATATATATACTTACTTTTGGTTCTTAGGCGAGTTCGAACGACGGTTCAAGATCGACCTACGGTTCGACCCCTCTGCAGCATCCCGCCTCATTTGCGGGATTTGGTGAAGGAGGGAATTGCTGTCTGATCTTCTTCTGCCCTCGTAGCCAGCCACGCATGGCTGGTCAGGGACTTTGCGCAGGAATCTGTGCAGCTGGTTTTTGAAGTTATTCAGGTCGGTGTGCGGGAGATTCCTCACTTCTTTTGGTAGGACATTGAAAAGCTTTGGGCCTCGTATTCTGAGGGTATTTTCCATCCTCGTTTTCATGGCCCCTTGTCCCACCGCAGCTGGGACCGTACAAAATCTGCCTCTTCTCTCATTCCAGTTTGTTTCTATTTCATTTCTAAGGTTAGGGACAGAGCTTTCAAGTATTTTCCATCTGTATCTTATTGTGTACCGCTCGCGCTTTCTTTCGAGAGAGTAGAGTTCCAGGGATTCTAGTCGAGACCAGTAGGCTTCACCTTCTGTTTCCTCTATCTTAGACATAAAAGTCCTTTGTATAGCTTCAATGTTCGCAATGTCTCGTTTTCTGTTTGGGCTTGTGAGTACTGAGCAATACTCAATTATTGGTAGGACTAGGCTCTTCCATAATTTGAACATGATGTTTGCTTTTCTGCTGCGGAAGCTCCTCCAGATGATTCCCATTATTTTTCTAGCCGTTGTAATTTTGATGTTGTAGTGCTCTCTGAATTCTGTATCCGACATTATTACTCCCAGATCCCTGACTTGTAGATTTGGTGTTATCTGTTTGTCTTGCAGAGTTTTGTATTTTTTATTCTGCAGCTCCTTGTTATTACCATATCTTAGAAGTCGGAATTTTTCTTCAATGAACTTCATATTGTTGTTTTCTGCCCACTGGAATAATGTTTCAATGTCGTTTTGTAATTTTCTGAGGTCACCTTCGTTCAATATTTCCTGACATATCTTTGTGTCATCTGTGAAACATGATACAATACTGTCCTTAATATCTGCATCAATATCTGCAATCATTATTATGAACAGCAAGGGAGCTATACTGTCTCTTGTGGGACAGAGCTCACGACCTCCGAGACTTCCGATTTAACTCCGCTTACCACCACTCTTTGTGTGCTTTGCGTCAAGAAATTAAATATCCATCTTCCTAGCCTTCCAGTAATTCCTGTATTCTTAAGTTTGTGTGCTATGATTCCATGGTCACATTTATCGAAGGCTTTAGCAAATCTGTATATATTACATCTATGTTTTGTCCTCGACACAATGTTTCCAATATTTTCTCCTGGTGGTCTAGTAGCTATGATAGGCATGATCTTCCAGCCTTGAAGCCATGTTCATTTGGTTGTACAAGTCTTTTTCTTGTAAGTAGTAGGTAGTTTTGCCTCCAATTATGCGTTCAAAACACTTTATAAGGTGTGAGGTGAGAGCCATTGGCCAATAATTTTTGGGCATTGCTCTGTTACCACCTTTAAATGGGGGGGGCAATGTTCGCGTTCTTTAAGGGGAGTGGAATTTGTCCTGTGTCGAGTGATTTCCTCCATAGTAAGTATAGCGGTTTGGCAATACTCTCTTTACATTTCTTCAGAAACGTGGTACTCCATGTGTCTGGCCCTGGCGCTGAATTGTCTCGCATCTGTGATAAGGCCGTAATTACATCTCCTTCCGGGAACTCGAAGTCCATTAATAGGTTTGTGCCAGAATTTGTTCTTCGTTGATTTGCATCCATGTCGAAAAATTCGTCTGGGTTTTCCACTTCCATCTCGGACTTAGGGGTGCTAAACACAGAGTTAAATTGTTCCCTAAGCAGTTCGTTTATTTCTTTCGGGTCATTTGTGTATTCGGCCTCCCTGTCTATCAACGGACCAATACTCTCCTTACACTGCATTTTCCTTTTCGCAAACGTGTAGAAGTATTTTGGGTTATTTTTTATGTTTTCTGCTACCTTGTTTTCCTCCTCGTTTGTCTTATCTATGAATGTTTGCTTTAGGTCCATTTCTATTTCGCGAAGTTTCCTCTCTGGTTTGAATCTCTTTGCATCAGTTCTGCATCTGTGGAGATGTTTTACGGTTTGTTTTCGTTGCCTGAATAGTGTCCTGATTTTCCTCTCGAGCTTGCTACGTTTTCTTTCCTGTCTCTCTGGAATATGTTTCAGTATTATAGGTTTGGTTTCAGTCTCTATTATACATAGTATTTCTTGTGGAGTCTTCTCGTGAAGTAGCAATTCCCAGTTTACCTCCTTTAAATCTTTATTTACGTTTTCCCAATTTACTCTCTTTGAATTTATGTTTCAGTCTTCAAATATTCCTTCTGACTCTCTAGGATGGGTTTTCGGACCTCTGGGTGCTAACTTCAATTGTATATCGATGAGGTTATGATCGGAGAACTTTGTGTGCGTTAGTTTTTTATTTATTATTATCTCGTTGTTATTTGTCAAGATTGGCTCCAAAACGTTCTTCTTTCTCGTGGCTTCATAGATTTCCTGGGTAAGGGCGTAATATTCCATAATATCTAATAGCATTGTTGCTTGGGTTCTACCATCTTTTGTAATGTTGCCATGAAACTTCTCGACATATATAACTTCATCATTTTTCTTCCATGTTATGAATGGGAAATTAAAATCTCCGAAAATGAGTATTTGTTGCTGGAGTTTCAAGTAATTTTAATATGTTTTCTATTTCATTTGTAGCAAATTGGAATTCACTTTTTGTGGTGTTTGGTGGTCTGTAGATGTTCATAATGGTTAGGTTCAGTTCTTTTACTTCTAATATAATAACTTCGACTATGCTGTTTGGTTTGTTTACCTTCACTTCACATGTGTATGTGTTTTTCACGTAGATGCAACACCCTCCCCCTCGTCTAGCCACTCTATCTGTTCTGTGTATGTTGTAGTCCAGCAATGCTAATTCAGTATCCTACCAATATATTGGTGGGTGGTGTTGGATAGAAGGGTGATGTATGTAATGCCGTAATGGTGTGGGGAATATACCTGCGGAATCCTGTCCTTTCTTGGTAGCAGGGCAAGCTGTGCTTTTATCGTTCTCATGTTTCCTCTAAAAAATTTGTTTCCTTGCTCCTGTTGTTACTTCTAATACGGATAGGGTCTGTTCTTCCTCGTTCTCTTCTTTGGGTACCCTTTATGTGAAAATATGGGCATTCTATATTTAGGGATTTTCTCTCTGTCAGTGACTGTCTGCACATAAGAGGGTGGAAAAAGTGGCAGTTTTGTCCATATCTGCATCTTCCATTCTTCATCATATCGAAGCATTTTTTTGAGTGACTACCTGAAGTTTGCTCCATATATGCACGACCCTGTTTTATAGTATTCGTATATGGCCCGTCGTTTAATCTCCTTACGAGCCCTATGTGATTGAATTGCTTTCTTCTGTTCCGCCACCACTTCTTCCCAACTCCATGTTTTTTTTTGTCTTCGGCGCGTTTTCATTATTGTTCCTGGTATCTTTCTCTTTCTCCTTTGTGTTCCTGGTATCCCTCTCTTTCGTCTTCTTGTTATATCTCTCTTTGGCAGGGGGTATTTCATCTGAGGCTGAGGCTAATTTTGCATCTCCCTGTAACGTAGCGTGCTGTAGCGTGCTTTCTTGTAGTGTGTTGTCCTGCGCCTCGTGTTCCTGCTGTAGCGTGCTAATTAAACACAAAACAACAAAGTAATTTCTCTCTCCTTATTAAATATTGTTTGTTTGGCTGTCGGCCAAGCTGGTGACCCTAATTATTCATTTCAATTTAATTCAGTAATTATAGTAAACCTACTTTCTTAGCCACATCAAATTGGTGATCAGTAGGCCACTATATATATATATATATATATATATATATATATATATATATAATATATATATATATACAGGCCTCTCAGAGGTCCAGAGAGGCCCGGGCCACTTCCAGCTTTTGAGGCCCATAGCTAAACCCAATTATTACTTTCACTGCAAAACATTATATTCAAACCTGAAAGTTTCTGAAGTTGAGGGCCCCTTAAGCTTGAGGCCCAGGCCAAATGGCCCTCCTAGCCCCCCTCTGATAGGTCCTGTGTGTTTCTATATATATATGAGATGTTTACTTTCCTGAGGTATCAGCAAACATGCCTCTTCAGCCAATTACTTATTTCTAAGCGAAAAATTCCTGTCTCCGCCAATGTTGGCATCTCCATGGTGTTAAACCCACCGATTCGACATGACAAAGGTTGTTATATACTGTAGGTATCATTTCCCTCAATGTGATTCCCATTTCATTCCTCGACCAAAAGTGAGAATCTCAGAGGAGAAAATTCTCACATAGATCTATTCTCATTTTATGCCATTCTCATTCTCATCCAAGACTTCCCACTTTCGTCCAGGTTAGGTGAGGCTAATATATATTACTTTAGGTTACTTTAGTCGAGTTTGAACGACGGTTCAGGATTGACCTGCGGTCGACCCCTCTGCAGCATCCCGCCTCATTTGCGGGATTTGGTGAAGGAGGGAATTGCTGTCTGATCTCCTCCTGCCCTCGTAGCCAGCCACGCATGGCTGGTCAGGGACTTTGCACAGGAATCTGTGCAGCTGGTTTTTGAAGTTATTCAGGTCGGTGTGCGGGAGATTCCTCACTTCTTTTGGAAGGACATTGAAAAGCTTTGGGCCTCGTATTCTGAGGGTATTTTCCATCCTCGTTTTCATGGCCCCTTGTCCCACCGCAGCTGGGACCGTACAAAATCTGCCTCTTTTCTCATTCCAGTTTGTTTCTATTTCATTTCTGAGGTTAGGGACAGAGCCCTCAAGTATTTTCCATATGTATATTATTGTGTACTGCTCGCGCCTTCTTTCGAGAAAGTAGAGTTCCAGGGACTAGTCGAGACCAGTTAGACTATATATATAATCATGCCAACTGACATAGATGAGGACGTTGCCAGAGACAGCACAGTAACATCCTTTGCCGATGACACAAAGATCAGTAGAAAAATAAGAAACCCAGAGGATATAGTATCTCTACAAACAGACATGAACAGAATCTACAAGTGGACGGAAGACAACAATATGGAGTTTAACACTGAGAAATTTCAGCTGTTAAGGTACGGAAAAAGAGAAGACCTAAAATCGATGGAAAGTAGAAAAGGAAGACTGTGTCGTGTTCCCAAATTAAAGGCGAGACAGGGAACATCCTTAACCTTGAAAGAAAATAGTTTTGTTGTGAGAGGACCAAAACTGTTTAATCAGCTGCCCAAAGACCTAAGGAACACAAATGGTGTTGCGGTGGACATCTTCGAAAGAAGATTTGACGCCTGGCTCAGAACAATCCCCGATGAGCCGGGCGTACCTGGCTATGTGAGGTGGAGAGTACAAGAAACCAACTCACTACTTCACCAGGTCAACTCGAGAGGAGGGACGACAAGTTTGACCTTCGTGAAATGAGGAATCATCGCACGGAACCTTTGAAAGGTTGAAAGGTGTATGTGTGTATATATATATATATATATATATTAGTCTGACCACTATCGAGCTAGTGGATGGAGCCTGTAGAATGTTATCTGATTTTCGTTGTCTTCCTCTAAGACACGACATGCTGAGATGACTAGTTGAGATGAACAGTGTGCATCAATCGTTTGCGAGTGCAGTGAAGTTATTTGCATATAAGATTTTGTAATGCCATTTGGTATACCTACAATAACAGTGTTGTATCATGGCTCGTATCAGATGTTGCAAACTCTTTAGCCGAAAATGACCTTCTCTCAATACCTCAAAAATACTTGAAATTATCGTATATTCGCAATAAAGTGTCGATAAAATTACCTTCATTATAAGTCTTATATTTTTTATATAAAGTACAGGATTAAATGTAGCCAATAAATGAAATCCTATGCCCTTTTTTTTCAGATACACTAATGCTTAACAATTGAAACGGTTTTTTTATATACAGGGTGGCGCAAAGGTCGCGCACCATAGGAATTTTCAGTGTTGACCATATTATTTTTTTCTTTTAGGTAAGGAATGGGCTGCGAAATTAACGATAGACGAGAGGGTGCGTTTGATTTTAATGTATGGAATACCATACGCTCACAAATCGATCGATCGCTACAGAATTTAAATTCTGTACCGATTCATCGATTTGTCGTACCTGGTATTCCGTACACTAAAACCAAGCTCACCCTCTCGTATAAAGTTAATTTCGCAGCCATCCCCTACCTAAAAGAAAAGAAATAATATAACGAACACTGAAAATTCCTATGGTGCGCGACTTTTGCGCCACCCTGTATATAAAGGGTGTAACAAAATTCTTTACCGGTTTTGGGAGATTAAGATAAAAATATTTTGATAAATTTAAAACTGGTAAACGTCACTAACAACCAATATTGTTTACTCGTGCTTCCAAATACCAATTTAACGCGACTTCGAAAGTAACGCACGAGTCGACCGAACTATAATATTTTGTCAATCTTGATGCTTTGCGAAGCCTCTTTGAACATTCTGACCATCGTTTCTCTCGAAATTAGGTCTTCTTCGGCCTCTTCGAATATTGCAGAGAGCTACTTCAGTTTGTTGTTTGACAAATGCATCCAAATTTTCGCATGGATTTAAATCGGGTGAGTTTCCAGGCCATCGTCCGAGTTTAACTTAACAAAGATTACTAAACTACTGTCATCTGTCAAAACTACAGAAAATCCCCAAAACAGGTAAAGAATTTTGTTACACCCTTTCGAAAGGAGTGTTTGGAGGACTTTCCTTATAGCACATAACAAGGTTAACAAACAAGCATATATATATATATATATATATATATATATATATATATATATATATAAGAGAGAGAGAGAGAGAGAGAGAGAAATGACATAAATAAACACCTTTGTTTTTTCCAAATATTATTTTGGTTTGATTATAAAATCAACAAATCATAATAAATTTATTGAATCAGAATGAGTAAATGCAAATGGGAAAAAGGAACACGATTTTAAATATAGTGATTAAATTAATTTATTATTTATTCACTTTTGGAAAGAAATAAAAATTTTTAGGAAAAAACAAGTGTCCATTTACTTTGTCAAACCTCTTTGTATATATATATATATATATATATATATATATATATATGGGATAGAACTCAAAATGGTTCCCTGAAATCTTTTATGATACACACAGACCGTGCATGGAACAAGGAACTCTTCTGGGAAAATTAAATCCATTATAGTCCGAATAAGTAATGGTAAATGACAAACATTAAGATCTAGGATTAATGTCCACTAATATTGTTTAATATTGTCCATTAATATTGTTTAATAGTGTAATAAATGTTTTAACTATTAATAATACTTATTTATTTATTTATTTATTATTATTAATTTATAACAACTAGCTGCTTATTTTTAATAGGAGCCCAGTAAAACCTAAAGCTTAAGGGCCAAATTAAATAAAATAAATAGTCGACCCTCACAATTATTCATGTCATTGTAAACTGGAAAAAAATTATTTATTTTATTATTATTAATAAAGGTTATTCTCTCAAAAAAAAAAAAACCTATAGTTTTTTTCTTTTTTATGATATTAGCCCGACGTGGGCAATGGGTCACACGCAGAGAGGCCCTAAAATATAGTTTCTCTCACCAGTTATCTGCAAAGCAGATAGGATCCAGGTTTGGGACAGGATCTAGGGTTTAAATCAGCCTAGCCCCACTATATTTAGAACCTCATTATAAGCAAAAACCTCGTTGCATTCACGTCGGATTGAATACATCAAAGAAAAAGGAGCAACTATTGTACTTTTAGCCAATTTTCCCAGAGGAGTTCCTTGTTCTATGCACCGTCTGTGTGTAACATATATATATATATATATATATATATATATATATATATATTATAAAATGGTCAGGAACAGCTACAAAAATGGTGATAAGGTGAATCCTTTACATAAACATACTGCAAAATCAATTCAACAGATATCAAATGACCTAAATACATCAAAATCAGCTGTGCATTGAATTGTACAGTAATACAATTGCAATGGCATTGTTGTGAATGGGATACGTGGGAAAGTAGTGAAAAGGAGAATAACTACGGCGATAGACGACTCAAAAACTTCAAGAATTTGTAAGAAAGGCCAAAGGAAGGCATCATATGATATTCAAAGACAGCTGGAAAGCTGTGCGGTGAAAATTTCTGTAAGAACAGTAAGAAGGCGGTTTATGGAATGTGTCATGGACTGTTCGACCATCTAAAAAGCAGTTCTTGACAGCAGAGATGCGTGTAAATGGGCTGCAATGGGCACGAAAAGTGTTGCCTCTCGCGGGCAACAAGTTTGGAAGCAGAAAATGGTCGTTTGTTTTAATAAGATTTGGCATCACGTCATACAACAAATGTTGTGAACAAATGTTTAAAGTATTAGATTGGACCTGAAATTCATCAACTTTAAATTCAATCAAAAATTTTTGGTCAATTTTGAAGAGAAAACATTTCAAGGAAAACATTTCAACTAAAGAAAAGCTTACAAGACGCCTTCGTCAGTGCTGGATGAGTGATCCAGAAATTACCAACCTTTGTAAATCATTGGTGGAGTCGATGCCAAGAAGGATTGATGAAGTTTTAAAAGCAAAAGGGTGTCACACAAATTATTGCAACAAAAATACTTCTTTGGTATGCTTTGATTTCAGCTTTAAATACTGTATATATTTCTCAAAATCCCATTACATGGTAATTTATGGTCCCATAAGTCGGTCTCAGGAAAATTTATTTTAAATTAAATTTACAAAAGTAGTACATTAGAGCCGCGAGACCTTTTCCTCACGAGTGTAACTCACTTCCATATTAGCCATTGCGCGTTATTCTACCCGCATCAAAAAAAAAAAAAAAAAAAAGGTCCCAAACCGGGGCATCAATTCGAACATTTGTTTTCGTTCTAACGTATTACTTTCATAAATTTAATTTAAAATAAATTTCCCGATGAAACCGGACTTATGGGACACCCTGTATATATAAGGCGACTGTGAGTCACGCAAACTTCTTTGTTTTGTTTCTAAAAAAGGTTTAATTCGTTGCTCAGTAAAAGTTCTCTCTTCCTTTTTAGAAGTGGAACATTGAATTAAGATTAATCCTTACTTATTTACACGATCAAATCCATTTCGTTTCATCGAATTAAATGCAGCTGATCTTAATCCTCTTAAGTAATGTAATCCATATCAAGCCTCTTTATTTTTTATAAAACTTTAAATCCAGTTCATTTAGCTTATTTCCTTGGATTAAATTCATTTAGAACAAAAAAATAATTATATATATATTTATATATATATATATATATAGAGAGAGAGAGAGAGAGAGAGAGAGAGAGAGAGATTCTTAGGTTCGAACCGGCATTTAAGGATAAAAAAATATGATGAACGCCCACGTCAATATTATGAAGATTTAATATCAGACGTTTCGGAAGTCAAACTCCTATCATCAGTGGCAGTTTATGGCGTAATTTATCATATCTTCTGGTAGGTGAGCAACGTTGATCGGCCGTATCTTCTTTCAATAATTGTAGGGAAAGAAGTGTTCTTAGGGAACTGCTACCGATGATGCGAGTTTGACTTTTGAAACGTGTGATATTAAATCTTCAGAAATATTGATGTGGTCATTGATCATCATTTTTATCCTTATATATATATATATATATATATATGAGAAAATTCCATCATGAAGAAAAATCATTATTAATTCATAATATAATTATAATTAGTTGGTAGATTAATTTTTTTTACTTGAATAATTTAATTTCAAAATGGCGTCGTTCTTTACAGAGATGTTTCATTCTGTAGATAAAATTTTTGTTTTTAAAGTCTTCATTTAAATATATACTAAACTTCAGTATGAAGAGAGTCTATATTGAAGTAAAGTGAAAATGGGACTCCGGGAAATCATTGGTTAACCTCCTTCGAAACATCTTTATCAGAATGGAGGGAATCTACAGCTTCGCGGGAGGAATTCGAACCTCTACCCAAGCCGAGAGAGAGTCTGTGGGGAGCTTTAATCGCGGAATTTGAGGGCCGAGCCTAAACTCGAACCCAGAACCATTAGATTAAAAACCCAACGCTCTCTACCTGCCGGGTTCATTAGAAACAAACGCTGTAGACAGAATTGTAGTTCGCATCCTGTACTTCGTCTGAACTCTCTACTATTTGGGTGATCATATTATTTAAAAGTGTGTAAAACTGTGGAAAATAATAATCAAACACTATGTCTATTACTTTCGTAAACTTTTACCTTTTGTTTATTATTATTATTATTATTAGATACATTTGTGATTGTTATTATTATTTTTTATTACTATTACTCGCCATTTTCACTTCTGTTACGTAATAAAGCGAATCCCATTAATTTTACCTAAAAAGCTTCCATGCTTCCAATTAGAAAATTGTGAATATATTAAAGCCAAATCAGATATCGAAATTGGACAGAACAATATTGAAAATACTGAAAAACTTTACGTAACTTCTTTTCTTTTTTCGAATAAAATTTTTTTGGTTTTTTGGATTTTTTTTTTTTTTTTTTTTTTTAAATAGAGTTCGGTTTTGGGTGGACATCATCTTAGATATTAATTTTCCTTTTAAATTCGGTTCAAAGAGTCCTACCGTCAAACTCCCATGTTTCTTCCTGATAAATATCAGTAACAAACATACCGTTTTTTTTTATAGAACTTTTTGAATCAACTGTATTGCAAATATGCATCTTTTCTTCTTACTATTACTATTTTTGGAGGGAGGGAAGTAGTCTCCTTCGTAACATCTAAAGTCATATGACATAGGTGGCCTACAGCTTACGTGGAATCCGAACCACGGGTCGCTATATCATCTGGGCGCGGAGGACGGTCCCCCCTCGAACTACTCTCCAGATCCAATATTGGTTAACTTGGCTGATCGACGGGATGAGGTGTTGCGGCATTGGCTACTACTGCACTACTACCTCTGACAACAACAATATATATATATATATATATATACCGGGTGCGGCAAAAGTAACGCCCTTTTAATAATTGTATCTTTATAGTTTTATACAGTATAATTTTTTAGTTTTATATTGTATAATTTTGTTATTTTTTAGTTTTTACTGAGAAAGTACTTATTATTTTTCTTAAAAACCTTATTATTTCTCTTAAAATGCTGTAATTGATTTATTTCCTTCAATAAAAGAGAATAAACTAAAAAGGGCGTTATTTTGCCGCACCCGTATATATATATATATATATATATATATATATATATGCCAACATTCACAAACAACTTAATATAGACCACATTCATTTAGTTCTGAAAGCAATTTGGACCAATAACTTATACTTCATGCTCTTAACTATAATTACGTTGATCAGTAAATAAGATTCATTTTCTATTTTGTAAGTTTCAAAAGGCAAACTAAGATAAAATAAAAATAATAATAAAAAAAAAGTTCAAAGTTTATTAGACTAAATGCTATTCTTAAAAGGGCGGTGCCTTCACTGAACCAATTTTATATGAAGATAATATATATATATTATATATATATATATATATATATATTATATATATATATATAGCGTAGTGACTTGCAAGTGAATATTAATTAGACTAAAGTTTAAAAGACTAAAGTTTAAAATAATGTTTGACGAAAATTTCAATTATATACACTCAAAAGGGCCATAATTTTGGGGGGGGGGGGTGGGGGGGGGGTTAGGAGGGGGTATTATTTATAAATAATTTAGTTACTGTGTCGAAATTTATTACGTTTTACGATACAATTAGTGTTTTGTTGTTCTTGATATATGGACGATAAATTTTCGTATTTTATGAAGAGGTTTTGGTTGGTTTTTAGCTCTTAACGGATAATGGAATCATTTTGTGAAGACAGTTTTTAATGTCTTTCTAAGTTATTAACGGCAAAAAAAAAAAAAAAGTTTTAAGGTTAATTTTTTTAAAAGCTTTTTGTAATTAAAATTATATTTTTGTTTGGTAGATTTCTTGTTTTAGTCTCTCTCTCTCTCTCTCTCTCTCTCTCTCTCTCTCTCTTCTTCTCAATTCTTATCTGGATCCTTCCTACGGCGAAAGAACACCCCCCTCCCCCACTAACCTTTCTCAAGACCTCTCGAACGCTAAGGAAGATCGATCGATCAGAGAAGTTTGATCTTTCCACTTGATTGCCAAGTGTCTGTCTCTCGAACCTTTGTGTTTCTTCCACGGATGTCTACGTATTGATATGAATTATGTAAAGGACTTAAACGTATTCTATCTATCTATATATTCTATCTATTCCTATATATGCATACATCCGTATGGGTGTGTATTTGCATATGGAGTCTGCGCGTGTAGGCGTGTGTGTGTATATATATATATATATATATATATATATATATATATATATTATCTATATATATATATATTATATTTTATACATATATTTATTAATTAGAATAATGATTAACCGTTGCATATAAATGGTGTAGGGCGCTGCCTCACAATCCTATATAAGGTCCCGGGTTCGACTCCCGTTGAAGGCAAGATTTTCTTGCCAAATGTTGTAAATTTGATTTATGACGACCACCCAGCAGTGTATAAATGCGTATACACGGTCAATTCGGTGCGTCGGTCTACAAGAATATATAATTGGCTGAAGAGGCTCGCTCGTCGATAACCCCGGAAATGCGATACGGTAGCCGTCATAATTGGGTTTAATAATATCTATTCTTTAATTATGATAATGTGTTTGTTAACTCCTAAGACAGTTTATTTGAGAGATTTCTAGACTATTTTTTTTTAAGGTATGAAAGTGTCTGAGATTTAACCAAACCAAATTTCCAGGATTTTTCTCTTGTTTTTATCACCCCAAAATTGTCTGACGTGAAATCGATATCGCTAAATGTAAGCAAAAAATCTTAACTCAGTGGGTAACACCGTTTCCCTGTCAGCGAAGTGAAGACACTGAGGTAGGGGGTTCGACTCTCGATGGTGCTGGTTAACAATAATTCGGGAGTTAGCGCAATTGGCCGTATCACTAGTGTGGCCTGAGCCGTGTACCAGTTTCTGACCTTCTTCACCGATTGTTTTGGGGTTGTTTAACCTCCTTCGTAACGGCAAAAGTCACGAGACGGAGAGGACCTATAACTTTACGTGGGGTCCTAACAATCTACGGGTCGTTACATCGTCTGGACGGTCACCCATCGAACTATTACCCAGACCCAATGTTGCTTAACTTCAGCGATCTACGGCGACGTGTCCCCGTCGTAGCCCGCTTTGAGGAAGTTTACAAAAGTTTATACACGCTTCATTGGTCTATATTATATAGCAAGCAAAGACGTGTCCATCAGTGTCGAATGTCGATCGTTTCATCAGAAAGTCAACAGATGATTTACAATTCACACTAATGTAAGTAACCTAAAATGGGCGCCATAGCCAGTTGGGCACGATACAGATGCGCTAGTGTTTCGGTTGAAAAGTGGGTATAAACATCAGCATGTTTTGTTGATGGAGTTCCCGTATGGACGTTCTTCGGTTTTTTGACGCGGCGCAACTCGTACTTCAAAGTGTTAGTTAAGTATTCCAATATAGGCGCGTCGTCCAATCCATCATTCGGGAAACTTCATCTCAAAACAGGGCATGAAATCCACAGTAATAAAATAGACTGAGTTAATTTACGATGGACGAAGTTTTAATCGACTCCGTTGCATGATCTTCATTTGAAGAAAATCATGTAATTGATCAAATGCTCGTGTTATCGATTCACATTTCTCGTTACTGAGAACCGTACAAGTTTCATCTCAAAATGTCTTTCACTGGAGAGCACTAAATGCGGTTGAGCTCTCTCCATCCTTCAGACACGTATACTCTATGCTTATAAAGCTTGTTGGCTTTCTGATGAAAAAAGACTCGCTCGACATTGACGAGTAATATGCCCACGGATGTGTGGTAGACCACTGAAGTATATATGTTACAGTCAATATGTGAAACGAGTCATTTCGCGAAATACCCAAAATTTTCAGGCATTTCCCGCAATGCCTTTGACCCTTAATTAATTCGTGGTTAGGTTAGGTCTCATTAGCAATACGTAATGCCTATGGTTAACCCTTTCAGGACGACCGTTACAAATTGGTAGCGTTTCAAATACACGCATTCATAACGTAACCTTACAAAAAATTCCGGCCTTAAAGGGTTAAAGGTCGGAAGCACAACGCGAAATGCCTGAAACTTTTGGACATTTAGCGAAATGACTGGTTTTACACAGTGACTGTAAAATATATATATATATACGCATCTCTGATGTATACACCTAATTATAATACCCTGTGGGTAAAGTATGATGAATACTTTCAAACTTTAAGGGTTACAGATAACTTGAATAACTTAACCTAATCGTATGAATACATTAATAAAAACAAAACATTGAATAATGCAATTAGAAGGTAAATTTCAACAACTGTATTACACTTAAGTAGTCTATGACGTAACAAATCTGACTTCAGGAGTGTAGGACACTACAAATCTTTGACTTCAGGAGTGTAGGACGATACAAATCCACGATTTCAGGAGTTTAGGACGTAACCACTCTACGACTTCAGGAGTCTAGGACGTAACGAATTTATGACATTAGGAGTCCATGACGTAACAAACCCATGACTTCAGGAGTCTAGAACATTACAAATCTACAACCACAGAAGTCTATGAAGTAACAAATTTATGACATCAGGAGTCTGTGAAGTAACAATTCTCTGACTTCGAGAGTCTAGGACATTATAAATCTATAACTTCCAGAGCCTATGACGTAACAATCATATGGCATCAGGCACCAATGACGCCATATTAAAAATATGACTGAATTTATTAAATTCAAATTACTTCGATTTCATACACGAAGATGAACTTCAAAAAATAACTATTTTTACTCGTAAAAATTATATTTAACTGTATCTAATACCTAATAAAAACAAAAGAGGATCTGGAGTGAATTATTGGTATGATGTAACGAAGATAAAGAGTATGGCTCTTCATCTCAGGTATAAAATATGTAAAAAAAATGTAAAGCAGCTGTAAAATTCTGTAAAATATGAAACGAAAGATGAAAGA
The DNA here is from genome assembly GCA_023014485.1 of Bathynomus jamesi. Lineage (NCBI taxonomy): Eukaryota > Metazoa > Arthropoda > Malacostraca > Isopoda > Cirolanidae > Bathynomus > Bathynomus jamesi. The sequence continues at coordinate 112,202 of JAJOZX010004892.1, read as the reverse complement.
TAACAAATTTCTGTTATGCTGCAAAATATTATTACCAGTCATAGTTTATCGGTTCGTATATATATATATATATATATATATATATATATATATATATATATATATATGAATAATTTATGAAATAATGTGTATACAGTATAGGAAACAAAGGTGTATCTGGGACCACATGTTATTTGCCTCGTGTTCTATATAATTCTGGCTTAGTATCGCGATTTTATGATTCTTTCAGTGCAGAAAATTTAGAATTATACGGATATGATTGGAGGAGAGACGCGCTCCAACATTTAGCAACTAATGTGTTCCAGTTTCCTGTTAGAAATCATTTTAGCGTGAGATTATATATATATATATATACACACACACACACACATACTATATATATATATATATATATATGAGAGAGAGAGAGAGAGAGAGAGAGAGAGATGTATTCTGTTTATGTGTGAGAACGAATTCAACCGATGAATGTAATAATGGAGTCATTAAAATCTCAGATGCAAATTAGAGGCATATTCAAAACACAATAATTAATTATTTAAAGCGGAAAAAAATTCCTCTGTAATTATATATTTTTTCAATACCGGAACGAGCAATGGTTCCCTTATAAATAAATAAATAAATAAAAAAAAAATATATATATATATTATATATATATATGTTGACAAAAGTGAGATGATTGTCGTCAAGAACAAATGTGAAAGCTCATGAATGAAATGTGAGAACGTGTGTCAGTTTACATAATGGAAGTGAGAAAGAAAACACGACTCCAAATAAATTCATTCAATAAATCTCTTATTATTTATTCACTTTTACTCTATTAACAAATCAAAATATATGGAAAAAATTAAGGTGTCTATTTACTTTTGTAACCATATATATATATATATATCTCTCTCTCTCTCTCTCTCTCAAGGAAAAATCCAAAAGATAATGACGCAATATATAGAAACATAAATCTGATCTAAGAATTACATAATATATATATATATATATATATATATATATATATACTCGTACATGTGTACATATATATATATATTGTATACATTTTTTTTGTTAAAAACTAAATCGTCTGCGCTCTATATTGTGGTATGTTATTTAAAAAGATTTGGTTGTTATACGTTCCAAATTCAATTACTGTCACCCGTAATCATGACATACCTGGTTCGCTCGTAATCTCCTCTTGCACGCCCTACCAATCGTACCGGTAAAATCGTTCTTCTCGGCCATTGATTCCGTAACATGCGTGAAAAATTTTTTTTTTCTTTTTGTTGACCGTCTGTACACATAAAATTCATAATTTTCCATAAAATTTTCAAACACCTTATTTCCATTTCGAAATAATACACATTTTACTCGACTATATAAAAATATACGCGTACGGAGCTTTGCTAATGTGTAACAATAGATACGTATTGATATACCTAAAAGATAGGTTATTCCTACCATAATAGAATTGCATGCGTATGTATATATATATTATTATTGTTTTCATTTTTTATTTTAGTTTATTTTTTGGGGGCAAAAGAAAATTGCTCCATTTTTTTGTTCTAAATGTAAGCCATGGATCTGATTTGATTATATACGCTTAGGATAATTTATATATATATATATACAGTATATATATATATATATATAATATATATATATATATATATATATATATATATATATATATCAATTTTTTTACGTTTGCAATCTGCCACAAGTAACTGAGTGTTTATATATTATATTATTATAATATATATATATATATGCTCAAGTATGTCGAACATTTGTGTAAAGTTTAGTCCGTGCCTATATTTTTTTTTACCGAGTAGGTTGAATAGGTTTATATCATAGTTTATATTTTCAACGTTTTAATCTCTTTTGCTCGTGTTAGGGTAGGGAGGGATTCCTATGAGAAAGTTTAGAAAAAGCGCTCTTTTACCGTATACAACGATTATTTTTTGTAACTTCACTCGCAATATGATTTTAATTGAAAAAAACTCGAAGTCAAATTAGCGGTCCTTTACGCTATCTCAGCTTTTACACACCCTCTGTTTTAGGTTAGGTTAAAATTGGCTAACCCGATAATCAAGGGAGTTATTTTTCTCTAATTTTTCACATTGGAGGGTATGACTAGTCGACTAATCAAAGAGGTATATCCTATCATAAGAGAACTAATTACTTTCGACCATTTTCGCGTTTAACACTGAAATACCTCATCTAGTTCAATAATAATGAGAATTTTTATTTCAAAAATTTTCGCCTTATATATATATATATATACACACACACCCACTTATACCCAGAGAAAGTAGCATTCATTTATGAAGGAAACGGTACACCCAAATTTCATCAGTATGAAAGAGGTCTTTAGTGAATCTTAAAGAGAACGAGTGGTATACTTCAGTTAAGACATAGAACAAGAATCTTAATATAAACCCATTTACTGAATATGAATGGGGTTGAGACCTTTTCGAAGGCATATTTTTACCGACTTTATTATAAAGACTACGGAAAACCAAAATCCTCTAACTTAACCAAATAATCTGATGTAACCTAACTCGTACAGTCAATTATATACCCAACCTTCATTTACAAAACATCTATTACAGATTTCATAGACTATAATAAAATCCTAATAAAAATTTTAACGACATTTTTGAAAAAAAAATCTGTCTTTTTTTTTTTTTTTTTTTTTAAATTTAAAGTGTAAATATTTCCGTATATAAAAGTGTTGTAAAAAACGAATAATATCTTCGCATGCGCACAGTTTGCCAGCGCCCGTGATGGCTAAGTGGGTAACGCCATTTCCCCATAAACGAAGCAAAAGGCACTGAAATTGAGGTTCAACTCCCGGTGATGCTGTTTAATAGTCTAGGAGTTGGCGCAATAGGTCGCATTAGTCTGTCCTGAGCGTTGTGCCAGTCTCCAGCCCTCCTGACTGATTATTATTATTATACGCATAATTTCGCCAAGTCTTTTGTTATAATCTTATACTTTTTCCTTAACTCGAAAAAGTCTGTAATAAACTTAATGGAACTGCGTGATATGACCTAAATAATGTGTTGTACCTTCAGTGCCTTTCAATTTAACAGTAAACACACTAACCCCTCTCTCTCTCTCTCTCTCTCTCTCTCTCTCTCTCTCTCTCTCTCTCTCTCTCTCTCTCTCTCTCTCTCTCTCTCTCTCTCTCTCTCTCTCTCTCTCTCTGTTCGCTTCTTTCCGTTAATATTTTATTTTTATTTTCTGTTAATTTTTTGCCAATAAATGTTGATATTATTTGAGCGAAATATCATGTCAGACTATAATAATAAAAGGCAAATATTTAATCAAAGTTTTTAGACAATGTTTTTTGCTCCTTGTAAAAAGGTATAACGTCAATTTTTTTTATCTGAGTGCGATATATATATATGCTGCAAACCCACAAGGAAAAAGAAAAACGATTCCAAGGCCTTTCGTGTATTCAAAGCTACACCTCGTCAGGGAATGAAGATAAAAGGCGAGATGCCCATAAATATATACAACGTACAGGAAAAACAAAACAATTAGCACATACTTAACAAAGGTTAATGAGAGGCAAAAGAAATTTTAACATGATATCGTCAATTTTATACGTCCCCGAACTGCTATTGAAATTGTTTTTAAAATGAATAAATGCACATTCTAGAATATTTCTTTCTATTATATCTCTGTTTTTAACAAGCGCTTTAGAACTATCCCACTTGATGCTATGGTTACATCTATACATATGGTTAAATAAAGTATTGGAAGTATTAGCTGTTCTACACGCATATTTATGCTGTTTTACCCTAATATCTAACGTTTTACCGCTTTGGCCTATATATACTGAGTTACATTGTGTACATCCAATCGAATACACACAACCAACAACATTATCAGGGCTATTCTTTATTAGGCGTGATTTAACAGTATTATTATACTTAAAGATTACATTAATGCCAATTGATTTAAGTACAGTTGGAAGGTATTGAAAATTAACATGGTAAGGTAGGCTAAGGATATTTTTACGCTGAAATTCCTTTACAATTACATTATTATAATACCTATTCTTGGCTTTCTTAAGACAGTTATCTAAAAATGAAATAGGATAACAATTTAGTACCAATATTCATGATATTGCATAACTCAGAATCTAAAAATTCAGGACTGACAACTCTCAATGCTCGAAGAAACATAGCAGAGAAAATAGAGGATTTAATCGAAGGATGATGGTCAGAATAAAAATGCACATAAGAGTTATTATTAGTAGGCTTACGGTAGACTTCATATTTGAACTGATTAGAGCATCTCCAAATTTTTAGATCAAGAAAAGATAGGCTTCCATCATTTTCTTTTTCAACTGTAAACTTAATAGATGGGACTAAATTGTTGAGCCTACCAAGAAATAAGTCCACATCCAAATTATTAGGCCAAAGGCATAAAATATCATCTATATACCTGTACCAAACCAGGTTAAAATTAACAATCGTAGGCAAAATTCTAATTTCAAAAAATTCCATATATAAATTAGCTAGTACAGGTGAAAGGGGATTTCCCATAGCAAATCCAAACGACATAGCATAAAACTTATTTTCAAACTGAAATTTACAATCTTTGACACAAAGCTTAATTAACTCAATAAGAGTGTTGTGTTGAACAGGGAAAGAATATTCAGAGATTTTATCTTTTAAAAAATCAAGTAGGTCATCAACAGGGACTTTTGTGAATAGCGAGCATACATCGAAGCTTACCAATTTGAAATTAGGGTCATTAGGAAACTTCAGTTTGTCAATAAGATCCATGCTCTTCGAGCATTGAGAGTTGTCAGTCCTGAATTTTTAGATTCTGAGTTATGCAATATCATGAATATTGGTACTAAATTGTTATCCTATTTCATTTTTAGATAACTGTCTTAAGAAAGCCAAGAATAGGTATTATAATAATGTAATTGTAAAGGAATTTCAGCGTAAAAATATCCTTAGCCTACCTTACCATGCTAATTTTCAATACCTTCCAACTGTACTTAAAGCAATTGGCATTAATGTAATCTTTAAGTATAATAATACTGTTAAATCACGCCTAATAAAGAATAGCCCTGATAATGTTGTTGGTTGTGTGTATTCGATTGGATGTACACAATGTAACTCAGTATATATAGGCCAAAGCGGTAAAACGTTAGATATTAGGGTAAAACAGCATAAATATGCGTGTAGAACAGCTAATACTTCCAATGCTTTATTTAACCATATGTATAGATGTAACCAAAGCATCAAGTGGGATAGTTCTAAAGCGCTTGTTAAAAACAGAGATATAATAGAAAGAAATATTCTAGAATGTGCATTTATTCATTTTAAAAACAATTTCAATAACAGTTCGGGGACGTATAAAATTGACGATATCATGTTAAAATTTCTTTTGCCTCTCATTAACCCTTGTTAAGTATGTGCTAATTGTTTTGTTTTTCCTGTACGTTGTATATATTTATGGGCATCTCGCCTTTTATCTTCATTCCCTGACGAGGTGTAGCTTTGAATACACGAAAGGCCTTGGAATCGTTTTCTTTTTCCTTGTGGGTTTGCAGCATTCATTCATTTCACGTGTTTTATTGTGAAATTCATCCCATATATATATATATATATATATATATATATATATATATATAAATTAATTCACGAAAGTAACACGTGAATAATATTTATGATGAAAATGACCACGAAGCAAAAAAAAACAGAATGGTGCTCAATTAGACGAAAGCGCTTGAGCACCATTCTGTTTTCTTTTTCTTTGGTGGTTATTTTCATCGTCATATATATATACAAACTCAGAATGGTCCCCTGAGAAACTTATCTGTTAAACACAGACCAGACCGTGCATGGAACAAGGAACTCTTCTGGGAAATTACATCCAATATATTTCGAATAAGTAATGATAAATGACAAATACTATAGTTTTTCTTTTTCATGATGGAAAGCCCAACGTGGGCACCAGGTTTCTTGCGTATATTGAGGTTCTGAATGTATGATAGTAGGCTAGGTATAAGCTGTAAACCCTAGATCCTGTCCCAAAGCTGGATCCTATCTGCTTTGCAGATAGCTGGTGAGGAAAGCTATATTTTGGGCCTCTTTGCGAGTAACCCGGTGCCCACGTTGGGCTTTCCATCATGAAAAAGAAAAAACTATAGTATTTGTCATTTATCATTACTTATTCGAACTACAGGGCGTCCCAAAAAAATGTATACACACTTTAAATACTTATAAAGGCAGTGTTTATTAAAATACATTTCATTTTCAAAATGTAATAGAATCTACAGACATTATTTAATTGTTTTGTCAACGCCTGTTTTCAAACTGACGTCCGTTCTGGTCCAGGCACTGCTGATAACGCGAAGCAATGGAATCGCAAACATCACGAAACATTTCGTTTGGTATTTGTGTGCATTCTCGTTCAATGGCTGCTCTCAATTCAGCGACTGTTGCAGGTTTTATAGCGTAGACTTTGTCTTTTAAGTATCCCCATAAAAAAAAGTCTAGTGGTGTGAGGTCTGGTGAACGCGGAGGGTATTCTACGAAACCCCTTCGTCCAATCCACATCCACATCGTGCCAAGTACCACTCGCAATACTCCACTCTTCGGTCCGGATCATCATCTTCATTAATAGCATGGACTAATCTTGGAATGTAACTTTTCCATTGACAGCGCTTCAAAATGCGTTGGACAGACGATTCTGAAATTCCTACCTCACGACTCGCTTGCCGCACAGATTTTCTTGGACTTTGGTGAAACGTTTCCAGTACTCTTTCTTGCTTTGTGGGGCTTGTCGATGTCCGTGGTCTTCCGGAACGCTTCTTGTGGACATTCTGAACAGTTCCATCGGCTTCAAACTTATCTCTAATTCGAGTGATGGTAAGTCGCGTTGGTGGATCTGTTTGAAACTCCCTCCTAAACTGTCTTTGCACTTCAACTGCGTTTTCACACTTCCAGTAGCATTTTAGAATGAATTTCCTTTGTTCAAAGCTTAGTCTGACTGCCATTATTAATTCTAATGGGTTTAACTTGGAAAGAAAGAAACATCAATTGAGCTATCAGCTGTTAAAGTGTGTATACATTTTTTTGGGACGCCCTGTATAGTGGATGTAATTTCCCAGAGGAGTTCCTTGTTCCATGCACGGTCTGTGTTTAACATATATATATATATATATATATATATATATATATATATATACACAGGGTGTCCCATAAGTCCGGTCTCATAGGAAAATTTATTTTAAATTAAATTTACAAAAGTAATACATTGGAACTAAAACAGATGTTCAAATTGATGTCTTGTTTTGGAGCCTTTTATTTTTGTTGCAGGTAGAATAACACGCAATGGCTGATATGGAAGCGAGTTACACTCGTGAGGAAAAGGCCTCCGGAGAATTTTTCCTCACCAAAATGTAACTCACTTCCAAAACAAGACATCAATTTGAACATTTGTTTTAGTTCTAATGTATTGCTTTTGCAAATTTAATTTAAAATAAATTTTCCTCTGAGACCAGACTTATGGGACACCCTGTATATATATATATAATTCGATTTTTCCCTTCTGACTCTAACTCTGCGAAACCTTAGGTCCGGATCCGTATCCGAATGAAATGAATTTTCGGAATTGTAAATCGGATTACAAAATTGTTAAAATTAATACCTTTTACTGTTCATTTTTACACTGTACATTTTTAAGGACCCATTTACCGTTCCATATGAAATGGAATATACACACACTATGATGTGGGTTCACCTTTCGTTTGCATTATTCAGATCCACAGACAACCCACGCCTTTCCTATATACTGCATGTTAAATAACGTTTGGTTTGCTCAGTAATTGGATGGGTGACCGTCCTTTGCGTTTAGATGATGTAGCGACTCGTAGATGTTCGGGTTCCACGTAAAGCTGTAGATCAACTCCCTCACCCGACCCTTGTCGTTACGAAAGAGGATCAACAACCCTAGAAGTTGTTATTACCTATATATTAATAATTTCGTAGGTCACTCAGTGTATTTCGCCCGAATTCCTCATGAGCACAGTTCTCTCCCTTCTCTCCATACAGCTTCTTTACGATACAGTCATTAAAAGTAAATAAAAAGTTTAGTACGAGATCTCTTCCCGTATGCTGGTAATGTTTTGGGGTTGTTTAAGTTTACATGACGGAGGGGACCTAGAGCTTTACGTGGGATTCGAGCTATCTACGGATCTCTACATCATCTGAACGCGAAGGAGGGCCCCCACCCAACTACTAAACAAATCCGACGCCGCTTAATTTCGTTGATCTAACGGGAAGCGATGCCGCGACGTAGCCCTCCAATGACAAGAAAATTTCGAGGTCAGGAGGGGGACGCGATGCTGTCAAATGAAAAATAATGATAAATAAAAAAAGACCACGTGACACGCAAAAGTCCTTTCCACCAAACTTATAACTGAAGAAAACTAGATATTTTTTATTCCATTCGTTAAAAATGGAAAAAAAACAAAACAAAAAACAAACTATGATGATAATTTTTAAAAGCCGATATCGAGACATACGTCATTTCCACAAACCAATCCTCTTTTTGCTCCACGCCTAAATTCATTCCTTCATTACTCGTTCCATTCAACGTTTCGTTCGTGAGTTATACTCACTCTTTGACACCTCACTCCGAATAAGTCTTTCTTATCAATGTCATACTTTATAAAATACGTCATAATCATGTGGTATGACGAGTCCCTCCTACTCTCTCTCTCTCTCTCTCTCTCTCGATAACCTTTTATGCCCCATACAACCGAAACATCTTTTTACTGAAACCCTATTAAAAAAATTATGTACTCTATAGAAGGAATGGCGTCATTCTCGAAAGTTGTTTTTACTTTGAATACCGAGTTTAGTATTTACATTCCATTTACATATTTAATCCTAATTTTCTGCCCGAAGATGCCCCAGAAATTGGGTAGGAAACGTAGCAGTTTTGTGGGTTACGTCGTACCCACGTCGTAACGCCGCTTCCCCGTTATATCGAAGAGGTTAAATGGCGGTGGGTCTGTTCGCTAGTTGGATGGGTGAACATTGTCCGCTTTCAAATGTAGCGACCCACTTAGATGGTTCGAATCCCACGTAAAACTGTAGTAGATCCATTCCTTCACGTGACCTTTGCCATTACGAAGGAGGTTAAAGAAAGACCCAGACATCATTATTATTATTATTATGGTGGAAGTATAGGTATGGGTATGATTTTGTATACCCACAGAAATTTCATTTTATTTTACCCCTAATTAATCAGCCATTTATTAATTAATTCCGAATCTGCATTTTTGGATTCAAATCTGAATTTAGATTTGAGAATACGAGGATTCAAATCCAGAAATTAGGATCACTGTATGGCTTGGATTACTCCGCTCGATTCCTTCAGACTTTCTAATAATTAATAATTACCTCATATTCCCGCGTGTCATCTCGGGCGTCACCTTTCAAATTTTCTACGGTATAGTTACGCCTAAACATGCCAGTATCCGTGGCTCAGAGGGTAAACATCGTGAAGACACTGGGGTCGTGGGTTCGACTCCCGATGGTGCTGGTAATAATAATAATCCACGAGTTAGCGAAATTTGCTTCATTAGTTGGCACGAGCTCCGTGCCAATTTCTGGTCCTCTTTACTGATTATTATTGCTACATCTAAACCTACGAGGCATAACAATTTTATATCGTGTCGACAAACGAAAACGTATAGCGCGATTTATTCAGGTGATTCACTCGCTGGTAGCCCCAACGGGTACATTAGCGATTGTCTGGAGCTACCAGCGAGTAAATCACCCTGTATATTGCGTGAATGAATTATCATAAAGGATTCTTTGCGTTGCAGACTGAAGTGAGGGTACGTATTAATTTTAGAAAAGTCCAAGAACAACGTAATTGGCAAACATTTGTCATGCCGAACATATCACATATATAACTTACATATGTAAAGTATAAATGTATGGTTCTGCCATTTCTTTAATTAAATTATAATTCTTGCCTATGCACATTAGTGCAAAAATTACGAACACACACACACATATATATATATATTTAATTCTTCAAGCTACCACTTAAACTATGAATGCATCGATGAATAATATTTTATATATATATATATATATATATATATATATAATATATATATATATATATATATATATATGGGAATGAACTCAGAATGGTGTGGTGTATCATTATATATATATATATATATATATATATATATATATATATATATATATATATATATATATATATATATACCTTACCTAATGAACCTTATGTTGTTTCGTGCGTTGGTCTCGCTTCACACGGAGGTCAAGTTGATGGCCCCACCTCTAAGGTGTGTGTGTGTGTGTGTGTGTGTGTATATATATATATAATTTTATATATATATATATATATATATGGGATGAATTTCACAATTAAACACGTGAAATGAATGAATGATGCAAACCCACAAGGAAAAGGAAAAATGATTCCAAGGCCTTTCGTGTATTCAGAAGTACACCTCGTCAGGAATGACAAGGTGTACTTCTGAATACACGAAAGGCCTTGGAATAATTTTTTCTTTTCCTTGTGAGTTTACATTATATATATATATTATATATATATTATATATATATAATTTAGGGTGGAGCGAAAAATACTTTTTTTCTAGTATGAAGTTCTAATAGTGATTAAAAGTTGCATTTAGTGGACGAAGTATGCCTGCCAAAATATGAGTTCATTTGTTTAAAGTTTTCAGCTGCCACCAGGGGGCTAAATTTAACACAATTTTGGGTAAAAAGGAAAAAATGCTTCTATTTTAGGTTTGTCAAACTATTATAAAATTTTATCGTAGAATTATCTAATAGTTTGATTAAGATTCTTAAATGATAGGAATTCGTTTTGTAAAAATGCCTTTTCATATGCTTAATATCTTCAGCTGCCACAAGAGAGCTGAATTTAACACAATTTAGAGTAACTGAGTCATGTTGAGACTACACTGAATGTTGTGGGGGAGGGTTTTGGTGTGAAGGAATTTCTTTCTGTGAGTCATTAGAACAGTGTGTTAACACTTGTCTTCTTAGGTAGTAGGCCTAGTCGCTCAGTTGATCGGAAAGTTTTTTAATATGATCGGAATATTATAAAACTTTATTTTAAAGTGATTTATATAGAGATAATATTGATTTTATCATAAAATGCTTGTTATAATGTATTATATAATTTTAGTTTATTTATATAATATATTATATATTTATATAATATATTATATATACTTATAAAATATATTATATATATTAATTATATAATGTTTTGATGTTACAGGATATTTTGTGATTGTGAATTTTTCTTAAAAATATTATGGCATCAAATACTAAATATAAACATTTCACTAGAGAACATATGAAGTGTGCCATATTTGAAGTACCTTGTGAGATGAGTGATATGCAACTACCAACTTATAACTGCATTATGAAAGATTACCTGTTCACAAAAATTTAGTGAAGGAGCAGATGAATAACAAGGAGCCTTCATTTTCTGAAATAGCAGAGGCAGTTTCCAAAAAGGTAGAAAATATTTGGAAGAAGGCCTCTTTGCCAATAGTTTCACATACACGCGTTTTACAGATGATGCGAGTGTACCATGATAAATACAGGTCCTTATTAAAGCCATACAAGTCACGCAAGGATCAGCCTAAGTACAAAAATCAGCTTGAAGAATTTGAAAACTCTTCAAAATGCACTTTGTTTGACATCTGCACCTGCAAATGTAAGGAGTTTAGGAGATGCTCATGTGAAAAGAGTAAGAAAGTCCCTCCAAAAGAGTAGGATTTTTTAAATGACCAACGAACACGCAGAATAATGGTGATAGGAAGCATTGACATAGCACACACAAGACGATTACAAGCAAGAGAACATCGAAAGGAAATGGAAAAAGCACGTCTGGAATCCTCACAAACAGCTAGTGCTGCTATAACCAATACGTCCAACTTACAAATCGAAACAGAGACAAGTGAACTTCAACAACTAGAAGAGATATCTGAAGATAATGAGGAAGATACAACCTCGACTCAATATGTAATATCAGAACAACAGATGCGTGAGCCACTGCCTTCATTAGCAATTACTTGTGATAGATTTAAAATGTCGGACAGAGCTGGGGCTGCTATTGCTTCTGCAGTATTGGCAGATCTTAAAATTGTTACTCCCGAAGACAAAGGGAATATTATAGACAGAAGTAAGCTAAGACATGAAAGACAAAAACAGAGAAAGGAACTACAACAGATAGGAGAGCCAAAAACCATGCGGGGATTATACTTTGATGGCAGAAAGGATAAAACAATGATTCAAGTCCAGGAGAGTGATGGCTCTAACCACCAAAGAACCAAACGCGAAGAGCATATCAGCATAATATCTGAACCACACTCTCTGTACTTTGCACATGTGACACCTTCCAGTGGCAAAACTAAATACATTTGCACAGCGCTAGTGAATTGCTTGAAAGAAAGGAATGTTGATATAGGGAACATCGTTGCAGTTGGCTGTGATTCGACAGTGGTTAACACTGGTAGTATTGGAGGCACAATAAGATTACTGGAAGAAGCCTTTAATAAGCCATTGCAGTGGCTGATATGCCTTTTACACCTTAATGAACTTCCATTGCGCCATCTGTTTCATCACTTGGATGGTACCACTACTGGACCAAGAGCATTTCAGGAGAAATTGGCCGAGCACTTTCAGACTGTGAAAAGCTTCCCATAGTTAACTTCAAACCCATTGAAATTCAAGAGGACATGTGTGAAGTTGATGTAGATGACATAAGTACTGACCAGAAATACCTTCTTGAAATTCACAAGGCTATATCAAGTGGAACATTCTCAAAGAGTCTTAGTCATAAGAGTCCAGGCAATATATCACATTCAAGGTGGCTCACCACAGCAAACAGGACTCTGCGGTTATATGCAAGCACAGAGAATCCTTCAGGCAATTTACAAGAATTAGCTAATTTCATTGTTAGGGTATACGCACCAATGTGGTTTCAGATAAAGCGTAAACCATTATGCCAATATGGTGCTAAACATATGTGGGATATGATTGCAAGAACCGGTATCTCCGTGAAGAGCTTAGGAGAGTACATGACTCAGTCATTCAGCGAAATGCATATTACGCAAATCAAGAAAACGTTCTCATTGCAATGATAGCTGATGAAAGGGAGCATGTGCGTCAGTTGGGATTTAGGCGTATCATAAAAGCAAGGGCATGCATTCAAGAAACAGATGTTATCAGGTATTTTAAGGTGCCAGAAATAAATTTTTATGCCAAAGACTATACAGATCTCATTATGTGGCAAGATTTTCAGATAGCAGAACACCGATAACCAAAGGAGTTTATCTTGATGATATTGAATCATGCATCAAACATGGTACTACTCTTCATTCAGAATTATTTCAGTTTCCATGTCATACACAAGCCGTAGAGAGATGCGTCAAGCTCGTTACAAACGCTGCTGGATCAGTCTGCGGACCTACAAACAGAGACGGTTGGATTCGTGCTACATTAGAATCAAGGAAAAAACAGCCAAAATTTGACACAAAAGCAAATTACTAAATAGTCTTCAGCAAGAACCCTTTCTAGAGGGAGGTTGGTTGGGGAAAGGGTGGTAACTCCGCTAAGGCACGAAATAACGTTTTTTAACTGTCTCAAGCCAGTATAAACGAGAACAGACATCCTAATTTATTACTGTTCCCTTTTTCAAGTAAACAGAATCATACTTAATTGTCATTTTTAAGTTAATTTCAGCCCTCTTGTGGCAGCTGAAGATATTAAGCATATGAAAAGGCATTTTTACAAAACGAATTCTTATCATTTAAGAATCTTAATCAAACTATTAGATAATTCTAAGATAAAATTTTATAATAGTTTGATAAACCTAAAATAGAAGCATTTTTTTCCTTTTTACCCAAAATTGTGTTAAATTTAGCCCCCTGGTGGCAGCTGAAAATATTAAACAAATGAACTCATATTTTGGCAGGTGTATATCGTCCACTAAATGCAACTTTTAATCACTATTAGAACTTCATACTAGAAAAAAAGTATTTTTCGCTCCACCCTAATATATATATATATATATATATGAGGAATTTCACAGTAAAACAAGTGAAATAATGATGCACATCCACAAGGAAAATTGATAAGTGAAGGCGAAAGGCATTTTAACAAAATGCGGTCCATTTTATACGTTTTCGAACTGTTATTGAAATTATTTATAAAGTATATGAATACATATTCCCCAATCCCTTTATTTTTAAGAAAAAATTTTGGAATTCTCCCACTTAATACTATGATTATATCTATACATATGGTTAAACAATGCATTAGAATTATTTGCCGTCTTGCACGCATATTTTCCTCCATCTCTTCTCTCCGACAATTATGTCTGAAATTAGAATCGCTTCCAAAGATGTTCTTTCTGACCTATCTGGGCTCAACTCCAGGAAGGTACGGTCCTGATGGTGTTCCTCCTGTTGTTCTCAAGAAGTGTGCTTCTATGCTGACACTCTGCATAGGCAAACTCTTTCGTCTTTGTCTTTCATCTGGTACTTTACATTCCTGTTGGAAGTTCGCTTTCATTCAGCCTGTCCCAAAGAAGAGTGACCGCTCTCAACCCTCCAACTATCGTTCAACTGCTTTGATTTCTTGCCTTTCTAAAGTTTTTTAATCTATCCTTAATAGAAAGAGTCTTAAACACCTCTCTTCTCGCAATCTTATTTCAGCTCGTCAGTATGGGTTCCGCGAGGGACGCTCTACTGGCGATCTTCTTGCGTATCTCTCTGACTCTTGGTCATCCGTCTTTCAGGATTACGGTGAAACCTTTGCTATTGCGCTAGACATATCAAAAGCTTTTGATAGACTCTGGCACAAATCTTTAATTTCCAAACTGCCCTCCTTTGGTTTCTATCCTTCTATTTGTGCCTTCATTTCTGATTTCCTTTCTGGCCGATCTATAACTGCGGTTGCGGATGGCCGCTATTCTTCTAAAGCTATTTAACGGTGGTGTTCCTCAGGGTTCTGTCCTGTCACCAACTCTTTTTCTTTTATTTATCAATGATCTATTAAATCGCACTTCTAGCCTTATCCACTCCTATGCCGATGATTCCACGCTTCACTTTATCCGCTTCACAAAGTGTCCCTCTCAACAATCACTCCATGATTCACGTAGGACGGCCATGGTACGCCTGACCTCTGATCTTTCTGCTATATCTGATTGGGGCAGAGAAAACTTTGTGGCTTTCAATGCCTTAAAAACTCAGTATCTCCATCTGTCTACTCGTCACAATCTTCCACACGACTATCCCTTTATCAATACACAACTTAATCCTTCCTCTTCTCTTAACATTCTTGGAGTTTCCTTTCCTGGAAAGATCATGTATACTCTCTTTCCAAAACAGCTTCTAAGATGTTAGGTGAGTTGTACCGACTCCGGAGTTTCTTTACCCCCATTCAGTTGCTGTCTTTTTACAGGGGTCTCGTCAGCTCCTGTATAGAGTATGCTTCTCATATGTAGGGTGGCTCAACCCACACAGTTCTACTTGACCGGGTGGAATCAAAGGTTTTTCGTCTCATCAATTCCCCTCCTCTTCCTGACTGTCTTCAATCTCTCTCTCATCGCCGCAATGTTGCCTTACTCTCTCTTTACTATCGCTTAGAGCATTTTTAGGCCAATTTCACTGGGCGACAACGGTTATATAAATAAAGGCTTATATATATATATATATATATATATATATATATATATATATATATATACCTGCACTAACCATTACTGACTGACTTCTCATGGTGCATAACTACTGCCTTACGATCAGCTCTCTTCCACTCTGGTAATCTGGTTCACTCGTTATAATCAAAATCCTCTTTGAGACCAGAGTTGCCAACTTCGCGTTCCACAAGTTGCCAACTTCAAGTTTCACACGCTATGAATCATACACAATTTTATATGGAGAAAAACTGACGAGTCGTCCAGTAATAGGAAATTTCATTCACTGGGCGACAAAAAATCTTGGCTGGCCGACATTTATGTCGCCCACTTATAATGTTAAAAAATGGTCTGTAGTATCGCTATTATAACGGACGCTGCTCTTCTGAACTCTCTAACTGCATGCCTCCTCCTTTAAGGAGAGCACGCAGTACCAGACTTTCTACATATTCTTATTCCTTTTCTATCCAACTCTCTAACGCAAGGGTTAATCGAGATCACTTTAACATATTGCTTTCCAAAGCATTCGGGGAGCAATATGTTAAAGTGATCCCTCCTGGGAAGCAATATGTTAAAAAGAAAAAGGTTGGTTGGTAATCTAGGCTAACTAACGAAAATATCACGACCTAACCTAACCAATCGTTAAGGGCGTACAGTTGACCTAACGATTGGTTAGGTTAGGTCGTGATATTTTCGTTAGTTAGTTTATAAGTCTAACTAAAGAAGGCTGGGGGCCCTGATCTTCAAGTGATCCAAATATTTTACATTCACAAAAAATGACAAAGCATAATAAGTTAAGTTGTCCATAAATTTACATTTTCTCGACTAGCTAATCTCTAAATATTATAAACTATTGTAATGTAACTGTAATTGGTTGTGTAATATCTACTTTTTGGGAAGCAATATGTTAAAGTGATTAACACTGGGAAGCAATATGTTAAAGTGATATACACTGGGAAGCAATATGTTAAAGAGAGGTTCCTGGGAAGCAATATGTTAAAGTGATCCGTTAATCGATATTTTCGATCTTTCATCTACTCAACCAGTCGAATCTGGAACAATCTTCCTCAATCCATCTTTCCCCCTGTCTATGACCTCCAATTTTCAAACGCAGTGTGTCCAGGCATCTCGAAAACTCTGGATCTTGATTTTGGTTATCTTCTTCTTCTTCTTCTTCTTCTATGGGAGGGGTGTTTTGCGGGCATTCGCCCTTGTACCCTCCTTCCCGCATAAAAAAAATATATATATATATACTTTTGCCGTTTTACTCTAACGTCTAAAGTTTTTCCAGTTTGACATAAACAGAATCACATTGTTTACATCCAATCGAGTAGACATAGCCAGCAGCATTATCCGGACTGTTCTTTATTAGACGAGATTTAATAACATATTTATATTTAAAGACTACGTTAATGCCAATTGTTTTAAGTAAGGTCGGGAGATGTT
>JAJOZX010004892.1:77500-90000 GCA_023014485.1 Bathynomus jamesi | reverse complement strand
GATGCGGGACGTGAACCCAACTCAAATGCACCCCACCGACCTCTTTCCCCAACCTCCTCCACCCTTATAGAAAGAGATCTTTAATTAGCTTGATAACTATTTATATTAAGTTTAAAGTTTTATTAGGCATATTTATAAATGAGTAATTAAAATAAAGTAAACTAAGATGTTCATCGTTTAATGTTCACACTTAATTATAGGAAGGTTATGCTTAAGGAACATTAATTTTTCTGCCTTTTCTGCTGCCAGTCTGTTTCTCTTTTCATCATATATTAATCCAGCACTGCTAAATAACACTAGGCAACAAAGATTTTGTTACAGAAGACCAAATAGGTGCTCCTAGCTAATTTCGGTATGCTGATTTCAAATCTATAATTAGATTTTTTCTATCACGTCTAGATTTTGTGTAAAATGCAAATCACCTTTAGTAAAATTTTCTACCACGTCCAGATTTTGGTTTTAATCGGCTTAATGCCAGTAATATGAAACTTGCTTTTCAAGGTTAAAGCAATTTTTTTGGCCAACTATATACAAATTCGAACAATTTTGATAAATAAAATTTATCCCGAGTCGTTACGTGACAGTCAAGCAGAACGGTTGTTGAAGCTCTCTGCTGATGAGCAAGTGACAGGTTGTGGTGACTTGTGTTTTTATAGCATTTGTTTTGTACTACGGTGTGTATTTCTTTTTATTTTGCACATCGTAATAATTACTTTCTACGTTTTTTCAGATATTGTATGGTAATTCAAAATGGCATCAAATAGACGTGCTTGTGTAAATCACCCAGACAACTTCTGCTTTGTCTGTGGACAATATACACCTAAGCCACAACGTAGAAACATAACAACAAAGATTAAACTTGCCTACAAGTGTTATTTTGACTAAGTTAGGAGACCAACAGAGGGACTGGGCACCACATATTTGCTGTGCACAGTGCAATGCAATGTTAATAGCTTGGATGAATGGTAAAAGAAAAGCTATGCCGTTCTCAGTCCCCATGGTTTGGCGTGAGCCGAAAAATCACTTCAATGATTGTTATTTTTGTTTGACAAAGATTGCTGGTTTCACAAAGAAAAACAAATCAAAGATCACGTACCCAAACTGCGAATCAGCAATGAAACCAGTACCGCATGATGAAACAAATCCACCACCAGTTCCACCAGCAACGATAACAGACAGCAGTTCATCTGAAGATTCTGCTAGTGATATAGAAACAGGGAAAGATGGCATATATGTTCCAGATGCAAATATTTCCCCACATTTGTTAAGTAAAGAAAAGGCAGAGTTGCTTGGTTCAAGACTTCAAGAATTTAATCTTCTCAACCAAACACCAAAGTTTCCCATTTCCGCCATCGCCATTTGCAGTTTTCATCATTTTACTTACAGGAAGAAAACGTTTGTTTCTGCCACGATATCAGTGGTCTGATGCAAGGGATTGGCTGTCGCTATGATCCAAAAGAATGGAGACTGTTCATTGACTCTAGTAAAGCTAGCCTTAAAGCTGTATTACTGCACAACGGCAATGAAAAACCTTCAATACCTGTAGCACATGCCACTGGCCTTAATGAGACTTATGAATCGATGAAACTGCTGCTAAGACTCATCAAATATAAGGACCACACATGGAATATTTGTGGCGACCTTAAAGTTGTATCATTACTTCTTGGGTTACAGTTGGGCTACACAAAGCATATGTGCTTTTTGTGTCTATGGAACAGCAGAGATGACAAGAACCACTACAAAAAACATGATTGGCCATCTAGAACTGAACATGTTGTTGGTAAATACAATGTGAAACACCCAGCACTTATTGACCCTCAGAAAGTACATCTTCCACCACTTCACATTAAACTTGGCCTTATGAAAAATTTCGTGAAGGGTATGGATCATCAAGGTAGTGGTTTCCAATATTTAAAGGATAAATTCAAAGGAATATTGACAGATGCTAAGCTAGAAGCTGGAGTTTTCACTGGACCACAGATCCGCAGTGTCATCCACGACTCATCGTTTCCATCTAACCTAAATGAGAATGAACTAGGAGCATGGACATCTTTCGTTGAAGTTGTCAAAAATTTTCTTGGAAACCACAAAGCTGAAAACCACCGTAAACTCGTAGAAAACATGCTTAAATCTTATGAAATAATGGGATGCAGAATGTCTTTGAAAATTCATTTTTTACATTCTCATCTTGACTTCTTCCCGGCCAACCTTGGGGCTGTAAGTGACGAGCATGGTGAGCGCTTCCACCAACAGATCTCAGTTATGGAAAACAGATACCAAGGTAATTTCAACCCAAATATGATGGGAGATTATTGTTGGTTCCTGCAGAAGGAGAGCTCGTCATCCCACAAGCGACAAAGGAAGAGGACACACCAAAGTTTCACTTAAGAACAGGAATTTGCCTTTCAGTAGTAACAACAAAATACTAACGCGCTTTGGGTGGATGGTTGGGCGCAGGGGTGGTAACTCCGCCAGCGGAATTCCGCTGTCTGTCTTAAGCCAGAATAAAGGAGGAAAGACATCCCTGTTCACTAATTATTTAAGTATGCTTAACATAAAACGTGGCACGGAAAAGTAGCTTAGACGGCTTTCGTAATAGAAGCGGGTGAGAAAAAAAATGAAAAATAGGGGTTTTCGGTTACACAAAATCTGGACGTGATAGAGAAATTTTGATATCAAATCTGAAATCAGCATCAGCGCTTTAGTAGGAATCAGTAGTTCAAGTGTCTGTAACAAAAAAAAAGTTGAAATTTGTTGCCTAGTGTAATCTCTCGCTTGGTACGTTTGTTGGAGGACAGGCTAAATGTTTCCTTGCAAGTTTACTGAAGTATGGATAGATATTCTGCGTATTTTTCCACCAACTAATAGGATTGTCACATGCAGCCAGGCGTTTTTCTTGGTGATAGCTCTCGATCATTTTTACTACATCTTTTGACATCGCGTAGGTCTCGTCATTGCTGCTTGACTCAAGAAACTGAGAGACAGATTCTGTGATACATTTGCTTGTTGAAGATGTTGGTTCTGTCACTGAAACTTTTATTCTTTTGGTGGGTGGCGAAGCGACAGATTCAAGAGATTGAAGCTCTTCAACTGCTTTGCCAAGTGATGATTTAACTCGTTCTAATGTACTAGGTGAAAATAACTTAGCTTTGTAACGTGGATCTAAGTAGGTTGCAAGAGAGTAACTTCATACAAGAACAGCCTCTCGTCTTGTCGCTTGCATCACTTTTGCGCACAATGAACTAGTTCTATTAATATAGTAGAATTTGATAATTTCCGCTTATTAATGACGTTTTATCTCAACGGTCCACATCCGCACGACATCCGCAGTCCAAAGTGCGGATGCGGACGCGAGAAAATGTGCGGATGTTCCGCGGATGCGGATGTGACCTACATCACTAATATATATATATATATATATATATATATATATATATAAGCAAACAACCACAAGGAAAAGGAAACACAAAGTCCGAGCGCTTTCGTGATATATTCATGTGAATATATCACGAAAGCGCTCGGACTTTGTGTTTCCTTTTCCTTGTGGTTGTTTGCTTATTAATAAGGTCACGTGTTATTTTGTGATTCTAGTGCATATATATATATATATATATATATTATATAATATATATATATATATATATATATAATATATATATATATATATATATATATATATTAGTGGTGGACCGGATGTCAGTTTCTCAACATCTGCGGATGCGGATTTTTAATTTCAATATCCGCGGATCCGGATATTTAGTTAACCTATCAATATAATATAGAATTATGAATGTATGACGTAATTTTTCAAATTTCGTGATATTACCATTATGGTAGGCAATGCATAAGAATTAAAATTAATATTAATGTTTTCATTATGATAAAAATAATAACTTTCTCAAGAGTTTCAGCCACAGAAAATTCAATGAAACAAGTTTCAGTCAATTTTCTGTGTTACCAAGTATTTATATTTTGAGGTTTATATATTTGTTTGCTCATTATTAATAATTAATTAATTAATACTTTACATGAAATGTGCATGACTGGGCCTTATAAGCTACTTTATAAGCTAATTTAATCGTAAATTGCATAATTTATTAGAGGTAATATCCGCATAACATCCGCAGTCAGAAGTGCGGATGCGGATGTTAAAAATGATGCGGATATCCGGTCAACCAAATATATATTATATATATATATATATATATATATATATATATATATAAACATAAGAACAGTTTACCTTAACCGGAGTCAAACCGTTAAACCGTTTTCCCTGAGATTGTTCACAAAACGTATAACGTGTCTTACCTTTACGTCATCCCGAGTTATGGACACAATTAACAAATTGGATATTTATAATTTTGTTTTGAATAAAATGTTATTAAAAAATTTCTAAGATGAACAATTTTATATTTGCATTTAAAAAACTTTGTATTTAAAAGAAAATAAAGAAATGCACCTTTTTTCTAAAACAAACAACTAACATTAACCAGTGGCAGATTCAAGATTTCTCCATTCGGGGGAGGGAGGGGGCGCGGGTTTACCAATCAAATTATAATTTGGTATTTTGATTTACTGATAATAAATATTAAAAAAAAAGCTTTCAATATATATATTTTTTCCACGGGAGCCCCGGCCCCCTCCCCTTTAGCCCCTTGAATCCGCTACCGACATCAACCCTTTATGGACTGGTGCGATGGTGCATGCGTGCATATCTGGCTGGATGGGATGTCGTTCGGAACTATAATTCATTAGCGTTTATACGTCATTTACAATATAACTTTAGTTATAAAATGAAGCCAAAAAATGGTATCTTATCGTAACGAATGGAAGCAGTTTTATATTTTTAAAAAAATTGCTTTATTTGAGATCCAAAGAAAAAAAACGGTGAACTAAAACGTGTTTTGTCGTTTTAAAGGTACGATTTTCTTTGTCATAACAAAATGAAAGCAACAAAATCTATTGAATAATTCTAAATAAACAATTACTATATTTTAACCATTACCTTATTTGATCCAAACAAAAAAGCGGTCAACTAAACGTGTTTTATTGTTTTTAATAATAACGGATTTTTCTCCGTATAGGAAATCTGTGATACGTTTGTGTTTAACATTAGAAAGTATATATCCGCTTTTATAAGATACTTAAAATTACTTGTATAGTTCACTCTAAATGGTAGTAGACGTTTGATATATTATATATATATAATATATATTATATATAATATATATAATATATATATATATATATATATATATAATATATATATATATATGAATATGAGGGGTCGCGCGTCTTAAGGTACCTAAGCGTCACCACAGGCGAAAACGTGTTTTTGATGGATATCACTATTTTCACCCTTCCTCTATCGCGTGGTTTGGGTTATAATGACCTTACGACAGTAGAAGTATGGTTGAAAGTCTTATGAAGCGAACTACTTTTTTCACCTCTATCGCCAGCCAAAAGTTCACCCAAAGTTCGTCATAATAAGAAAATCAAAAAATTAAAAAAATATATATATAAAATATGAAAATCTATTCCAAAAACTCATCAACATCTTCATTAGCATACTTAGAACTCTAATTTAGCCAAAAATGAACGTTCTAGCTCAATTAATAACAGATCCTATTGCGAGAATATTGCTGAACTTTGGAGCGATTTCTGGCGAATTTTAATTTTGGCGCTTAGGTACCTTAAGACGCGGAACCCCTCATATATATGTGTGTGTGTGTGTGTGTGTGTGTGTGTGTGTGTGTGTGTGTGTGAAACGTCTACTCAACATCTCATAATGAGTTTAGCTTTCTGAAATGAATAATAGTTATTTTGAAATGTTTACTAGATATTTCAAATATCTAAAAATGGTGCTTAAACGTTTCAAATATAATGAAAGCACCTATAAAAGTGCAGAAATTAAACATTCATTTGTATAATAAGTTAGTTTTCTATTGTTTGCGCCTAGACGCATGCGCATTAGGATTAGAAATATTTTTGAAATTGTGACGCAGTTTATTTAGTGTTCATATTTGTAAGCTATACCTGCATGATCTTATGGAAAAGCTATACTGTACCTGCATGATCTTATGGAAAAGCTATACCTGCACGATCTTATGGAAAAGTTCTGCGACCAAGATGTGGTCCCGGAGGAATGGCGTGCCAGTATCATAGTACCCATATTCAAAGAGAAAGGGGATATACAGGAATGCTCAAATTATAGGGGTATCAAGCTGATATCGCACACCATGAAGGTGTGGGAGCGAATTGTGGACTTAATGCTGAGGGAGGAGGCAAGCGTGTCGACAGAGCAATTCGGTTTTATGCCCGGACGAAGTACGTCTGATGCTATTTTTGCATTACGACAGTTGGAGGAAAGGTATAGGGAAGGACAGAAGGCATTGCACATGGTTTTCATAGACTTAGAGAAGGCGTATGATAGGACACCGAGACAAGAGGTTTGGAGGTGCCTGAGGGAGAAGATGGTCCCAGAGAAGTACGTCAGATTGATTCAGGAAATGTATAGAGGGGTTACGACGAAAGTGAGGTGTAGTGTTGGTGTGACGGAGAGTTTTGGAGTTGGGGTTGGTCTGCATCAGGTGTCAGCACTGAGCCATTCCTATTCAACGTGGTGTTGGATGTGTTGACTGAGGAGGTTAGAGGGGTTGCTCCTTGGTGCATGATGTATGCCGATGATGTAGTGTTGTGCGCAGAGACAAGACAGGAGGTAGAACAACAGCTAGAAAATTGGAGGGAGGCATTGGAAAGTAGAGGTATGAAAGTTAGTCGGAAGAAGACTGAATATCTGAGATGTAATATACAACCGGATGAAGGAGGGGGAGTGATGTTAAACGGTGAACTGATCAAACGGGTAGATCGTTTTAAATACTCGGGATCAACAATCGAGGCAGAGGGGGGAGCAGAAGGAGAGGTGAATCGTAGGATACAGTCGGGATGGAGGAGCTGGAGAGAGGTGTCGGGAGTTCTCTGTGATCGTAGGATGTCGGTGAAGCTGAAAGGGAAGGTCTTCAAAACAGTGGTTAGGCCAGCCATGTCGTACGGAATGGAGACGGTGCCAATGAAGAAGACTAGTGACAGAAGGATGGATGTGGCTGAAATGAAAATATTGCGATGGATGTGCGGTGTAACTAGAAGGGATCGAATCAGAAACGAACGCATTAGAGGAACGGTGAAAGTAGCAGAGGTGTCAAGAAAAGTCCAAGAAGCCAGACTGAGATGGTATGAGCGCATGATGAGAAGAGAGGAGGATTACGTGGGACGTAGGGTGCTGGAAATGGAGGTGCCGGAACGGAGAAGAAGTAGACCGAAGACGAGGTGGAGGGATTGCGTGGCGGCAGACATCCGGGAGAAAAATTTGGACGAGGACATGGTGCGTGACAGAAGTGAATGGAGGAGACTCATCAAGAACAGCGACCCCATATAGAGATGGGATTTAAGCTGCAGAAGAAGAAGATTTGTAAGCTACACCTCGAAAAAAGGAGAAAACATTTATTATATTTGAGCATTTATTAATTTATTCCATGTAGGCTCTTAGGTCTTCTACTAAATGTCTTTTTCGCATTTATTAATTTTATTTATTTGGCTAGGCTTTGACTAATAAAGTCTTTCAAGATTAAGGACCAGCCTGTGATCCTGAGCCTAGATTTAGACCTAGGCTTCTTAATATACAATAGGCCTACTATAGGGTCAATCTCTAAGTTAGAGAGCCTATACTCGAGAAAAGACACCTATAAATTGGAAAGGGTTCGGGCTAGAACAACCAAAATGTATCAAGAACTGAAAAAGTAAAGCATTTGAAGAAAAATTAGCTGAACTAGATAATTATGTATTCGCTCGAAAAGCATCGACATTTAGAACTAATTCACGTATTTAAAACTGATAAATAGCTTCGATAATATAAATTACAGGAAGTTATTTGATACGGATACAGAGTCAATTACGAGAAGAAATCGATATAAATTGAAAGTAAAAAGTACTTAAAAATAATGCAGTGAATCAATTCTTTTTATATAAACTTAAATGCCTTAAACTTGCGTTGCGTTAAACATTTCAGATTAGTTTTTTAATTATTTAAAAAATTGGGACAATTTAGACATTTCAATTCACTTGTTGAAATGTCTAACGAAATATTCAACCAATATGAAATGTCTGACGCATTAGACATTTGAAAATTCACAAAATTGGGACAATGAAACGTCTAACGAAACGTCTAGTTTCTATTTAAAGCGCATCTCGAAGCAATCATCTGGAAAAACTACTTCTTCCGATTTTCCTCTCCCCTTCTACCCCCCTCCCCCCATTCTTCTCGTCCATCTTATTCTTCTCGTTCATCATCTTCTTCCTAAATGATCCACGTCGTAACAAACGAACCAAAGCGAGAAATTCTTCTCCTTATCGACCTTAAGGATCACTCGATCGCCAAAGTTCAAATTAAGAAACGGATCAGAAAAAAAGCCAAAGACAGTTATTGAACAAAACTTTAAAAAAAAAGTCTAACCTTTATAGTTTTCGTCGCTCGGGTATAATTTACGTTAAAACGTTTATCGATATGCTGGTAAACAGAAAACGGACGTTATTTGTCGAGCGAGCGAATGCCGAGCCAACGTCTGAAGAACGCTAAAGAAACGCCTAACCAACGTCGAACCATCGTCGATTTAAATCTGTGCGTATTTCCACCAACCGACAGAACGCCGAGTATAAATAAAATGGTCGTAGCACGCATGCATTCTCCTCGAGCGATACACGAAAATGAACCGTTTTAAACGTGGATGCGCAAATAATATTTGGTTTATCTGAAAAATTGTAGAGGCAACTATGATGAATGGTAGCGTCCTTTACGTCCGCTGCGACGTTGAACGCGACCATAAATTCTCCTCTAATTATAAATTATTCCTTCGGCACGTACGAGTTAAAGGAAAACAATTTGGGGCCGTTCAAATCCAATTTACTTATCAACGAAAGAAGTCTGGTAACAAATCGTTAATTGGGCCCCCCACATTAATTTGCGGGATAGGAGTCGGGAAAGAAGAAATGAAAGAAGTTATATTTATACAGTATATATGATGCAAATCCACAAGGAAAAGAAAAAAATATTTTTCCTTGTGGATTTGCATCATTCATTTGGTTCACGTGTTTAAGTGTGAAATTCATATCTCATATATATATATATTAATATATATATATATGTAAAGAACGACGCTTGTATAGAAGAACGTTCCGCACAAGATGAGGAGGGAGAACGAACAAATGAAAAATGAGGTAACCACCCGGGAATCGAACCCTGGATCTTCCGATTGCCGGTCAGATATGCTAACCACTACACCATGGGCCTCGATTAATCAGAAGTCGCAATTCTCCTACATACGAGCAGAAACCAATGCCCTGAGTGAGGGGGCACCTCCCGCATGCCGCACATATATACATTTTAACTGCAAACAACACACAGTATAATTAATGTAAAGAACGACGCTTGTATAGAAGAACATTCTCCCTCCTCATCTTGTGCGGAACGTTCTTCTATACAAGCGTCGTTCTTTACATTAATTATACTGTGTGTTGTTTGCAGTTAAAATGTGTATATATAGAGTTCAATTAAAAAATAACTAAGAATCCAAATGTGAATGTGTCTCCTTGTTAGCCCTACAATTTACCCATAATTCAGTTGTTGTAAAACGTAACAAAACTGAGGAAAACAATTAGTTCTGACACGCTCCATTTGTAAAATGGAATGGAACAGCCGATGCTTCTCATTAATCAGACTGAAAAAAAAAGATATATATTGTATATATATATATAGTATATACATGTCCCTGGTAATTCGACCCCACGGATAATCTGGTGAGTTGTTTGCATTTACATGTAACCTACTGTACTTATTTTGTAGGGTACTTATTTTATAGTTTTTTATTATAATAATAATATTAGTCAGTTTGTAATAAAATTATGAATAACTTTATACAAAGAATTGAAAACAACAATAGGATTTTCGTAATTAGCTGATAAATTCTCGATAGCTTAAAGGGGGAGCCCAGTATTCCGACTTTCCCGCTATCCCGACCCTCTGGCCGCCGCATTCAGTCGGATTAGCGAGGACTTATTGCGTAGGCCTAATAATGCAATTATGGGGTTGTTTAACTTCCTTCGCACCATATACTCTCCGACCTAATGTCGCTTAACTTCGCTGATCAACGGGAAGCATTGGCTACGACGTAGCCAAAAAACTACATATACAGTGGCGCTCATAAGTATTCGTACAGAGAAATATTTCAGTTATATTCGTCCTTATCTTTTGTAAAATGCATATGGAATAGTTATGAAAAATTTACCGTTCGTTTGAAAAAATTTAACAAATAAAAAAAATTAGTTTAACTCCAACATATAATCCAAAGCATCAAAGAATTTGAGGAAAATTAAAAAAAGTTAAAATGCCAAAGTTTTCGTACATTTATTAACAAAATTATTTAATTTGTGTGTCCACCTTTAGGCTTCAAGAATTTAAAATCTGTATCAGTACTTGGCAGTTTATTGATTACAGATTGCAATTCTGAATTCTAGAAAGACGGATGAATGTACAAACCATTAGTAAGCAATTGGCCGTCATGATAAAGAACTGTCAACGTTTCTTAAGATATCCGTTATTGCTACGCACAAGCATGGAAAAAGTTATAGGAAGATAGGAGAACTTCGAATTCCATTTACGACGGTAGCGGCAGTTGTAAAGAAGTGGAAAGGCTTTGGAACAATCAAAACTCTACGAAGGTGTGGACGAACTTACAAAATTTCAGTGCGTCAGCGGAAGAATTGAAAGAATGGCTGCTGCGGATCCACGAGTGACTATAGGTGATATTTGCCAAATATTAACACTGTCTAAAATCGATGTCCATCCCTCTACTGTAAGTCGTACATTAAGAAAGAATGGTCTGCATGGAAGACTCGCACTCGGAGAACCTCTGCTACGAAAAACGCACAAGTAGAGTACGTCGTACATTAAGAAAGAATGGTCTGCATGGAAGACTCGCACGAAGAAAACCTCTGCTACGAAAAACGCACAAAGAAGCTCGTTTAAAGTACGCCAAGCACCATCAAAATGCTGGATTTGTCTGGAAAAAAGTTATCTGGAGAGACGAGACCAAAATTGAATTATTCGGGAACAACGAACAACGGTATGTTTGCCGAAAATCAATTGAATCTTGAATTCGAAGACATATTAGAATTTTAGAGGAAAATGTATCGCCTTCAGTTCGGGAGTTGCGAATGGGTCGCAATTGAGTGTTACAACAAGATAATGATCCAAAACATAAAAATAAAAGAGCGCAATAAAATTGCTTCAACAAAAGAATTTCAGGCTTCTCGAGTGTCCCAGTCAAAGCCCAGATCTCAATTTAATCGAGAATTTATGATTTGATTTGAAAAAAGTTGTCCACAAGAGAAACCCTTCGAATCTGAATAAATTGCTACAATTTTCTTCAGAAGAATGGGCTAAAATTTCTATTGAGAGATGTCAAAACCTTATAAAAAAATAGCGAAAACGAACCATTGAAGTCATTCAAGCAAAAGGTGGAAGCACAAAGTATTAAATAACTTTTTAAAGTAAATGTACAAAACCTTTTGCATTTTATTTATTTTTTTTTTTCCTCAAATTCTTTAACGTTTTACATTAACTGTTGGAGTTAAACAAATTCTTTATTTGTTAAAATTTTCCAAACAAATCGTAAACTTTTCCTAACTATCTTACGCCTGGTACAAATGATAAGGACGCGTATAAGTGAAATATTTCTCGGTACGAATACTTATGAGTGCCACTGTGTATATTATACATACATACAGTATGTATATTAGGGTTTGAGATATCCACGAAAACAGGGTAGATATCCGACGTGGACATCTTAAACCATTACTAAAAATCCAGAAGGCCGTAACGAATCATTATTGGTAAGGGTGAGACATTGAGTAAAGACGAGGTAAAATGTTCAAACAAAATCCAAATATAAAATATGTAATAATTAAAATAAAACTATTATATGCACCACAACATTAAATATTACCCACCTGAGTTACGCTGTGGCACACGAGCAAGTGTGTGTGTGTGTGTGTGTGTGTGTGTGTGTGTGTGTGTGTAATACGTTAAAAATAGTTCTTATAAATCAACAAACCAATATGAATAATTATTGAGCGCAATTTATGTACCAAATAAACGAATTTTTTCATGCATAGCACGAAGCAATCATATATCAGATGAACACCACCTACCCTCCTCACCGTGCGCGCGCGCGCGCGCGCGCCACACACACACGCACACACACACACACACACACGACCCAGCAGTGTGTAATATAACAATGATTTGGTGTCAAAACAATTTGATCAAAGGAATTATAATTTTTTACGATGAATTATGAGTACAAAGATGGAATCATGCAGATACATTTCCAAAAAATATTGCTTCGTTTTGTTATCTAATTGCAATAATGCAAAAATTAAAATTA
>JAJOZX010004892.1:72500-75000 GCA_023014485.1 Bathynomus jamesi | reverse complement strand
GCCATTCCAATATCATCAACACAACAATTCAACATCGTTTACACACACACACACACACACACACACACATATATATATATATATATATGTATATATATATATATATATATATATATATATATATATATATATATATATATATATATATTGAAGACAAGCATATTAACCCAATATTTCAACCTTTCAAACTCGCAAAAACAAAAAAATAAAATAAAAAACAACAAAAAATCAGCCCTTAAAACACAAAACAAAGGAACCCCTTCCCCCAATAAAAAAAACTATAAAAACAGACTTAGAAGTTAGTGAAAAATTAGCCGTGGAAAAAGTCTCATTTTTTCCTTTAAAAAGCTGGTCTGTGAAACGTTTAAAATTGAGAAAAACGCCCAGGCGTTGTCTTCCAACAGTCATGATATCATGTTGGCAATTCATCATTCAACAACTGTCTCTTTCCACCACTGCATGCACGCTTTCCACCACTTAAAAACGTACATATTCCCGTGTAAACACGTAAAATACACACACACACACACACATATATATATATACACAGGGCAAGAAAACTGCACTCGCTCGCTCGCCCGTGGCGAGTGAGATATTTGACCTGGCGAATGAACGCTGTTAAAGATCTTTAATTTCTTTTAACGATATTCGAAGAATTTTTTTTACACGCTAATAAGTAAATAGAATTCTATTTAGCTTCAACACCTTTCTCATTAACGACTACAATTCAAAATATTATTATTATTATTATATCTTTTTAAAGAGTACTTATATATATATATATATATATATATATATATATATATTAATATATATATATATATATATATATATATAATTTAATAGATACGTAAATCGGCAGATAAAAAACAAAAAAAATAGGATGTATTTTAAGCGCCAGACATGTCCAGATTCGCAAGAAGGTTGGAAAATCCTATATTCTCTCTTCACTGCAGATTAGTCAGAGATGATATGGTGCTCCCGAGTCGTAAAAGCTTCTTAGGAACAGTACTTTAACTAATTATGATGTAAAGGAGATAGAAACAAGGAGAGAGAGAAAGATTAAAGCATTTTAAAATCTAAAAACGTATTTTTCACAATTATACCTTCGCGGGGGGAAACACCTCCTTTCCCCCCCACCCAACAGGTGCGTATCTCGGCATAAGCGAGGTACCGACTTTTTTAAATCCATATATCTAAAAGAGAACTAATTAACCTAATCTAATTTAACCTAAACTAACCTCAATGCCATTCAACCGAGAAGGGCGTGATAAGTGTTTCGGGCGGAGGTGAGGGTTCGAAAGGTGGTTTCTGTTAAGTCACTAAATAGTGACATACTAGCTAATCTAATCTAGCCTAGACTAGCCTAGACGAGCCAAACCAAACCAAACCTTAACTAACCTAATCTAGCCTAACCCAATCACGACCGACGTATCTTTTTTGCGACAAATATGTTCCTCAATATTTTTATATAATTTCTTTTAATGTTCCAAGGTACCAAAAGTATTACCTCACACAAAAATTACTCCACTACATCTGTGAATTATCACGCACTCGACCTCACTTATGACCAGTTGCCTACGCACACACACACACACGCAAACAAACGCAATAAGTAAATAAATAAATAAATAAATAAAATATATATATATATATATATAATCTGTTATAAAGATTTGGTCAGGTGATTGACACTTCAAAATAAAAATTTCTTGGTCGAAATACTGATCCAGACCCCAAAACCTGCTGAGCGGGCAACAGATATGGCTTGGGACACAAAGACCTTTTGTGACAGAAAATTTGTGAGAGAGATTCATTAGTCTCTGAGGTTACACTGAAAGGGAGAGGCGATACCCAAATACTCAAGAGTTATTTTTTTTTAAAGTTATCTGAAGTATGGTTTAATCTGTTCTTGATACTAGTATTATATATATATATATATATATATATTATATATATATATATATATATATATAATATATATATATATATGAGTAAAATTAGTTGTGACTGAGATTATCATGCAAACAAGTTCTATTGAAATGCTAATGCAACAATGAGTTGTTACTAATATATTATATATATATATATATTTTACTTTCAGTTCAAACAACGAATATGGGGCCCGAAGGTTGACCTTTTATTTTATCCTCAAGTTTCATAAGAAGGAAAAATTGAAAATTTTTTCAATAAGAAGAAAAAAGAAATTAATAAATAAAAATTTAAAATTTACTCTATGTCAAAATCACAATAAAAAGGAAGTTAATTTCAATAAAATAATCTCTCTCTCTCTCCCTCTCTCATATATATATATATATATATACACACACGAAATTGTCCGGAGAAGAGATACCCACTATATACCCATGGGTATGTTATTTTATCATGCACTGTAATATGAATAATTTTATCATTTTAACTGTCATTTCCGTCTTGTTTTAGTGAAAATAACTGAAAATGGTTGAAATTTTTAATCTCAGCTTGTATCTCGTCCGATGCA
>JAJOZX010004892.1:35000-67500 GCA_023014485.1 Bathynomus jamesi | reverse complement strand
TAAGCTACTTTATAAGCTAATTTAATTGTAAATTGCATAATTTATTAGAGGTAATATCCGCATAACATCCTTAGTCAGAAGTGCGGGTGCGGATGTTAAAAATGATGCGGATATCCGGTCCACCACTAATCTCTCTCTCTCTCTCTCTCTCTCTCTCTCTCTATATATATATATATATATATATATATATATATATATATACAGGGTGTCCC
Organism: Bathynomus jamesi; assembly: GCA_023014485.1. Taxonomy (NCBI): domain Eukaryota; kingdom Metazoa; phylum Arthropoda; class Malacostraca; order Isopoda; family Cirolanidae; genus Bathynomus; species Bathynomus jamesi. Next base: position 67,288 of record JAJOZX010004892.1, on the reverse strand, counting down.
ATAAGTCCGGCATCATAGGAAAAATAATAAAAAAAGGCAAAACAAAAGTTTTTATTTACAGAACGTGCTCAATATGTCCACCATTGTTTTCAATACACGAATTCAGACGTGATACCCAGTCAGCAAGCACACGGTGAATGATGTCAGGAGTAATGGTGTTACATGCCCCAATAATGTGCTGCCGCAAATGTTCAACACTCCTAATTTTCTCTGCGTATACCAGCGCTTTCAAGTGGCCCCAGAGATAAAAATCTAGTGGCGTGAGATCCGGGCTTCTAGCTGGCCATTCCACAGGCCCTCGACGTCCTATCCAATGACCAGGGAATTGTTGGTACAGGTATTCCCTTACTTGGGTGCTGTAATGTGCAGGAGCGCCGTCTTGCTGGAATCATGTTGGGAAATTTCCTTCTTCGTTCAAGACACTGGGAAATGCTTCTTCCTTGAGCATACGTAGGTAGGTGCCTCCAGTGACATGTTCATCGAAAAAGAGGGGGCTATGATGCGATCCTTCCAAATGCCACACCATACCATCACCCGAGATGCACCTTGTTCCTTTGAAGAGGTATACCAGTGAGAGTTGTTTTGAGACCAGTAGCGAGTGTTCTGTCGATTTATCTCACCATTTCCATAAAAAACAGCCTCGTTACTGAACAGAATGGTGGACGGGAAATTGACATCCCGAGCATATGAATTATGGTTTGTAGAAATAGAAAAATATGAATTTCTCCTATGATGCCGGACTTATGGGACACCCTGTATATATATATATATATATATATATATATATATTATATATTAATATATAAATGAAGCTTGTTACTTATAAAAAATGTATATCATCGACGAACTCAATAATAAATTCAAAGAATTACTGTGATTAATTATAAAAATTTCATTTATAATTGTCTAATTAAAGAAGACTGCTCTCGCGCGATTGATTAATTTCAACATTGTGAACTGTAAATGTTTTTGTGGCACCGACTTAAGATACTCAACATAGTTAATTTAGGCTTAAGTCGTGTAAATATGTTTTGTAGTATATGACTATCACATAATTTACATATACAGGGTGGGCCGTAAGTTTCCATACATAGGAAAAATAAACATTTTTTTATGGACAACCATTTTTATTTATATAATATGCTCTACATGGTTGCCATTGTTTTGAAAACACATTTCAATACGTGTTCCCCACTGTTGATGAACACGCATTAGCACAGTTGACGTTATGCTTGTAATGGCGTTGGTGATACGTTCCTTTAGATGATTTATGTCTCGTATCTTTTCCTGATACACCATGGCCTTCAAGTGCCCCCAAAGATAGAAATCAAGGGGGGTGAGATCTGGGGATCTGGGAGGCCACTCCACAGGACCACGCCGACCAATCCAAGCATCCGAAAACTGCTGATCCAAATACCGACGCACGTGAAGACCATAATTTAAATTTTCCTATGTATGGAAACTTACGGCCCACCCTGTATATATATATATATATATATATATATATATATATATATTTATTATAATTTCGTGGTAGGAGGTATAGGCCGTCTACAGTACCAATGAAAGATCAAACTGCGTGTCAGCTCCGTGTGATTAGTTTATTTATATACGACTATTCATCGTACTTATTTTTAATTTCGAAAAGGGCACGAAAATGTAATAGGTAAAAATAAGTGTGTAGAAGGAACGCGAATATCGAGTTAAGAAAATGTGAGAATATGTTTTTCAAATTTGAAATTTACTGCAACTCGCATTGCAATCTCTGTAAAACTGCATTACGAGCCCGTAAAAATGCAAATATATGAGTACAGTGCGTCAATATCAAGTAAAGTAGGAGAAGCCTTCAGATTTAAAGTTACGAGTCTGCCATTCTGGAATAACTCTTGGATAGAATGATTTTATCCAAGAATGCCCATGATGAAAATTCTGATGTTTGGTAGACCCAGGGTATAGACCATTTATGGGAAGTAGGATGAGAACCCATTATAAAGCGGACATCGGGATGAATGTGAATTAATTTTATGCGCAATAACCGCACTTCGTTTCAGAGTCAATGTCTCCTTGATGCCGTGACGATGATAATTATAATTAGCGAGGAGAGCCAGAAACTGGCCCAGAGCTCAGGCCAACTAACGCGGCCTATAGCGTTACCTCTTAGATCATTATTACCAGCACCATCGGGAGTCGAACCTCAGACCTCAGTGTTTTCACTTCGCTTATAGGGAAACGGCGTTACCCACTGAGCTACGGACGCTGGCAAGGGTGGCGTGATCGGTTTCCCCGTAAGCGAAGACACTGAGGTGAACGCTTGATATATACGATCACGAGAGGTTTTTACCCACGCGAGCAGTTGCTATAGTCAATACCACCGCATCAAGGTTATATATTTCCCTCATGTGAAGTTTGCGAGTGTTCAAAATAATACACGTAATAAAAAATAAATTGGGTAATAACACGTCCAGCAGTAATTACAGACCCCATTACGGTCGCTTGCCAATTCTCTAAACTACTAGAAAAACTCGTGGTTTCTCTTCATCTGAGCGAATATCTATCTATCCATGATAATTTGATTCGGATAGACTCGACTTTTTAAACTGTCTCGCTCAAATGATTTATGTACAGTATTTTGGAACAAAGGTGTATATAAATAAATACAGTTGTTTATTGGACAATAAACGTACGGCATAATTAACTACAATATTTTATTCAAAGAATAAGAAAAGAAAAAACCTGTTCCACTTATTATACTAAATATACTTAGGTTTTGATACCCAAAAAACTTTTACGATCGTTTGAGGAGATATTTTTGCGAGAATGTTCTCGGGTTTACTGTGGAGTAAAGCGGGATTCCCGCTGTTACCCTCACTTCTTAATACGCATACGGACAGGTTAATAAACACTTCGGTTATAAAGCCTCCTTCGTAACGACAAAGGTCATGTGACGGAGAGGAACTACTCGAAAAACTGTCCGACGCGTGACCTTACATCCGTGTGGAAAAAAGAATTAAACATATCCCGTAAAATATAAAGTACTTCAAGGGCACGTACATACTGTAGTACAGTAGTTCCCAACCTAGGAATAAATTACCCGACTGGGGTAATGACAACTATTTTGTGGGGTAATGACACGCGATCCAGAAGTTGTAAAAAATAATATCTAATGATTGGGGGGGGTAATGGTGCTGGATTAGAATTGGGCTTTGGGTAACCATACAAAAAAGGTTGGGAACCACTGCTGTAGCAGGTCGATAATAGATAGAGAGTAGTTGAAATGGTTATCTTCTTGACAAACGATGTCCTCTGAAACTAAGCAAAAAATGTAAAGCCTTCCAGAGATTAAAGAAAATCTCTGTGTACACCGGTGTACTTCAGAATACTCTTTACCTACTTTATACCCAGAGTACAGTTAGTCCCTTTTTCCGCTTGGATATAAGGTACACACAGCGGACATTTTTTAAGAGTGTACAGTTTTACATAGGATACAAACCATGAACAGGTCGCTACATCATCTGAACACTGAGGGCGGTCACCCATCCAACTACTGAACAAACCCAACGTCACTTAACCATGCTGATCTAACTGGAAGTGGTGTTGCGACGTGGCCACGACACTGCCCAATTAAAATAAGATGTAAATGGTATTAGGTTAAATAACTTCAGAAAGCAAAAGAAAGAAAACTTTAATGATGAAATAAATATTACAATAATTTAAAAATAAAGAATTTATATATTTATTTTATCCTAAAAAACATATAGGATCACCTGAAGATCAGGGCCCCCAGCTTTCTTTAGTTAGCTTTATAAGGTTAACTAACGAAAATATCACGACTTAACCTAACCAATCGTCAAGGGCGTACAATTGACCTAACGATCGGTTAGGTTAGGTCGTGATATTTTCGTTAGTTAGCCTTATAAGGCTAACTAGAGAAGGCTGGGGGCCCTGATCTTCAGGTGATCCAATATATATTTTATTTAATTTAAACAAAAAATTTATTTGGATTTCAGACACAAAATATTTTTTTTCAAAATTTTGAGTCTCAATTTAGTTTAAAATTAAATAACTGAAACTGATGTTACTTGAAAATAAATTTGATTTACGTGAAACGAGATTAGATTTCTTTGAAATCAATCACTTTCAAATTTTCCACACGAAGTCAAACCCAATTCCAAGTAAATATAATCTTATTTACAGTGGCGCTCGTAAGTATAAAAAGTTTACCTTCGTTTGAAAAAAATTTAACAAATAAAAAATTGGTTTAACTCGAACATATAATGTAAAACGTCAAAGAATTTGAAAAAAAAAATTTAAAAAGTTAAAATGCAAAAGTTTTCGTACATTTACTTAAAAAATTATTTAATGCTTTGTATGTTCTCCTTTTGCTTGAATGACTTCAATGATTCGTTTTGGGTATTTTTCTACACGGTTTCGACATCTCTCGGGAGAAATTTTAGCCCATTCTTCTAACAAAAATTGTTGCAATTCATTCAGATTCGAAGGGTTTATCTTGTGGACAGCTTGTTTCGAATCAAACCATAACTTTTCGAATAAATTGAGATTCTGGCTTTGAATAGGGCAATTCAAGCAGCATGAAATTCTTTTGCTGAAGACATTTCATGGTGTTCTTACTTTTATGTTTTGCCTCATTATCTTGTTGCAGAACCCAATTACAGACCATTCGCAACTCCAGAACTAAAGGCAATATATTTTCTTCTGAAATTTCCTGATATTTCTTCGAATTCAAGATTCCATTGATGACAATAAACTTTCCTGGACCAGAAGCACTAATGCATCCCTAAAGAAGCAAACCACTACCACCATGTTTAACCGTAGGAACGACGTTTTTTTCATCGAATGCAGTATTTGATTTTCGTCAAACACACACCGTTGCTCGTTGTTCCAGAATAACTCAATTTTGGTTTCATCTGTCCAGAGAACTTTTGTCCAGAATGTAAATCCATTATTTCGATGATCCCTGGCGCAGTTTAAATAAGCTTCTTTGTGCGCTTTTCGTAGCGGAGGTTTTTTATTCGTGCAACTCTTCCATGTAGACCATTCTTTCTCATTGTACGACGTACAGGAGAGGGATGGACATCGATCTTAGACAGTGTTAATATTTGGCAAATATCATCCGCAGTCACTCGTGGATTCGCAATAGCCATTCTTTCAATCCGTCGAACTGTACGTTCTGAAATCTTGCGAGGTCGTCCACATCTTGGTAGAGTTTTGATTGTTCCAAGGCCTTTCTATTTCTTTACAACTGCAGCAACTGTCGTAAATGGAATAAGGAGTTCCTCTCCTATCTTCCAAAAACTCTTTCCATACTTGTGTGCAGCAAAAACAGATCTCTTAAAATCTGTAGACAGTTCTTTACCACAACGACCAATTGCTTACTAATGACTTGTACAGTCATTCATCTTCTATAAAGATTCACAGAGACAATTCTAGAATTCAGAATTGCCAACAGTCTATAATCAATAAACAGCCAACTACTGATAAAAATTTTAAATTCTTCAACCCTACGCTGGACACACAAAGTATTAAATAATTCTATCAATAAATGTACGAAAACTTTTGCATTTTAACTTTTTTATATTTTCCTCAAATTCTTTGATGTTTTACATTATAAGTTAAATTTCTCATTATTAAATTTTTCCAAACGAACGGTAAACCTTTCCTAACAATCCTCCGCAGGGTACAAAAAATAAGGACGAATATAACCAAATATTACCCTGTACGAATACTTATGAGCGCCACTGTATGTTTTTAATCTAAACAAAATTTATTTTCAATTAACATCATTTACGCAGTTCTATTTTAACAAAAGTGCATTTCACAATGGTACTTTGTTAGTTTAAAACCCGAACCTTTTTTTTTGTTTAATTTAAATAAATAGAATTCCGAGTGTATCATAAATAGGCGCTTAAGTTTTTGGTCTTACTGGGCTCTCAGATAAATTAATAAAAGTTAGAAACATCATTTTTACAAGTTGACAAACATTACTGAATAACGCACAAGATATTAATTTTTTTTTATTTATTTGTTTATTTACAAATGTATACAATTTTCATTGAGGAATATAATTGTTTCATTGTTAAATACAGATTCTGTACGGTTGTAAACTGCTTTTAGCGAGCGTGCACGCTTTCCAGGCCCAAATCTACTAATTAGATATAATTATTATATAACAGATATATAATAGATACGTTTACGAGATTTTTATAGATTTTTATAATAGACTTAAAAGACTAAAAGCGAACTTACGGATTAGGACATATGCTTATATTAGGAGGTAAATAAAGTACAAAGAATAATGAAACCAGCATAAAACTGCAAGGAACTTACAAACAAAGATATATACTTTTATTAGACGCTTAGTACGAAGAATAATGAAATGTGAAGTGTGGGAAAAAGTGATAGGAGAGGTTTTTAGAAGAAAAATAATGTGAATTTTAGGGAGGAGAAAGAAAGGAAAAAGTGCCTTCATTAACGTCCGAATTTATTAAGTTTTAATCTATTTATAAAAGATGAGAGAACATCGATTGTTTTTAATTCATTCGATAGATTGTTCCATAATTACATCGCTAAACAAATGTAAGAATTTCTACTATATTGAAGAATACAGTTTGTCTCCGAGATATATTAACTTCTTTGTTTGATGTTTCGTGACGTATCTGATTGGTCATTATATTCTCGATTAATTAATATGGTCGGAGCGGATTGTTTTGTAACTGTGAACATTAGGGAGCACATCCGTATTTCAAATGGGTCTTTAAATTTTAATATACGCAGTTGCTTGATACGAGTATAAACGAGAATTTCGATAGTTTATGATTTATATTTTCAATATGTTGACGAAAGGATAGTTTGTCATCAAGCACAACTCCTAATAATTTCCCTTCAGTGACGCGCGATATCAAATGCGAGTCGACAATAATATATTGAAGTCTGGTATCAATTTCTTTTTTGTGATTAGCGGAAAGTTTTTGTTTTGTTTTTATTTAAAGATAATTTATTGGCTTTCAGCCAGTCGCACACTCTCGCGATGTCTCTATTTAGTATTTCGTTAAGGGATGCGAGATCGCTGTCTGAATATATCAGGGTATACACTGGCGCTTGTACGTATTCGAAAGGAGAAATATTTCATTTATATTCATCTTTATCTTTTGTACCATGCATACGATAGTTACGAAAATTTTACCGTTCGTTTGAAAATACCGTATTTGAAATATGCAAAAAATTAGTTCAACTCCAACACATACCGCAAAAACATCAAAGAATTTGAGAAAAATAAAAAAAGGTTAAAATTCGAAAGTTTTCGTATATTTAATTACAAAATTATTTAATATTTTGTGTGTCCACCAACGGCTTGAAGAATTTAACATTTTTAACAGTAGTTATAGAGTTACAGGCTAACAAAGACCCTAAGATCCACTCTAGGCTAGCCCAAGAAGGAAGTAGAAAAGTTAGAAATAGCAATGAAAAAAAAGAACACTGAAAACTTATACCATGCTTACACTTATAGACGTGTAAAGCTTTCACGCAAAAATAGTAGTAATAGTAGAGTATAGAACAAACATGGCTCTCTCCCTCCTCCGCCAGCCAATGCTAACGAAAAATAATGGTAAAAGAAGATTTATAGGAAAGTAGGGAAAAGTATAGTGAACAGAATAGCTTCAGAGTTCATTCACACCACGCGTACATTTATCTCGTGTACCCAGTTACATTATAAAACAGCGGAAAATAAAGGATAGCACGCATACTAAACTAATCTAATCTATGCCATGCATTTTTAAGGGATTTTTTATCAATTTATTATGTAAAAGAAGTCATCATTTCGTCGTTGCATCATTTCTCCGTAGTCTGCCAAAGCCACCGCACCGAAGATTTATCATATACTATGCATTTTCATAAAACATATCTACAATTTTTGAATTGAACAACCTCTACTGATAATACAAATACAGCACTTTCACAATTTACAATGACATAAATAATTGTGAAATTGGACCACCAACTTGACCCAACCCGGCCCACCGACCTTTATGTTTTACTGGTAGGCCAGTGTCTGGGGCGTGTTTTCTGTAATTAGATGTCTGTCATGTGTATGTGTCTGGCAACTCTTTGAATGTCGCGAGTATTCAACTTGGGTCTCCCGCCGTGAAAGGTGTTTATGCGGCAAGTGATATATTGAGTCGTTCATACTTCGCGGTGTTGTGCCACCACGAGAGCAGAGAAATCTCTTTCCGGGCTAGGAATATCAGTAGAGGGTCCCTGTATCTATCTCTTGTACTTGTCCCTTGTGGAGAATGAAAGTATTTCGTGGGTGATCACCCGCTGTTGCCACTACGGCGAATTCAAGAGTCTCTCGCTTAAAGGTGTTTATGAGGCACGTGATTAAAAATGAGTTACTCGCTGGTTGATCATGCTCTGTGGGGCACAAAACAATCAGGAGAATATCTCTAAAATGGGGAAGACTAAGTGTAGGAGGAAATATTTAAACAAACAAAGGAGCACTGGTCCAGAGGGTACCTCCAATTGGCCAGACCTACAATTTAAGAATTCCCCACGCATAATGGGGAACAATAATGCATAATATGCAAAATTTCACTTACGAAATTTATTTATTTTTATTGCGAAGTTTGATGTACAACAATTAAAACTAAAGTTCCACTGGAATTAAGTAGCTTCCATGGAGAAGAGTATGACTATTCGGAGGTTTTGACTTCCAAGAAATCTCATCAAGCTTCTCATCATTTGAGAACTCCCAGTGCTCTGAAACCAGCACCTCCTACTACATTTATTGCAAAAGGTAACATCACTACTTCTATATAAAACGATAAAATTTTCACGAGCTAACTAAGTCAGATATTCCGCGATTTAACTAAAAAGTACTAACATTCCTACACTATAAACCCAAGTAGCACCCCTAAAATTGAAAACATCTATTCGGAGGTTTTGGCTCCCGAGAGATCCATTGAGCTCCCCGTCTCTACCAATGGGGAATCATCTGAGAACTCCCAATGCTCTGAAACCAGACCCGACCAGCGCCTCCTACTACATTTATTACAAAGGGATCAATACTACTTCTACTCTATTTTAACTACCCCTCCCTCAAGCAGCACCCTTTTAATAATAAAAAAAAAAGAAAGGAAGGAGCAAAAGAAAGAAAAAGGGAGAAAGGAGTTGCTTCCCAGAATAATTTAATTGTCTATTTGGAGGTTTTGACTCCCGAGAATTCCCATCTATTACAAACATAAATAAAAATAAATAAAAAGTAAAAACAGCATCATTTGGGAACTCCTAATGCTTTGATACTAGACCCGACCAGCGCCTCTTACTACATTTGCGATCAAAAGGGAACATTACTATCCCCAACTGCACCCTAACCAACTCCCTTTATAATCCCCCTTTGTAGGTTTATTCGGAGGTTTTGACTCCAGAGCGTTCTCACAGTGACAATACCCAGTGCTCTGTAACCAGACCAGACCAGACCAGCGCCTCCTACTACATTTACATATTTTAAGAGAAATCACTGCTTCTATCTCAATAATCTATACAACTAAAAATCACTCTCTCCAATTTACTCGCCCTTTAATGCAAATTGAAACTACTAAAATACCTCTCCAACTATTCTTAAACATATTAAATAAATTGCTTGCCACGACTCGTGCGGGTAAACAATTCCACCTCTCGACTATCTTATAGGTGAAAAACCTCTTCGCAACGTTTGTCTCAAAGCTTTTATTCATAATTTTAAAACCATTATTTCTCGTCAAGTTCCTATCGTCCAAGTTAAAGACATTCTCATAATTTACGTTATCAAAACGATTTCAAATTTCAAACACCTGAATTAATTCGTCTCTCGAACGCCGAGTTTCAAGCGTATACAAATTCAGCTCTTTGAGTCTATCTTCGTATTTTTTTTACACAAATACAAACCATAGTTGGCTATTTATTGATTAGAGACTGTTGACGATTCTAAATTCTAGAATTTTCTCTGTGAATCTTCATGGAAGACTACACAGTACACGCGTCATTAGTAAGCAATGGGGTCGTCGTGGTAAAGAGCTGTCTAGAGATCTTAAAAGATTTGTTAATGCTGTACATGAGTATGGAAAGAGTTACAGGAAGATAGGAGAGAAACTTCGAATTCCATTCACGACGGTTGCTGCAGTTATAAAGAAATGGAAAGGCTTTGGAGCAATCAAAACTCTACCAAGGTATGGACGACCTTGCAAGATTTCAGAACGTACAGCTACGCGGTTCGAAAGAATGGCTGTTGCGAATCCAAGAGTGACTGCAGGTTATATTTGCCAAACATTAACACTAAGATCGATTGTCATCCCTCTACTGTACGTCGTACATTGAATAAAAATTGTCTGCATGAATTGCACGAAGAAAACCTCCGCTACGAAATGCGCACAAAAGGCTCGTTTAAAGTACTCCACAGATCATCAAAATGATGGATTTGCATTCTGGAAAAAAGTCCCGTGGACAGACGAGACCAAAATTGAATTATTCGGGAACAACGAACAACCGTATGTTTGACGAAAATCAAATACTGCATTCGAGGGAAAAAACATCCATCCTCCGGTTATAAACGGTGGTGGCAGTTTGCCTCTTTGGGGATGCGTTAGTGCTTCTGGTCCAGGAGAGCTCGTTGTCATCAATGAAATCTTGAATTCAAAGAAATATCAGGAAATTTTAGAAGAAAATGTATTGCCTGAATTCAGTTCGAGAGTCGCGAATGGGTCGCAATTGGATACTGTAACAAGATAAAGATCTAAAATATAAAAGTACGAGAACCACGAAATGGCTTCAACGAAAGAATTTCAAGCTTCTGCAGTGGCTCAGTCAAAGCCCAGATCACAATTTAATTGAGAATTTAAACCCTTCGAATCTTAATGAATTCCAACAATTTTGTTAGAAGACTGGGCTAAAATTTCTACCGAGAGATGTCGAAACCTCGCAGAAAAATACCCAAAACGAACCTCTGAAGTCATTCAAGCAAAAGATGGACGTACGAAGTATTAAATAATTTTGTAAATAAATGTACGAAAACTTTGGCATTTTAATTTTTTTTATATTCCTAAAATTCTTTCATATTTTACATTAAATGTTGGAATTAAACTAATTTTTTTTTTATTTGTTAAATTTTTCCAAACGAACGGTAAACGTTTCTTAACAATCGTACGCAGGGTACAAAAGATAAGAACGAATATAACTAAAATATTTTTCTACGCGAATACTTACTAGCGCCACTGTATATACGCACGAATATATTCTATAATTATTATAACTACGTAAATTGGTTAGTGTAGTAGAACCAAAGAATTGAGAGTAATATATGAGGACTAAAACGGGTAATAATAAAATACATGGATTAAATAAAAAAAAAAAAAATAAGACATACTGTAATATATAAAAATATAGTCGTAGTATATATAAAAAGATTTATCAATATTCGTTTATGAAAAGAATCAAATTTAAATTTATTTTTAAAATGCATTTTTTACATTAGTAATATTTTAAGCTCGGGTACATAAATCATTCCATAATTGTAATTCGAAAAAAAATAAGTTTTTGGAAGGCGAGGGGGAGGTGTCGGGAGGGGGGGGGGGGACTAAGATAATCTAAATTGAGGGATAACTTGTCTAGTTCCGCTCCTATCGGATGAGAGTGAATGTCTGAATGGATCATAAAATATTTATTAAACAAATGTAAGTATTTAATTATTAATTATATACATCCGTAAAGTAAATATGAAAGGTGTGATTTCGATAAAATCTTTGATCTTCAATAGTTTGAACTGTTTAAAGAACGTACTCGTATGAAAGTATATGAATCAGCAGTTACTATTTTTAGCGTTCGCGCGTAAAAAAAAAAAATATTTGACACCACCTTAACACAGTTCTCCAATAGAAAAAAATGCGCAGTACACTGAATATGCAACAACAATAACTTGATGTACTTAATGAAATATGTTTAGGAATTATATGTTTAATTTTAAATATTATTACAACGATCCTAAAAATCGTTATATATACTGTATACACACACACACACACACACACATTAGTTTATGAAGATGTTCCTTCCAAAGTAAGTTCTCAACAAGTATTAGGCCAAGAAATTTTCAGTTATATATATTCAGTTAGAAAGGATCAAAAACTGTTACAGCGCTCAAACCAGACGAACGCGGACTATTGCATTTACTCCTGGATATTATTATTATTATTATTATTATTATATTATCATTATCATTATCATTACAATCGGGAGTCGAAACCCCCGACCTATGTGTTACTTATAAGGAAACCTTGTTATCCACTGAGCCACGGGCGCTGGCAAGGAATTTCGTTGCTTTTCATTTTTTTATGACAGTGTTCACCATTCAGGTCACCCAAATACACATTTTGTTCGTTCATAAAAAAACATAAAATTCATTTTATTGATATTTGAAAAAAAAAGTTTGTTGGAGGTCAGCCAGTTTACATCTAAAAAGGTAAATTAATTTCTAAATGTGTCTTTCACTATATTAATCTTTGCAAAGAAAGACACTGTTGCGTCGTCTGCAAACGTTATAAAGTTAACATTAGAATCGTTCAAGGTCATTTATATACAAGAAAAATAAAAAACCCAAAACTGAGCCCTGAGGTACACCATGTTTTATAATTAATTTAGTTAAAAAGCCAGTACTGAATGCTATACAAATTGGTAACTCGTGGACATATAACTTTTAAGCTAGTCTTTTATAGAACCTCATAAGCCATAACAGTATAGTTTGTTAAGCAGAATATTATGGTCTATCGCGCCAAAGGGCTTACTCCGAGTCAATAAAAATGGAAACCATGATTTCTTTATTCTCTTCAACGATATTAGCACTTTCCATAAGATTTAAGATAGCCATTTCAGTCGATTTTTTCTTACAGAACCCACACTGATTTGCGGATAAAACATTACGCGATTCTAAATAATGATTTATCTTATTTTTTACGGAGTCATTAAGTTCAACAATGGTAGTTACTTTACAGTTATTTAGAAATGAATCAAAGAGATTTTTTAAGAACGTTCTTCCAGCAAATTATTTAATTTAAGCGTATCATAAACCGGCTTCTAAAGTTGTTCGGACGAGTCAATAGATATTCCTCTAAGGGTCTAAGCGGATAAAGAGCCAGAGTTGAATGCCGTAGATTGTATGGAGGAACTAACCCTAATATTCGGACTTATATCCACTGGATGCACGGTAGAGGAGACGAACTTCTCGAGTTATCATCTGAGCCAGGAGAGATGCTTTCTCTCGCTAGGTCAAACATTTTTCGTTACACGATTAGATTTAGGTCTTACAGTTAGCTGCGCCCCATTGAAGGAAATGTAATGCCTGCAGTTCTTTAAGCGACCTAAAGTTCTTGAAACGTAGTTTTCCTTTAATTCAATGTTTCTTGGGGAATGTCTTCATTTATGGAACCTTCAGATTTCAATTTCAACTCCATTTTTTTTTTTTCTTTTTTTTAACTTGACTACAGACCCCATTCACTCGTCAATTTTTGAGTTTCTAAGAGAATACAAAGTTTCCTTTTACAGAAAAACTTAAAACAGTATTTCATCTTTATGTTATATACATAAAATACTCTATTTAACTTAAATAGAATTTGTTTGTACGAGGCCCATGGTGCATCTTATTATTAGTCTCGGTGCATGATTCTTCAGGAATAACTGGGGGTGTCGGCAACACAAAATGACAGAAATAGCATAAACAATAGGTACGAATCTGAATATTCTTTGAATTAACATAATACAAAATATTGTTGCTTTCAGTGGTTTCAGTTAGCCACGTACGAAAGCCTCGTTAGTACGTTGACATTCTATTTACTTGGAAATGGTGCTGCGAGCTGCTCGTACCCTGAATAGGCGTAGGGGGGGGAGAATGGTGTTCTGCGTAAATATAATCTTCCTCCTTCCTTTTAAACTGTAGTTTGAATTGTTTAAACATCGATTCATGATTTTATATATATATATATATATATATATATATATATATACAGTGTATATATATATATATATATATATATATATATATATATATATATATATATATATGAACATGTTAAAAAGTGTGTAAATCGGATCCACTGTTTAACCATAATTTACAGCCGTGGCCTAACACTGCGCTTTATTTATTTGGTCATTCGATGTAAACTAATCCTTTTTATCGAAAGATCGAAGAAATGTGATATTTAGAAGTGTCGTTTCGAGCGCAATATTTCCACTACTATCTTCTAAAGGTAATCTGTTCGGGGTCCACAAAACTTATCCTAAAGACTCGCATATATGTTTACCAAATGGTCATAATCAGTAAGGCATGCTACAAATTGGCACAGCGCTCAGGCCAACGAATGCGACCTTTTGAACTACCGTATATTATTATTATATATTATTATTATTACTACTACTATCATCATCGAGAGCCGAACCCCCGTCCTCAGTGTCTTCAGTTCGTTTATACTGTTTAGGGAAACGGTGTTATACCTACTGAGCTACAAACGCTGCCTATGCCTACGTAAGAGTGCCAAAACCAAAGAAAATATTTCTAATAACTATCTATTCAACTATCTATCTATCTAATTACACAGGCCTGCGAATGAGAACTTTGTAAGAGTTGTTTTCTTACTAATAACTGATTTTATATAATTCAACTACGCTCATTTCGAATAAGGTGTCTATTTTTTTCTATCACGTAAGGATTTTCTGTAAACTAGACGAGAAAAAACAACAACATAAATAAATATTGTTTATTTCAATTTACATTAGGTACCTATTTCGCTTTGTTATACTAATCACAAATACAAACAACTTTAAAAGAAAGAAGACTATGAACGTCAATTACATATTCATCTTTATTTGTCCTGAGTTTTCTTGTGAGATCTACTCTGCCTTTTAGTCTCGAACGTACGCGCTGTTCCTTTTTTTTTATGTAATAATTCCGGAGTATCCCGTTTCAACATCCAGCAGTAATCAGCCATCATGCTGATGTCCCACCTTCCCTGATATCTCTTCTCCATTTCTTTGATGTCTTGGTGAAACCGTTCTCCTTGTTCTTCGCTGAGTGCTCGAGATTCTCAGGGAAGTAATCCAAGTGTGGCTGTAAGAAATGTAATTTTAAACTCATATTACAACCCAACTCTGAACTTATTTAGCATGTTGTTCACAGTATGTTTTGGTAATTTGGGTCCTTGTTGTTCTCCAAAAATTTGCTAATAACATCCTCAAAAGCAATCCACGCTTCTTTTTCAAGATTGTTCATTGTTTTTTCATAGTGTTCATCCAAAGTCAGTTTTCTAATCTAGGGACCAACGAAAATTCCTTCTTTCAATTTTGCTTCCGAAAGAGTTGGGAATTTACCACACAGATACTTAAAACAATCTCAATCTCAATCTTCGTCCAAGGCCATAACAAATTGTTTTATCAAGCCCAAGTTTATGTGAAGCGGAGGTAAAAGGACTTTCTTCGTGTCGGTGCTCGGACCGAATGCCGAAAGTCGAAATGCCGACAGACAAAATACCGACAGACAAAATACCGACAGACATGACGAATGGACAAAATGCCGAAGGGACCAAATGCCGAATGGAACAAATGCCAAAGGGACAAAATTTGTAATTTCTTACTTCATTTTCTATGAAAAATGCATTGCATTGAAATCCCTTAACCAGCGGTTGGTTGGACTCTGAAAGCTCCGCCCAGATCCAACCCCTCTATGGTTTTGCTTAACCTAGACTCTGGAGCATTCGCTCTTCAGAGGTGTAAAGGTAAGCTAATCTTATTTTTGTACAGTGCTTATTTTTGTGCCTAACCTAACCTAACCTAACCTAACCTAACAGAAGTAACCCTAGAACAAATATCTCTTGGCGCCAATGTTACAAGAATAAATAAAAAATACAGGAAAATAAATGAGCGTATTAAAAAAGTATATGCCACTTATAATGAGTCCAGTGGGTTGTCGTACCTAAGAGAAATAGCTCAATTTATAGTTTTTAAATTAAAGTTTTATTAAAATAAACCATCCATTTTCTATCATTTACAGTGAAAACAATAAAGAATTCACCCTTCATTATTTTTTTATTTATTCTCTAAAAGTTCAAACCATAACTTTTTGGATTTTCCTAACAAATGTTTACAATTTTCCAAATTGTCGTCATTTTGTCTGTCGGTATTTTGACTGTCGGCATTTTGACTTTCAGCATTCTGTCTGCACACGCTTCGTGTCAACCAAACTTTCACGTTGAATGTTTTTAGAACCAGGTGTCAGGTTGACTCTGCGTGGCCATTCCTTTTTTATCCAGTGCTGAGTTCTTGTTCGGCTATCTCATTCACACAAAAAACATGGAAACTTCATATAACCTGGTTGTTGACCTAACAACATACAAATCACTTTTAAGTCTCCACAAAGTAGCCAACCGTGTTCTTTGTATTTAACCTTAGCTAGAAGAAACTCCAGATTTTCGTACGTTTCCTTCAAGTGAACCGAATGAGCCACAGGAACGGATGCATACAAGTTACCGTTGTGAAGGAAGACGCCTTTTAGACTTCTTTTGGAGGAATCAATGAAAAGTCTCCATTTATTTGGGTCATAAACTGCAGCGCCTAGCGTAAGTATTAGTTCCGAAACATTGTTGCAATATACCATTGAATTTTCTTGAGAAAAATATTGGATGAATTCTTTTTCTCGATTTCTGTACCAGTAAAATGACGTCCCGGGAGAAAGCAAGTTCTTTGCACGAAGTCTGGATCCCAAAATCTCTGAAGAATCCTTCGGGAGACACAAATCTTTTACCAAATCATTAAGTTCACTTTGTGTAAACAATTGGGGTTCACCAGATGTTTCGGTTTGAAAACAATCAATATCATCGTTTCCATCGTCATCAGACACCGAAGCAGATGAAGTTATATCAAGAGTATTTGGTTTAGTAAGTAGGTACAGGTATACCAGGTCCATGAGCAACCGGTCTTATAGCAGACTGAAAGTTTGGATAAGAAATTTCCTTTTTATTTTTAGTATTGTAGCCTTGCACGTTACATGAACAAAAATAGCAGTCATTGCTGTGATTTCTAGGCTCACGCCAGACCATTGGAATCCCAAAAGGTAAAGAATCCTTTTCACCTTCACTCCACAGCCTAAGTTGTTCAACACAAACACTGCAAACTTTATGTGGAGCCCATGATTTGTCTTGATCCCCAAGTTTCATTCCGAAGTACGTATAGTATGCTTTCTTGACAAAGTCTGTAATATCTCGCCTTTGTTTTTTCACAGTAAATTTTCCACAAATATAACAGAAAATGTTTGGGCTATTTCACAACCTCTGGTTGTCATAGCGACAAATAAACAAATTTTAAAACAAATATAGTCACCGCACACTTTTCAATAATAAAGAACTATAACATCGCACGCACTAAACAGACTGACTCATCTCGGGGTTTGTCAATCACTTATATACTAGCGGTGCGTTTCTCGAATGTTCTAGAAGACGCTATCACGTCACTTCTGACCTGGAAGCATTTATAGGCAGTAGTTTTTAATCAAAATGACATTCTGTGAAAAATCTGTACGTGATGGCGAAGAAATTAATATTATTTTCGAAATCAGCGTGCAAAAATTATTATATAAGTGATAAAATATTTCGGACAACAAAACCATTGCAGGCCTGTGTTATCCATCTGCCCATCCATTTATGTATTACACACACACACACACACACACACACACACACTATATATATATATATATATATATATATATATATATATATATATATACACGCAGGGTGCTTCACACAAATGTTACCACTTAGTACGGGTGGTGCTTCAAAAAATATATTTCAGTACTGTGCATTTATTATTATTAAAAATTATTATTATTATTATTAAAAACATTATTATTAAAAAACAAGTAAATAAACACACAAATACTTACATAAACAAACAAAAACTCACAAACTATAAGTGGTAAGCAATGACATGTTAGCGTCATATGTGGTAATTTTTTTTTGAAGCACCCTGTATATAATTTGTTAAAATTAGAAAATTGAATCTATGCTGTTCTGAGCAGTGTTTCCCAAAGAACTTTTGCAGAAACAATAAAAAATGCAAAAATTCGATTACAGAAGTATGTAAAAAGTAGAGAATCCTATCTGGAAATCTTAGAACATATCTTACAATATGGTATTGCATACGATTAGAATGGTGAAAAAGGGAGTTCCCAATATCTGTATCAGTTCAAGAGTAATAAATTAAAAATAGGAAGTTACTTTTCGAACACCCTTCTCCTCTATATGAAATTAATTTTTAATTTCAAACTATAGTTTGCACCATTATTAATATTATTATTACACAAAACGAGAGAACAGTCAGCGTACGAGTGCCAACTTCCATGGCACCATTTTCAATCCTTATTAATACTATCTAAAGGAGTCGTACGAGTGCCAACTTCCATGGCACCATTTTCAATCCTTATTAATACTATCTAAAGGAGTCGTACGAATGCCAACTTCCATGGCACCATTTTCAATCCTTATTAATACTATCTAAAGGAGTAAATGAAAAGTAAACATTTTCTCTGTATTTATTTATCTATTTATCTATCTATCTATCTATCTATCTACTTATACAGTATATAGGGTGTCTCCCCAAACAATTACCTTATTTTTACGTGCCCGTTATTTTATTGGGATCTTTATTCCGCATGTACGTATACATTTGTAATCTTACATTAATTAATAACTAATAAATATTGTATATTAAAACCGTTCTTTCACTATTTCATAATTAAAGCAATAATTTTCCCTAATTTCTTATACATAAGGAAAAGACGATACTCTTACCAATAAACTATATCCCAGTAAGGCAATTATTATTTTTTGAAGGATATCAAAATCTTTAATGTTCAGCAAGATGCAGCGCCTCCACACACTGCTCGTGAACCTCGCAACTTTTTGAGGAAGCCAGTGGCGTAGTGGGGCAGGTGGGGCGCGTGCCCTGGGCGCCAAATTTGGGGGGAGGGGGGCGCCACTTTTATGATTAAAAAAAAAAAAATTAAGAGTAAAAACATGTTCTTTTGGAAATGTACCGGTACCATATCTCTAGCCATCGAATTTCCATGAATTTCAGATTTTTAACTTCATTTAACTTTATTAATTCATTCTATTTTTATTAGAATTTTATTATGAATTATTAATTTATTCTATTTTTTTGTTTCTTTCTCTAGAAAATTTTACCATGAAGCGAACATTGCCGATACCGAAAAGTCCGAAAAAGAAGCTGAGTGGAGCAGAAGGCAGGAAGAAAAGAAAAATGCAAGAAGCAGAAGCTAAAAAGTCAAGTGGCTTTATGATGTCATTTCTTGAACAGCAACAAGCTGGTCCTTCATCAGCATTAACTGCATCAGATATGAGTGTTGACCAACCCGCCAGTGTATCAGAAGGAGAATTAAGCGTCTTTCAAGAACCAGAAGTGTCTTTCAAGAAGCCAGAAGATACTAAAACTTTGAGTAGCGAAAAGAAGGAAAAAACAGCACAGCCTATACCGGATGCGATTCAGCATCACGATGTAGGCTTCTTGGAGTTTGATAAAATATAAAAAAAAGTAATTTTACCAGATGCCCTGAAGACAGAAATGGTCACATTGGGTTCGAAGTATTTTCAAAATAGTGAAGAAGGACCATTTGTTCCCACACAAAACCGATCAATGAATGAAAGATGGTTTAAAAGAAAGTTGGGAAATGGATGTGGAGAAGAAGTTTGGCGCTCATGGCTTGTTTATTCTCCAGAGAAGAAAGCAGCTTTTTGCTTTTGTTGTTTGCTATTTTCTCAAATTGACAATCAGTCTTCATTGGAGCAAGAAAATGGGTTCAATCATTGGAAAGCACCAGAAAGGCTTAGCACCCATGAAAATGCAAAAAATCATCGATACTGCTTCACCCAATGGAAGGAAATGGAAAGAAATCTTTTAGAAAACAGAGGAATCATTGACGTAGAGCTTCAAGCTCAAATTGCAACAGAAAAACAAAAATGGCGAGATGTTCTCCACAGAATTCTCCATTGCATAAAATTTTTAGCAACTCAGAACCTTGCATTGCGTGGTCACAAGGAATCCCTTAGACAGGAAGAGGAAAGCAATATTGGAAATTTTCTTGGGTTATTAAAATTGTTGGCAAGGTTTGATCCTGTCATGAAAGAACATCTCAGTATTGTGGAAAAGCACCCTGGAAGAACATCATATTTATTTCTGCTAATGAATACTTTGATATTATAGTGGAACTCTTGCAAAGCATGGTTGATGATCAAAATGAAACTGCTGATACAAGAGGTGATGCAAGGCAGGTGCTGAATCAAATTTTGACTTTTCATTTCTTGGCTTTGCTTGGATTTTGAAACAAAATTCTTGTTCGGATTGATCGTGTTCAAAAACGACTCCAAGATCATATCATGAACTTTCATGATGCTGCTTATGATTTAAAAGCCCTTCAAGATTATTTTTTAAGCAGTCGAGAATCATTGGCCAGTGAATCACTTGAAGCAGGGCTGAAACTGTGTGATGAATGGGATATTCGAGTAGAAAGACGCTCCAGAAAGAAGAAACAAATGCCTGGTGAAAAAGCCAAGGATGTAGGGTTAACTGCGAAAGAAGAAATGATGAGAATAATGAAAGAAACTATTGATCGTCTCCATAATGAAATGGAAGAAAGATTTGTCCGTCTCCATGACTTGGATTCAAAATTTGGATTTCTTTTAGATGCTAGAGGATTATTTGTTTGACTCAAATGAAAGCAACAGTAGTCATGACGTAAATATCTTAAAGAAAAGTTGTCTCAACCTTGGACAGTTTTATAGCAATGATATTGACGGTTTTGAGCTTTATGAAGAAATCCTGGATTGTAAGATGCTTCTGAAAAGTCGCCCAAATTTTCAGATTTCTGAAGCTGAGGAACTCCTCAAGTTTATTGTTCAGTATGGAGATGAAAATGTTTTTCCAAATTTGAGAGTAGCTATTCAGATAATGCTCCCTATTGCAATTTCAATTGCCAGCTGTGAGCGATCTTTCAGCAAGTTAACATTGATCTTATCATATTTGAGAGCTTCAATGGGCCAAGAAAGACTTTCTGCTTTAGCCTTGCTCAGCATTGAACGTGAGGAAACTGAAATAACAAATTTTGATGACATTATTGATAAGTTTGCATCAGCAAAAGTAAGAAATATACATGTTTAGTGTGAAGTTCCAAATTATTCATTAAAAGAGCCAAAAATAATAGGTGCAAACAAGGCATTTCTTTTAAAGTACCATACAATTGGAATGATTTTTGTCAGTATCTAATATTCTAATTGCTAATTCTGCTATCGGTAATTCAGTAAAATTCAAGAAAACATCAAAGTGAAAAGTTATGCCTCTCCTTGTACATATATTAATTGTTTCTGTTGTAATTCGGCAAATAATTAACCATACTTTGGTTCTATAAAATTAAATTGCATTAATAGAAATTTAATATCAACCTTAATAGTAAATATACGCGGTTATGTATATGGATAGAAAAACATTAAAGTATAAACTGTAAAAATAATTTTTATGAATTGTATTTTCATTTCATTTCAATTTATTTTTACATATTTTTGTACATTTTATATGTATATAACTGTTTTTCATTTTCATTTGTCATAAAATAAACTTCTTCTTAAAAGTATATTTTGTTAGCGGTATTATTACGAGTAACCAGTTTGAGTACCATTGTAAGAATTCAGCCAGAATTTTAAAGAACACTGGTTTTAAGGGCGCCATTTATTGATTTGCCCTGGGCGTGATCAACCCTAGTTACGCCTCTGGAGGAAGCAGTTGTGTAAGGTTGAACACTGTCTTAGAAAAAAATGGCAATTACACTTAACATATTGTTTAATTAAAGTTAGTAAACTACTATGTCTTACATACGCATTGCGTTTGTCTTTGTGTCTACATCCCTTTTTTTATAGTTTAAAACATTTATTTAGAAATAGGGACATTTTTGGGGGACACCTGGTGTATATATGTATATATATATATATATATATAATATATATATATATATAATATTATATATATATATATATATATATATATATATATATTAATATATATATATATATATATATATAATATATATATATATATATATATATATATATATATATATATATGAAGAAAGAGGAGCGGCTTCAAAAAAAAATCCCATAAATCAAACAATATCATTTGTAAAATAATGTCGATATTATTGCTACTACTATCACTAATAATAATAATAATAATAACAACGATAGAAAAAAACCCAAAGCTTCGAATTATTTTATCAAATTGAATTGATGATGTGAAAGCATGAAGACACTTGTTCCAGCATGTTTATTGCGAGTGAAGGTTTTGAATTTTACGATTTTCACTCGACTTCCATATTTAAAAAGAAGCCTTTAATACTCTACTTTATTTGCTGTTCCAACCAATGTGAGGTGTGGCCAATTACGTCTACTGAATTTATAAACAGTAAATTTTATATATATATATACTGTGTGTGTGTGTGTACACGATGAAATATTGCATGTAAATACAAATTCATTTAAATCTATGAGATAATAAATTTTAATTTTTACATAACTATGCATAGATCCAGTGTTTTTTCTGCCGGAACACACCGGTACGGCGTACCGGTACCTTTTGATGAATTCACAGCAAAATCTCATCTTAACGATTTCATCTTTCATTTACAAATCTGAACAAATCTGGCCATAACCGCCACCTTACGTTCATTTATTTATATATACAGTATATATATATATTTTATTGGGGTTGTTTAGCCTCCTTCGCATCATCTAAGGTCATATGACGAAGGGGACCTACAGCTTTACGTGGGATCCGAACCACGGGTCGCTACATAACCTGGGCGCAGAGGACGGTCTCCCATCCAACTACTACCCAGACCCAATGTCCCTTAACTTCGCTGATCTCTGGGAAGTGGTGTTACGACATTGGCCACGACGTAGCCCATATATATATATATATATATATATATATATATAGAGAGAGAGAGAGAGAGAGAGAGAGAGAGTGTGTGTTCCAGTACCTCTTTTTCAGAAAAAAGCACTGCACACATCTAGACGTACAATTTAGGAAAAAAGTTCGCCTATAAACCTAATATTTATAAAGATTATTTACAAAAAATTACTAATTGGTAACATCCTATTTTCTTTGGATAATTTTTTTTCTTTTCGGCGACAAACAATAATAAACTTTCAGAAAACAAAATTCACATATTACTAATTAGTAATTTTTTATGCTTTTCAAAAATTTTATATTTCTAGGCGAACTTATTTGCGAAACTGAAGATAAACGTAATAATACAAAACTAAAGACTTAATTTTCATTGTTAAGCCCTAGTGAGGACTCGTAGTACTACCAAACTGCTTGTAGTTTCCGTTCCCCTTCGTAATCTACTGTAACTTCGGTAACAAGAGCCTTCACACCGCAAGATGCTTTCATTAAACAATGTGAAGATCTTATGACAATTTCAAATTTCCTATATTACATATTAAGTTTATATACATATATATTTTTGGGGGATAATTTCAGAACAACATATAACAAATTACACACATATATGCACACACTATATATATATATATATATATATATATATATATACCAGCGCTTTCAAGTGGCCCCAGAGATAAAAATCTAGTGGTGTGAGATCCGGGCTTCTAGCTGGCCATTCCACAGGCCCTCGACGTCCTATCCAATGACCAGGGAATTGTTGGTACAGGTATTCCCTTACTTGGGTGCTGTAATGTGCAGGAGCGCCGTCTTGCTGGAACCATGTTGGGAAATTTCCTTCTTCGTTCAAGACACTGGGAAAAGCTTCTTCCTTGAGCATACGTAGGTAGGTGCCTCCAGTGACATGTTCATCGAAAAAGAGGGGGCCTATGATGCGATCCTTCCAAATGCCACACCATACCATCACCCGAGATGCACCTTGTTCCTTTGAAGAGGTATACCAGTGACGGTTGTTTTGAGACCAGTAGCGGGTGTTCTGTCGATTTACCTCACCATTTCCATAAAAAACAGCCTCGTCACTGAACAGAATGGCGGACGGGAAATTGGCATCCCGAGCATATTGATCCGTAGCCCATTCACAAAATTCCATCCGTCGGTCGGGATCATCATCATCTTCGCTTAATTTCTGTAGGATCTGAAGTTTATATGGATGCCATTTGTGAGCCTGAAGAATGCGATGGATGCTACTTTTCGACACTCCTGTCTCGGCGGACAATCGCCGAAGAGACTTATTGGGACTTCTGTTAAAATGAGCCAGGATAGCAGTCGCTGTATCATCGTCAGTGGACCTTCTTGAAGGTCCACTGCGTGGTTTATCTTCTATGGATCCTGTTTCCTTAAACTTTGAAACAAGTCTGCTAACACAACTCTGTGTTATTGGCTCGCGGTCTGGATGCAGTCTGTTAAATTCAGCAGCGGCCTCTCTTTGACTCCGATTTCCTATGAGTAGAATTATCTGGATTCGTTCTTCCTTATTCACAGACATTATGGCCTGTAGAGAGAGAAAAATATGAATTATGGTTTGAAATAGAAAAATATGAATTTCTCCTATGATGCCGGACTTATGGGACACCCTGTATATTGTACAATATTTTAGGCTTATTTGTGTACCAGATGTAAGAGAAAGGGATAAAAATTAGAAAAAAAAACAAAATATGTGGAAAAGATATGACTGATTATAAATAAATTTTATATCAATTTTACCTTTCAAAATATATATAATTACAAATTTTACACGTTTAAATACCTTTAGAATATGACTATATATATATATATAGTATACCTGCGCATACCTCACACCTGTACAAATCAGAAACCACACCTGCGTTTTTGTGTAAAGAGTAGGCACCCGCATGACAATTTATAATAAAAACAAATCGTTAATTTAATATATATATATATATAAACAAAAATACAGTGCCGCTATCTCATACGTGTCTCTCCCTATCATTTGTTACCGTTCGTGCGCATCCTAGCATGAGCGAGGTCATAGTATTCTAGTTTGGTGAAGATATACATATTGGTGCGTTCATTTACTATGTACTTGGCAATGACGTTAAGAGCTGCATGTTCATAATTTGAATGGGTGTATGGGCGGAACACGACTTTGCGAAAAGTGAAACCAATCCTTTCAGTTTATAAAACTTAATCTGGGAGAAGTGTGCACCCAAAGTGTTCACTTACACACACACACACACACAAACACACACGTATGGGTACATCTCTCTATAAGTGAGGTACTGACTTTTTAAGTAAACCTTTAGTTTGCTTCCGCCCGAATTGTTCATTCTGACGAAGGTCACGCTTTTCACTCCACCTTAGACCTACAGTTTAACGTGGAATCCGAACTACGACCCACCAGCAGCCCAGCGTCTTAACCACTAGGCTACCCAGGGTGCCCATTTATCTACCAACCACTTTCTTTATTGTGTGGAAGGATGAACAGTTGGGTTTTGCTGCGCGCCGCTTGCCATCAGCAGGTCTCGATCCCGGGGCCGATGGATTCGTAGTCAGCGACGCTAATCACTACACTACCGAGGCGCATCAATATATAAGTGTATATATATATATATATATATATATATATATATATATATATATATATATATATAAACAATTAATTAACTAAACTTAATTTAACCTCACCTAATTTTGGTCCCATTGAACCAAGAAGGTCATGATAATTATTTTGGAACGCAATTAAGGGCTCGAAGGGTGTTTACTGTTACATCATTAAATAGTGAAGTACTCATTAATCTAGCTTAAGATAACCTAACCAAACTTTAACAAACCTAACCTGCGTAACCCAACCTAAACGGGACTAATATCATCTTTCCGACAATAAAAATGTTTATAGATATTTTATATATACTTTTTAATGTTCCGAGGTACCAAAAGTATAACCTCATAAAATTAAATTACACCACTACATCCGTGAATTATCACACACTCGACCTCACTTATGGCCAAAGCGCGCACGCGCACGCACGCACGCACGCACACACACACACACATACACACACGCACACATTTTTTTCTGGATTCAGGATATTGATTATGAATTGTCTTTATTTAGAAAGGTGAACAAAATGTTATTGAGAATTAACACATGTCGAACACGGGGAGATTCGTTAGTCAAATAATACTATTTTCAATGTCTGCTCATTCTTATCTATTTATCTATCCATAAAGAGGAAAGAGAAAAAAAGATTATATGCATATATTCTCTGTGTATATGTATACACAGAGCGGGAGAAAAATCGGCCCACTTGGAATATCGCGAAAGGCAAAAAAGTGGGCAAGCTTCTGTTTATAAAAGTTTTAAAATTTGAAAATATAGTCTATGAGGCAACCAAATGACGAGACAAAACAACGTCAGCTGCGAACACACTAGC
Source organism: Bathynomus jamesi (assembly GCA_023014485.1). Taxonomy (NCBI): domain Eukaryota; kingdom Metazoa; phylum Arthropoda; class Malacostraca; order Isopoda; family Cirolanidae; genus Bathynomus; species Bathynomus jamesi. Next base: position 40,775 of record JAJOZX010004892.1, on the reverse strand, counting down.
TGTAACGAATTTTTTACTTCTTTTAAGAATTCGACAGTCTGACATTCAGTTGCTCTTAGACTCCTAGTGCCACTTTTTTCTCCCATTAGTGGGAGTAGGCATTTGCGTTTAGTAACAGATAGACTTCTAATTCTTTTGGTTTTAAAATTGGACATTTACAATGGATTTGAGTGCCGTGAACGTCGCGAGAGTCGTCGCCCTAATTGAAGATGGTAGGAGCCAGCGTTACGTCGCCGATGCGCTAGGAATTCCAAGAACAACGGTTCGACGTGTCTACCAACGTTATGTGGAGACGGGAGAGTACACCCGAAGACCAGGATCTGGAAGATCGCGCTGCCCATCTGCCCGTGACGATCGTTTCATCGTCTTGAATGTTTTGCGATATCATCGCTTGACTGCCACAAACGTCCGCAATGAGCTGGAAAGGTCTCGAGACGTCAGTGTATCAGAGCGAACCGTTATGAGGAGACTTATGGAAAGTGGCTTACATGTTAGACGTTCAGCAATGGGCCCGGAATTGCTCCCACACCATCGCAATGCTCGTCTTGCTTTCGCTCGTGGGCATGTCAATTGGACTCCTCCAAAAGCAATCCTCTCCGTAAAAGTGCACGTGGCGAATCTTTCTCCTTTTCTTATCCACACTCTTTCCCGTCCATCGGATGTTCGAAGATTAAATCTTGATTCATCCGTGAACAATATCGTCCCCATTGGGCCATAGTCCAATTGACATGCTCACGAGCGAAAGCAAGACGAGCATTGCGATGGTGTGGGAGCAATCCCGGGCCCATTGCTGGACGTCTAGCATGTAAGCCACTTTCCATAAATCTCCTTCTAACGGTTCGCTCCGATACACTGACGTCTCGAGACCTTTCCAGCTCATTGCGAACGTTTGTGGCAGTCAAGCGACGATATCGCAAAACATTCAAGACGATGAAACGATCGTCACGGGCAGATGGGCAGCGCGATCTTCCAGATCCTGGTCTTCGGGTGTACTCTCCCGTCTCCACATAACGTTGGTAGACACGTCGAACCGTTGTTCTTGGAATTCCGAGCGCATCGGCGACGTAACGCTGGCTCCGACCATCTTCAATTAGAGCGACGACTCTCGCGACGTTCACGACACTCAAATCCATTGTATAGGTCCAATTCTGAAACCCAAAAGAATTAGAAGTGTATCTGTTACTAAACGTAAATGCCTACTCCCACTAGTGGGAGAAAAAGTGGCACTAGCAGTCTGAGAGCAACTGAATGTCAGACTGTCGAATTCTTAAAAGAAGTCGAAAACTCGTTACAGCTAGTGTGTTCGCAGCTAACGTTGTTTTGTCTCGTTATTTGGTTGCCTCCTAGACTATATTTTCAAATTTTAAAACTTTTATAAACAGAAGCTTGCCCACTTTTTGCTTTTCGCGATATTCCAAATGGGCCGATTTTTCTGCCGCTTAGTATATATATATATATATATATATATATATATATATATATATATATATATATATATATATATATATTACACACACACACATCTTTTAACTGCAAACTCTTGGTGTAATGGTTAGCATATCTGACTGACAATCGGCTGATCCCGGGTTCGATTCCTAGGAGGTGCCTCATTTTTCATTGCTCGTTTTCTCTCCTCCTCTTGTGCGGTCACTCTTCTAAACAAGCGTCGTTCTTTGTTTCTCTCAATTTAATTATTATACCAAACGTTTAGGAACATCCCATCCCATCATCAGCAGATTTTACAACAAAACAAAACTTAGTCTTTACACTTCTTGATCAAATGCATAAATTATAAATTTGAAATGAGTTAGAATATACGAGTATATATTTTTTTAAATTTTATTTAATATAAAAACGTAAACAATTGACTAATAATGTTAATAATAAATAAATTATAGGTTTATTTTAATATTATATAAACGTGGTGATTTTTATAATTTTTATTTACTAAAAGTGCGATAAAGATAAAATTGTTTACTTTTGTCGCGTTCTTTACGAGTGAATATCTTTTAGTTACTTATAACTGATTTGGTGTTGAATAGTCGACAACACCTAATAACATCGACAACACCTAATAACATCGACAACACCTAATAACATCGACAACAAAAAAAAAATAACAACCTAATCTATCCTACGTTAACTCAACTTAATCTAACACGCAATAACGTGTCGATTTAATGTCGTGTCGGCCAGATGTCGTTAGTACGGAAAAATCAGCGAGTGTTGATTTTATTACGAGTTGATGGTTCTAGAAGAAGAAGGTCTTTAAGGAACAATATGATAATAAATGGTGGTTGTTTGAACGACAATTATCTCTCATGGTTCATCTCATTCGCTTATTCCTATTATATATATATATATATATATATATATATATATATATATATATATATATGTAATAAAAATTTCGCTTTCAACTCGCCAATGACCTCGCTCTGCTTAGGATGTATAACTAATGTTCGGATGAGTTAAAATAATAATAAAATAATAAATAATAATAAAAATGGGTTTTGAAAATTAACCAAACCAAATCCATTTAAATAAGATTTTATATACAGGGTGTTCAAAAGTCGCACTACAGTTGGAAAATTTATTTATGTAGTCGCACTATATAAATAAATTTTCCAACTTAATGCGACTTTTTGAACACCCTGTATATATCATAAACGTATATATTTTTTTGTTTTCAATCAGAGTTCGTTCGAAAACTTTTGAACAACACACGAAAGTGAATGAAGAATGTAATTGATGCCGATGTGCATGGGCGCTTTCAGGAGAAAACTATAAAACAGTAAGCTAAAAACACTTCCAGATGAACCGGGTGTTCATAATGAATAAAGGACCGCCATCAACAAAAGCAATTCCCCCTTTCACCAAACCAATAATAATCAGAGCCTGAACACTATAGCTTAGTCTCCGCAAAAGCTACAACTACGCGCGAACCCTTTGAGAGAAAGCAAATATATATATATATAATGCTAATGATAATCTACAGGTAACTAAAAGGTATAATTTTATTATTATAAATGAATGATAAAAGGAAAATTAATTTGACTTTTATAAATGTAAATTTGTCGGCAACTTTTTAGTATCAAAATTTTAAATTTAAATTTTTAAATTATTAAATTTATGATAATTTTTTTTTACCCTTTCATGAAATTAGAAATTTCGAAAAAAAAATTTATAAATTAAAAAAAAATTAGAAATATTTTTAAATATACTTATAAAGATGAAAATAATAATATACATACACAGTAGATATAGCATTATTTCAAATTTTAATTAAAAAAATTTATTTATTATATATATATATTATATATATATATATTTTTTTTTTTTTTTTTAAATATATATAATTTGTATTTCTTTGTCGAGTAGAGTATTATTTTTACGGTTTTAGAAGAAAACCGCGGAATAATTTTCGTCCTGAGCAGCACGTGCGTCCCTTAACGATTTTTGACCCCGACCACTCAGGAACACACACACACACACACGAAGGAGACGCCTCATACTTGGTGTATATATGTGCGTATACAGTTTATATACCTCATAAAAACATGTATACTAAAATTGTATACCGGTATATGCCCCGCCTTAGACCTACAGCTTAACCACCACGTGTCATCAAAAATTACAAAGTCCTCACCCGGAGCCGATCACACAACCTTCCGATCAGCAGCCCAGAGATTTAATCACTAAGCTACCCAGGGTACCCATTTATCTACCAACCACATTTTTTTGGTATGGAAGGAGGAACAGCTGGGTGAACTGAGCGCCGCCTGCCACAGCCAAGAATCGAACCCTCGGCAGGTGGATTTGTAGTCAACGATGCTAATTATACAGTATATATTCCGGTTTCCAGAAATAATCGTACACAAAAAATAAAAAAAAACCTGGAACTCTCTCTCTCTCTCTCTCTCTCTATATATATATATATATATATATATATATATATATATATATAATATATATATATATATATAGAAACAAAGAACATTACTTTTGTAAAGTGTGGAACTTAATTAAGTTTTAATATACACTAATAGTGAAATAATACTTGTACTAAGTTCGTAAATAATGCCGTTTTTCATTACCATTATTATGATTATTATGATTTTTATTATAATTAATATATATATATATATATTAGTGGTGGACCGGATATCCGCATAATTTTTCACATCCGCACTTCTAACTGCGGATGTTATGCGGATATTACCTCTAATAAATTGTGCAATTTACAATTAAATTAGCTTATAAAGTAGCTTATAAGGCCCAGTCATGCACATTTCATGTAAAGTATTAATTAATTATTAATGAACAAACAAATATATAAACCTCAAAATCTAAATAGCTGGTAACACAGAAAATTGAATGAAACTTGTTTCATTCAATTTTCTGTGGCTGAAACTCTTGAGAAAGTTATTATATTTATCATAATGAAAACATTAATATTAACTTTAATTCTTATGCATTGCCTGCCATAATAGCAATATCACGAAATTTGAAAAATTATGTCATATATTCATAATTTTATATTATATTAATAGATTAACTAAATATCCGCATCAGCATCCGCAGATGTTGAAGTATTTGTAGAGAAATATTTCAGTTATATTCGTTCTTATATTATGTACCATGTATCGGATAGTGATGAAAAGTTAACCGTTCGTTTGGAAATGTTTCACATATAAAAAAAATTAGTTTAATTACACATAATGTAAAACATCAAAGAATTTGAGGAAAATAAAAAAAAATAAAAAAATTTAAATGCAAAATTTTCGTACACTTACTTACAAAATGTTTTAATACTTTGCGTGTCCACCTTTTGCTTGAATGACCTTCACTGATTCGTTTTGGGTATTTTTCTACGAGGTTTCGACATCTGTCAATAAAAATTTTAGCCCATTCTTCTAAAGGAAATTGTTGCAATTCATCCAGATTCGAAGGGTTTCTCTTGAGGAGACCTTTTTTTCAAATCAGATCATAAATTCTCGATTAAATTGAGAGCTGGGCTTCGATTGAGACACTTGAGAAGCCTGAAATTCTTTTGTTGAAGCAATTTCATTGTGCTCTTTTACTTTTATGTTTTGGATCATTATCATGTTGCAGTACCCAACTGCGAACCATTCGCAACTCCCGAACTGAAATGAATACGTTTTCTCCTAAAATTTCCTAATATGTCTTCGAATTCAAGATTACACTGATAACAACGAGCTTTCCTGGAGCGGAAGAACTAAAGCATCACCAAAGAAGCAAACTACCACCACCGTTTTTAACCAAGGAATTGGTTTTTTTTTTCCCTCGAATGCAGGTTTTGATTTTCGCCAAACATACCTTTGCTCGTTGTTCCCGAATAATTCAATTTTGGTCTCGTCCGTCTACAGAACTTTTTTCCAGAATGTTAATCCATCATTTTGATGATCCTTGGCGTACTTTAAACGAACTTTTTGTGCTCATTTCGTACCAGAGGTTTACTTCGTGCAACTCATGCAGACTATTTTTATTCAATGTACGACGTACAGTAGAGGGATGGACATCGATCTTAGACAGTGTTATTGTTTTTCAAATATCACCTGCAGTAAATCGTGGATTTGCAACAGCCATTCTTTCGAACCGTGTAGCTGTACGCACTGAAATCTTGCGAGGTCGTTCACATCTTGGTAGAGTTTTGATTGCTCCAAAGTCTTTCCATTTCTTTATAACTGCAGCAACCGTCGTAAATGGAATTCGAAGTTTCTCTCCTATCTTCCTATCACTCTTTCCATACTC
>JAJOZX010004892.1:25000-30000 GCA_023014485.1 Bathynomus jamesi | reverse complement strand
CTTCAGGTTTTAGGCTTTACTGGGCTCATATTTTAAACCAGACTCGTCTAACATACGGCCCGCGGGCCATAGTAGACCCGCCAAAGATTCGTATCAGGCTCGGCTGGCGGATACTGAAAATTCATTATCTAATGTCATATTTTATTTCAATAAAATTTAATTTTAAAATAAAAATCTATCTAAAATTTGCACACTGGCCCTCGGTGTGGGTCATTAATTGAAATATGACCCTTCGTGAAAAAAGGTTGGACACCCCCGTTTTAAACGTTCGTAAATGTTTTCTATACATTAGCTATTAGTCAGGCTTTTCCTCTCCCGCAAATCTGTGCTATTGCTACGTATGACGTATTGGAAGATTACTATCGATATTATAATAAATATTTTCAGTAAAAACTACCTTCTTTTTCAGTTTAATCCCGAATAATTTACATTTTGGATTGTTACTTCATTCTGCATTGAAATCTCTTAAAGAAAAAGTAAAATAAAAACGGATTAAATTATGTAAATAATACAAAATACAAAGTTAAGAATATGTACAAACTTAAACTTACAAATTAAACATTATATATATATATATATATATATAGTGTGTGTCCCTTCAGTTATTCATATATATATATATTATATAATATATAATATATATTATATATATATATATATATATATATTAATAATATTTGTCATGGACTATAGTCTGCCAATAAACCTTTTCATTTCATTTCATTCATATATAACTGAATCTTATAAGATTTATTTAACATACAAGACTATAATATGCAAACGAAATATTATATAAAATATATAATTACAATAATTAAAAATTACAAAATTATACATAATTTTTAAAGTAAAAAGGAAAATTTCATCTTATATATATATACATACATATATATAATAATAATAATGAAAACGGGGTAATTGATGGTCTCTTAACCAAGTTAACTGATTGTTACACACACCATTTTGGTAACATAATTAAATGAAGTACAAGTTTTAAAAATCCTGATCCAATAATTACCTTCATAAAAAAAGTCTAGATTTAAAATCTAGTCCATTATTTTTGCTTTAAATGGTATAAAAATGATTATATATAAATATTTTAAGTTTATTCATGCAAGTATTTACCTAATGGACAAAATTAACGCGAATTATATATATATATATATATATATATATATATATATATATATATATATATATATATGTTTCATATCTTCTGTATCTCAAATATGGCCGAAATTACTATCAATTTTGTTGCTGTAACTAATGGGTGGGACAGGATAAGAGCTACGTTAAATGATAATATAAGTCTCAGTCACTATGCTTTTATCACTGACTCGTATAATATGTACTCTATAAAACTATATATATATATATATATATATATATATATAAAACTCGGGTTCTTTTAAGTATTGTGTGTATGATAAAAATACTTCAGGCAAACGTGTGTTTGTTTTGTTCAAAGAAGTTTCCTTATTTAGTTTGGGAACTGCGTCACATCATATTCTCTTCTCTGTAACATGACGTTATTCCAACACAAACTTATAGTGAAATATGACGTTATTCCCACATAAACTTTTAATGAAATATGACGTTATTCCAACAAACTTGCTATAAAATATGACGTTATTCCAACACAAAACATCTGATGAAATATGACGTTATTCCAACACAAAACATCTGATGAAATATAACGTTATTCGAACACAACACATCTAATGAAATTTGACGTTATTCGAACACAAACGTCTAATAAGATATAACGTTATTTTAACACAAACCTCTAATGAGCTATAACGTTATTTCAACACAAACCTCTAATGAGATATGACGTTATTCCAACAAAGATCTAATGACGGAATGGAATGAAACATTCTTCGAAATGTTTCTAAAAAATATGTAACGAAATTACCGAAATCAAGAGAACGCGCTTTAGTTAAAAAAAAATACCATTTTTCATTCATTTTTCATTACTATGCAGGAATTTACCATCAGTTACAAAAGTCGGGATACCGTGAGGTAGATGCGAACGATTGTATCCCAAATTCTGTAACCGACTGTATCTATATTTAAATCTTCTTCCACTAAATATTATTTTTTGTATATACACATTATATGTATGAATTCACTCAATGTAATTCCAATTCCATTCGTCATCCGAGAGAGAGAATCTCAAAGGATGCAATTCTCAAATAGATCTATTCTCATTTTAGGCCATTCTCATTCAAGACCTTCCAACTTTCCTCCAGGTTAGATTAGGGTAAGTTAAGCTAAAGTTAGGTTAAATTAGGTTAGTTTAAGTTCAATTACGAGATATTAACCAACGTCATTTAGCGCCTTTACCCGCGAATACGAGAAAAGAAAAAACTTTTCTGAAATCTAAATTTCTCGCTTACGGACTGGGAATGGGAATGAGCTGAAAATAAAGTATACTTTATGCCTTAAAAGTATTATTACTTTTTATTCATTCTTAATCTTTCCAAGCGTAATAAATGGTGACCGTGAAGTTCATGCAACATCATTGAAATAAACAAATTCCACTCAATAAACTTCTGACTTTAATGAACACCCTGTAGAATGAATTATGTTCGATACATTAAACGTCACATTTATTTCGTGAACTATTTCATTGAAAGGCAAAAGGTTTTTAAGGTTAAAATCAGTACTTTAAATGTAGATATGTCAAATTCAAGATCAACAACCATAAGGAGCGAAATAACACATTTTTGCTTTGACTACGTTCACTCACACACACACACACACATATATAATATATATATATATATATATATATATATATATATATATATATATATATTATATGTGTGTGTGTGTGTGTGTGTGTGTGTGTATGAGACAACAAATATTATGCAATTATTAAATTATAAGATTAAGTTAATAAACCTAAATTAAAAGAGAAAATTACAATCTTACACACTAACTTAGTTCATTATATTTTTGATGAATATCTCTCTCTCTCTCTCTCAACTGATCCAATTAGTTGCAAGGTATATGCAACTTCCTTGAAAGGAATTTCAGATTATCTGCAAACAGATTGGTAACCTGATATATATATATATATATATATATATATATATATATATATATATATATAAACTACTTCGAAACATTTTCAGAGCAATAAGTGAGACTCGTAAAAAATGTTTATGCTTTACAAAATCACAAAATATTAACAATAAAATGAGAATAAAAATCAAATAAACACCGAAAGACAAAATCGCACAAAAACTAAAAATACGGAAAATGTTAAAATAAACTGGAAAAAATTAAAATCTGTAAAAAAAAACCCTCCCCTTCTATTAATAATACAGAAAAATACGAAAAAATCTGTAAAAAAAAAAAAAAAAAAATACTGAAACAAATAGCGAAATCTCCTTTTATTATTATTAAAAAAAAAAAAAAAGTGAAAAAAATTGGGTCCAATTTCAATACATATAAATAAAAAAGTCGTGATTTCCCGGTAACGATTATTACTCCGGTATTCCGAAAAGTAGATTTCGAAAATAAGTAGATTTTGGAATGAGTTCACGACTCTGCGATAAAAAATATACCCAGTGTCGCAATTAAGGAAAATAAAATGGTTTATTCGGGGCATTTTTGGGGTACTTTATTTTTTTTACCCAATGTTTCGGTAAATGTTCTTTGGCTTCTTCAACAAACAGATTTCGGGGAACTAATGTGTTTTCCACTCGCTTTGTTACACACTTTTATAGAAATTTCGATGGTAATTTACCTCTGTTTCACTTCACTTATTACACCATATTTTACATGATTCAACATGTAAAATACATATATATATATATATATATATACAGGGCGTCCCAAAAAAATGTATACACACTTTAAATAATTATAAAGGCAGTGTTTATTAAAATACATTTCATTTTCAAAATGTAATAGAATCTACAGACATTATTTAATTGTTTTGTCACGCCTGTTTTCAAACTGACGTCCGTTCTGGTCCAGGCACTGCTGATAACGCGAAGGAATGGAATCGCAAACATCACGAAACATTTCGTTTGTATTTGTGTGCATTCTCGTTCAATGGCTGCTCTCAATTCAGCGACTGTTGCAGGTTTTATAGCGTAGACTTTGTCTTTTAAGTATCCCCATAAAAAAAAGTCTAGTGGTGTGAGGTCTGGTGAACGCGGAGGGTATTCTACGAAACCCCTTCGTCCAATCCACATCCACATCGTGCCAAGTACCACTCGCATACTCCACTCTTCGGTCCGGATCATCATCATTAATAGCATGGACTAATCTTGGAATGTAACTTTTCCATGACAGCGCTTCAAAATGGACAGACGATTCAGACGATTCTGAAATTCCGCCTCACGACTCGCTTGCCGCACAGATTTTCTTGGACTTTGGTGATACGTTTCCAGTACTCTTTCTTGCTTTGTGGGGCTTGTCGATGTCCGTGGTCTTCTGGAAACGCTTCTTGTGGACATTCTGAACAGTTCCATCGGCTTCAAACTTATCTCTAATTCGAGTGATGGTAAGTCGCGTTGGTGGATCTGTTTGAAACTCCCTCCTAAACTGTCTTTGCACTTCAACGCGTTTTCACACTTCCAGTAGCATTTTAGAATGAATTTCCTTTGTTCAAGCTTAGTCTGACTGCCATTATTAATTCTAATGGTTTAACTTGGAAAGAAAGAAACATCAATTGAGCTATCAGCTGTTAAAGTGTGTATACATTTTTTTGGGACGCCCTGTATATATATATATATATTATATATATATATATATATATATATATATTGCAGGTAATTCAAAATAATGTAGACACATTTTTAAATTATTTATTTTGGATACTAATTGCGCTTAATAATAAAAAACTTTACTATGTACATAAGTAAGTATGTAGAAACGATATTTAATAGTCATTTTATGTTAAATGTTCAAAATGTCAACTATTTCCGAACAATCGTTCCTCGTAAGTGTTGCACATTTTGAGGGTTAATGCCATACATTTT
>JAJOZX010004892.1:10000-20000 GCA_023014485.1 Bathynomus jamesi | reverse complement strand
CTTGAACACTGTCAGTTTCTGGCACTCCTCACGAGATGTTTCGCTTTTTCAAACTTTCTGTTTTCATATGGTTAACTTACAACGTTAACTTTCTTTCGTCAGATGCGATATAAAAAACGTGTGTGTGTGTGTGTGTGTTAAAATGCCAAATAACTTAGTTATTACATATAAATATTTAGTTATTATATATAAATTTTTATATCAGTAACTATTTAATTTTTTACTTATATATATATATATATATATATATATATATATATATATATTATATGATTGAACTCAGAATGGTACATTACTTATTCGAACTATAGTGGATTTAATTTCCCCAGAAGAGTTCCTTGTTCCATGCACGGTCTTTGTGTAACACACACACACATATATATAATTAAAATTTATGTTAATTTCTCTCAATAAAACTGTTTACGTTTTAACGTTTTAAAACAAACTATATAACCAATTTAAATTACAGATAATATTTGAACATTAAGAAACTTTATTGTGTGGTAAAGAATGTAATTGATAAAATAAATTGAAGAGAAAAATGTAAAAATTTAATGCGTCCCTTTAAAAAAAAAAAAAATACACGGAAAAGTGAAAAAAAAAATAATAAAAAATAAATAAAGAAGAAAATATACCCTAAAAAAGGGGTAACTAAGTTGTTATCGAACGTGGTCCATTGCATCGTATATATGATAATATCAGTTCAACCTAAAGTTAATATATTTACATAATATTAAAATGTCAAGCGAAAGCTATAAAATTGTTAATTTTATAGTACCTATCGTAAAAATAACTAATTTTATATTATGTTATATTGATTTTTAAAGTTCGAGTATATATATACTGTATATATATATATATATACATACAGTATATGGGATGAATTTCACAATTAAACACATGAAAAGCGAATCCAAGGCCTTTCGTGTATCCAACACTACAGTGACGATGTGTACTGTTCAATACACGAAACGCCTTGGAATCGCTTTGCATTTTTAATTGTTTGCATCATATATATATATATATATATATATAACTTCAGTTTCATTATAACTCATGTGATGAAATAAGAAATTTTCAAATGAAGAGGTGCAAATATTTGACTGGGCACAAAGGTGGTCAAATATGACTTAGTGTTGGGGTTGTTCTCTTCCCTCCCCCCCCCCCTCCGCAAGGGAAAAGAGGTGGGTTAAAAAAAATTATCTTTATATAAAAGAAATATTAACAGTCTTTTATATTTACTAAAATATCGATAATTTTCTATTAACATTTTTTTACCACTTTTTGAATTTTAAATGACTCGTTCATTTCTCCCAAACAATAATTTAAAAAAAAAAAGGGTCCTAAAATGAATACCAATATTATACTCAATAAACGTCTTTTAATTTAACCAAAAGAACTTTGTTTAGATTTTATATGGAAAAAAGTATAGACTGGAGTTTGAAATTTAGGAAACAATTTTTGTTAAAATTGAACAAATGATATTAGCTTAAAATTAATTTTTTGTTTAAAAACATTTACAATTATTATTTTTAAAATGTTCCACACGAAGTCAACACTAATTCCAAATAAATAGAATCTTAAATGCGTTTCATTTAAACAAAATTTATTATAAAGTAACTACATTTATTTTCTTCAATTTTAACAAAACTTAAATTCATAATTTTGAACATGGTACTTTGTTAGGGTTAAAAATCAAACAAAGTTTGAAAAAAAACAATTAATATACAAGCCTATTCAAACATTTTATAAATATAAATACGAACTTCACACACACACACACACACACACACACATATATATATATAATATATATATATTATATATATATATATATACATACACAAAGAAATTGCTAGCAATTTACATATAAATTTTATATTCTATAGAATTTATAATAAGCAAAAATCCTATATTTAGCTATGACACGATACAATAAATATAACTTATTATACTGATGCTCCTTCTACTTTTTTCTCACAAAATAATTTGCACTGAATTAATTTAAAACCGAAATAATACATTTGGAAATGATTGTATTAAACGCTTTCTTCTATACAACGAAGCATAAAAACCTTATCTCTTCCCCTATTTTCTGCCATTATACCGAGATAAAGAGATAAAAATACACGCAAATAGAATTAGGTAAATAAGATACGTTATTTAGTATTATTTTTGTATAAGTTCCTCAAAAATACGAGTACATAAATTCAAGGTTAATCTTAAGGTTTGGGAATTTATAATGGTCTCAACACGGGAGGAAAAGGCTATGTATGAAGACTGATTGTGTAAAATCTCTCTCTCTCTCTCTCTCTCTCTCTCTCTCACTTGTTTCGTAATCTTCGTCTGCATGGGCATGGGGCATCATTTAAGGGTATACTCAGAATTAGCTGTATTTCGGGGCACCGCCCTTCAAAAATGCATTTCAAATCAGCGGGAACAAATTGGACATACGGCTAATTGCAGCCAAGTAAATAATTTTACATTTAATTTTATGAATTTATAGAGAGAGAGAGAGAGAGAGAGAGAGAGAGAGAGAGAGAGAGAGAGAGAAGAGAGAGAGAAATTAGTTGATTTTAGATAACCCGCGTCAAGTTTCGCAAAGTTCTGATTTAGAAAATCGCCTGTCCGTTATACGACGCATCTCCGATACGTTTTCTGACATCTCGTCCCTTCTGCATGCAAGGTTGTGCCGATTCACGACTCCTTTTTTGATACAACATCAAAACAGCAACAAAGAAACAACCATAACAAGATTCAAAAATGCCAAACACGAATGGTCAAAAACAACATTGAAAAAAAAAAAAAAAAAAAAAAAATATATATATATATATATATATATATTATATATATATATATATATATATATATATATATATATATATATATATCATTAAAACAGGTAATGAAATTACTTACAATAATAAATAAATGAAATTTTATATATATATATATATATATTTCTCACATGCGCACATTGAAACACTCTCTCTCTCTCTCTCTCTCTCTTTGTACAAATAAAGTAGTATCTAAAATATTGTGTCAAAGCTTCTAGTATTTCTTTTCACGTATGTGGCAACATTCAGTAACAACATTATGAAGAAATATTTATGTTGGATAAGAACGAGCGCAGAAAATCGTGGCAATTATTTTTATTTAAAAAAATATTTTTTCTCCATATAAAAACTTAAAAAAGATAAGGAGATAGAATTTCCAGTTATATATATATATATATATATATATATATATAAGCGGTGAAAAGCAACAAAACAATTTTTAGTTTATATTTTTAGACACAACGTTTCGACAGGAATGTAATTGCCCTCATCAAGCAAAATTGTTTTGTGGCATTAGTTTACTATTTTTACGATTTTAAAACGAAAGTACTCGTTTTGTAAATCTATCTATAGACACTAACCTATACCCTGCGTCAATAAACACAACATACCTGTATAGAGAGATCTTATGGCAAAGTGGGTACCACCGTTTCCCTACGAGCGACGTGAAGACACTAAGGTCAGGAGTCGACGACTCTCGATGATGCTGGTAATTAATACGAGAGTTACGGCAATGGGCCGGATTATTTGGCCTGAGCCTCGTGCCAATTTCTGGCCCTCTTCATTGATTATTATAGCACATACTCGCTTCTCATTGTACGAGTACGAATGTGGCACTGCGCAATATTACACAAACACCCACGCAAATCACTGTCTGTATACATAACATATAGGCCACAAATATGCCTCTAAATCCATAAATAAGTAATTAACGTACTTGTAAAAACCTTTATCGACCGTAATCACTAATGAATGTTAGCGAACATTACTTCTAGTGTTGAATTAACGCATTATACCGAAATAGTTTAACTCATTTGAAATGTTAAATGTTATGTTTAATGTTGAATAGTTTTAATGAGAGGAGATGGTTTTAATTACAATCATGATTTCGGATGTTTTTACCGAGAAGAAAATACTTAATTAAGTACTGAAAGAATTCTCATTGATTTTAATTGATTTGTCGTCACTCAATTGTGTGTATATATATATATGATTTTATTAGGTTTTGTTTAGGCTTCCTCTTAGGCCGGCCGCACACGGGATCGTCTTGCGACTCACGACTTGGGTCGTGACGACTCCAGTCGCGCGTGACTTTACATTGACAAGAATGGGAGCCCCGCACCAGTGATGGGCAAAAAGTAATTGATTAAAAAGTAAAAAATTAGTGACGTCTTTAAAGTAACTGAAAGTATAAAGTAGAAATTACGTCTTTGAATTAATTATATTATAATTAATCCAAAGAAGTCATTTCTACTTTATAATTTTACTTACATTTCAGACACGAGTAATTTTTATTTGTAATCGATTACTTTTTGCCCACCACTGACCCGCACACAGCGGCGAGCGCGACGCAATTCTGGGGGAATCTGAGGAATCAATTTCCCCGAGGCGAATTGAGTCGTCACGACCCAAGCTGCGAGTCGTGAGTCGCGAGACGACCTTGTTTGCGGCCGGCCTTAGTTTTCATTTAGTATTTTTTTTAGTTTTCTCTTAGTTTTCATTTAGTATTTTCAGGCGGGGAGGGGGAAGGGTTCGTTTACCAGTTTTTTATACTCCTGGAGTCTTCTCTCGGGTTTTTTTTTTTAGTCTTCTGTTAGGTTTCTCTGTCTCTGTTTAGTTTTATTTATTTATTTTTAGTTTCATTTAGTTTTAGTTTTTTTTTTTAGTCTTCCCCTAGTTTTATATCATTTTAGTTTTCATTTAATTTCTTCCGAGCGTCTTCTAGTTTTCGCTTATATATTTCCTCTTAGTTTTCTTATATCTCCTCCAGTTTTCATTTAATTTTCTTCGAGTCTTCTTCTAGTTTTCCCTTTTAACTCCTCTTCCATAGTTTTAATATAATCTTATTTTAATCTCATAGATTTTTAACCTCGTATTAGTCTTCATTTAATCTTTTTAGTTTTCATTTTTTTTTTTAGTCGTGAATTGTAAGATGTTTGAAGCGAATTCGTGACCGAGAGAATTTATCAATTTTCGCTTGAGAAGATATTGATAAACTGGAAGCCATTCAATTTCGATATTTCTTTTAAAATTTTAAATTATTTTTTTAAGTTTTTAAATATTTTTTTGGTTTTAAAGTTCTGTTTTATGATCTTAAATATAATTTTTTTTATCTTCATTTGTGGTCATTTTTTTATTATATATATATATATACTGTATAATAATATATATATATATATATATATATATATATATATATATATATATATATATATATATATATATATATATATATATATCGGAAATATTTTAATTACCGAACTACGCGTGACAAGCTGAAACACACACACACCACACACACACACACACACACACACACACACACACACACACACTTTTTAAAAACTGAACCCGATTTTAACTTTCAAACCAGCATTAGACCAAAACGTGCACACGTACTGTACATATACAGACAAACGCGGACACGCACATCCACACACGCACAAACTGTATCACTACACACAAACGAACGAAGACAAATTATTTTATAATAGCTTACACGTAAAATACTCCACGAAGAAACAGCAGAAAGATAGTCATAAAAAAAAAATGGTCTACATAATATGACCTTATTAGAAAGAGATAAATTTGTACGATTGGGTAATCTTTTTTCTTCTTTTATTTGCTGAAAATTCGGATAGAAATTGTCTGTCTGACGGACGAGAGCTCTTCCTTAGAAGAACAATGAAGGAACATGATTTGTGGATGGGGTAAATCACGAAAAAGACATTTTGATCAAAATTCCATCGTCTCGAAAAAAATTTCATTTCGATTTATTAGAACGTTATCTCAACATAATTAGATTTTTCTTTTTTTTCCTTTTTTTTCTATTCCGCACTTCTTTTGTTTTATTTTTTTTTAAGTTTCTTTTATCTTAAAGTCTTGTTTTAATTTTTATGTCTCCAGTTCTTACTTGTGTGTGTGTGTGTGTGTGTGTTTTTCAAAAGTTTTACGCCCCTTATTTCATATATATGACGCGCGCACACACACACACACAAAAACACATACATACATACATACACACACAATATATATATATACACACACATTTTTTTGCCCACATCTTGAAAACGACTCGAGCCATATAACGATTATAGCGAAGTAGAGATTCATCTCCATCTATTTTCCCCTAAAATTTATCATGATGATAAAGAGGAGAGGAATCCTATTGGCGTTTATATATAATAAATTTCACCTTTAATAAAGAGTATTATAGGATGTTAGTCAGAACAATATGAAGGAAGAGATAGATGGTCAAAGTCCGTAATTGAAAAAAAAATAGCCACATGATAGATTATAACCAACAGTTTCTTCTGCCCTTATACGGCACGCATTGTATTATTATTATTATTATATATATATATATATATATATATATATATATATATATATATATATATATATATACCTTTCAGGTGTTCCCTGTAATGATTTTTCATTTCACGGAGGTCAGGCAGGCTTGTTGCCCACCCCCTACTTGGCCTGGCCTGGTGAAGTAGAGAGTTGGTTTTGCGCTCTCCACTTCACATAGCTGCGTACTCCCGGCTAATCTGGTATTGTTAAGAGCCAGGCGTCTAGTCTTCTTTTGAAAATTCGCATCGCTATGCTACTCGTGTTCCGTAGTTCCTTGGGCAGCTGGTTGAACAGTCTTGGCCTTTGACAACGAAGCTATTTTCCTTCAGGGTTGAGGATGTTTTCTGTCTAGCCTTAATTTGGTAACACGACACATTCTTTCTTTCCTACTTCCCACTGTTGTTTGAGTGGTTATAGAGTTCAAAGTAAGATTAAGGACTAGTTTCTTTATTATTTTCCACCGAATATAAATATAATTCACGTAATCTTTCTCAGTAATTTAGTTCTTTGCATCCAATAATCTTGTCTGTGAAGTTTCTCCGAATCTTTTGTAGCTGACTAATGTCTTCTTATTGTTTATATGGGATGCGTAAACTTAGCAATAATCCAGCTTGGGTATTATCAGCGTTTTCAACAGAGGAATCATTATGCAGCATTTCTGCCCTTTCTTTTAAAGGTTCTCAGTATCACTCCAGTTATTCTTTCCGCTTTATTTACAGCTATCTTATTCCGCGTTTCAAATTTCGCATCATCAGTCATTGTAACTCGTCGATCTTTCGTTAGAATTTCTCTTAATTTCCCGTCTATTTCGGGTGTAGTATGCCATGAATTTTAGGTCCTCCCTTCTTCCGTACCTTAATAGTTGAAATTTCTCAGTGTTGAATTGTAGATTCCGTTCATGTCTGTTTGTAGAGATTCTCTATCCTCTCTCGCTTTCTTATTTTTCTACTAAGTTTTTCATCAGCAAAGGATGTTATTGTACTATCAGTGGTAACTTCATCATTTGTATCAGTTAATATGAATGGTAAGGAATCTCTCTCTCTCTCTCTCTCTCTCTCTCTCTCTCTCTCTCTCTCTCTCTCTCTCTCTCTCTCTCTCTCTCTCTCTCTCTCTCTCTCTCTCTCTCTCTCTCTCTCTCTCTCTCTCTCTATATATATATATATATATATAATATATATATATATATAATGTTTTAAAAATTACTTTTACAGATGACAAAACAGCGAGGCACTTCACATACCTCAACGCCGGAATTCGTTGAAAGGCTAAAAAGTAATTTGTTATCGGCAAATTTTATAGGTATTTTCCTCCTGTAAAAGCGGTGCTAATGAGTATCCTTTAGCAAATAATTTGTAGAAAAAATATGGGATGAATATTTCACATAAGAAAATTTTATTTGAACTGGCAATACTGATATTAAATATTAGTTTCCAAATTATTATTATATATATATATTATATATATATTATATATATATATATATATATATATATATATATATATCACATTAAAAAGATTTATTATCTTACCTCAAAATTAAAACTTTGTAATAGTGAATATTACACGCACAACTTCAACTATTATTTTATATATATATATATATATATATATATATATATATATATATATATATATATATATACACACACACACACACACACACACACACTTGTCATTATTTTTAATTTCCATTATTTTTCTCGTTCCACAGATCACTGTCTCGGTCGCTTAATTTGAAGAGATCCTGTGATTGCAATCTCTACTCGCACCATTAGCCATCTTTGAGAAGGAAACACGCACTTTAAAAATACTTCATACCTAAATTAGAAAAAAAAAGTATTTAAAAAGTCTTTCAAAAGTCTTTAAAAAGATTTCTAAAATTTTTCAAAAAAGTTCTAAAATTTTAAATGCTCTCGAAACGCGTATAGAATACTATATCACACACACACACATATATATATATATACAGTATATATATATATATATATATATATATATATATATTATATATATATATATATATATATATATTACTCGCGTCACACGATTGCTTGAAGCGTTCACCTGTACTCAAGATAATACTTGAAATAATACTTCAGAGTCGAGTATTAATTTCGAGCAATCAACGTCTTTTTTCTTCTTCTTCTAAGACCAAGAGCTAATAAACTCAAGACTCGAGTCTTTGAGTCTTTTTTTTTCAATGACGTTAAGACCTATCAACATTTCAAATCGGGTCTTAAGCATTAAAAGCCTTCAGTATGAACACCTTTTTTTTTTTTTTTTCAAATGCAACCAGTAGCCTCCAGATATGACTTCATCTTAACTGTACATACTTTATATTATTATTATTTTATACATATATATATATATTCGGATTTTTCAATTAAATTTTAATTTTACAGGTTTTAAATCATGAAATAGGTTTTAAACTTTTTTTTGTCTTTTCTTAATTGTAAATATTATTTCTTCACTTAAGTTGAAATTTAATGAACTTTATATTTTTTTCTTCTACTTTCAGGCAACGCTAATAATTAATTGCAAAATTAAGTACTTTTGAGTACAATTTACATTACAGGAATTTACAATATATTTATGCAATTAGCAAGGACGGATTTTTAAAAAAGAAAAATTTTAATTAAATTTTTTTTTAAAATAATGAAGACATCTGTATCCATCACACGAAGAAAGCAAGTGAGTTCGTCATTCTTTAGTTTTATTATTAAAATTTTACTTAGTTATTTTGTTAGCTAGTTTGTTAGTCATTTCGTTAGTTAAGGATTGGGGTAAAATAATTCGTTAGTTAGTTCGTTCGTAAGGTAGGGAGGGGGGGAGGGAGGGATTCGGATAAATAAAACAGCTGGTTAGTTTTATTGAGTTTGTAAGTTAGGGGATTGAGATGAAATAGATGGTTGGTTAATTAGTAAGTTAGGGTAGAGATCCGCACGGGCCCGTAAGCCTGTGGTGCCTGGCCCAGCCAGTATAGCCAAGTTTGTTTACGCGGGTCGGGTATGGACTAAAGTACAGTTTTTGGTTACGAGGCTGGGCGGATACGGGCTTCAACTTTTTATCAAGTGAATAAAAACGATATCAAACGATAAAAAAAAAATTATTTGAAATATTTGTAAATTTGTTTCAAAAATGCTGCTGACATTAATGTGGCTTGTACATACGGGGGTGTGTATAAAGTAACGCGAGTGAAGAGACAAATCTGATTTGAAATGCCTTAAAATAGTTTCGTAACGCGAGTGAAGAGAAAAATCCGATTTGAACTGTTTAAACTAGTTTCAACTCGTTTTTAAACCTTACTATGGAATATCCACTTGTTATAAAGTAAATGTAATAAATGTTACTCGTCCACGTTCACTCTCGTTAATATAATTCAAATCGGATTTCTCTCCTCACTCGCGTTACTTTATACGATGTACTACCATCCCGAATCAATTTATTATACGTACGTCCAATATTACACTAAAACGGTTACGGGCCGGGCCGGATACACGTTTTATAAAATTCTTATAGGCCAAACTGGACACGGGCTTCAAAATAAAAAGAACATAAGTCGGACCGGGCCGGACCCAAAACCTATGGAT
>JAJOZX010004892.1:2500-7500 GCA_023014485.1 Bathynomus jamesi | reverse complement strand
TGATTTTCTTACGCAAGAACATCCAGTCATACCCAAGTATTAAAAGTTAAATTAAATAATTGCTATGCCACTTCCATCAGCTTTAGAGGAACAGTTTTTTTTTTAAATTTGCATTTACGACGTATATATATATATATATACATACTATACCGTTACAATCCATTCTCTAAATCTCTCGACTTTATCTATTTATCTTATACTGTATGTCTGTTGAATCGTATAATTAATTATAAAAGCAATTTTGGGAAGTCGGAAGAACTAATATATAATATAATATAATATAATATATATATATATTAATATATATATATATATTACATATACTATCAAGCACATTTGTATGCGAATCAAGCACTCGAAGAAACAGAGTGAATTAAAGTAAATTTAATGTATATGTTCTGCTTATTAAAGAAAAAAGTTAATGATAAAATTTATTACAGAAGATTGGACATAATTTGAACGGTGAAGATAATGGAATAATTGCCCATTTTACATTGCTGAGGAACAGCTATTTGGAACATTGTTATACTCAACATGGACACAAAACATTATATATATATATATATATATATATATATGCAATTTCGGAGTTTCGTGTGAAGATAATTTTTCACCAGGAGGAAATTTGGGTTATGTTCTGCCCCCCCCCCCTCACTTTCTATTCATCTACTTACCTACCTACCTATCTACATATCTATCTACCTTTACATACTAAAAATTTACCTTTTTTTTGTTTTTTGCTCCATCAGACGACCCTGGTATCGAGGAAGTCACGTCGCTTGCGGAGGAAGTGTTCTCTGCGGCGGGAATACAAAAAATTGCGGTCGCTTCTTCCTCGAACTGTCAAAACCCCAGATTTGAGACACAAGGTGAGGAAGGTTTTAGTTTAGGGTTTAACCTCAGGGTTTTTTGTGAGATTTTTCATTTTCTGGCCTGGTTTTTAAGTACATGTATACTCTATATATATATATATATATATATATATATATATATTATATCGTAAAGAACGACGCTTGTATAGGAGATATTCCGCGCAAGCGTCGTTCTTTACGTTATTTATACTGCGTGTTCTTTGCAGTTGAATATATATATATTATATATATATATTGGTGGATATACAGCCCTACGGCGTTTATGAGGACCTCACCGTGACTTCCATATGCAGTTAAAAATAAATGGGGTCCGGTTACCAGATTCAAGTGTTGAAAGGCATTTTCGTTTCTCGTAAAGTTAATTACCAAATTAATTAAAAAGTTTAGAAATGATTTTTGCATTTTTGCTCAGCTCCAAAATCGCTGCTTGAGGAAGAAAATCTGAAGAGGGCATTTAATTGTCTCATTTTAATACTGGAGAGAGAGAGAGAGAGAGAGAGAGAGAGAGAGAGGAGAGAGAGAGAGAGAAGAGAGAGAGAGAAGAGAGAGAGAGTTTTAATCGAGAAATATAAAGAAGAAAACGTTTGTCTTTACTACAAATTACATGGTGTGAAGATAAGAAGAAAGGTTTAGCAATTTAAAATGAAAACTTAAAAAAAATATATTATATATATATATATATATATATATATATATATATATATATATATATATATATATATATATTCATGTTACATAAATCGCATAAAATTAACATAAGTACGAAGACACATAAATCATAATTACATAGTCAGCCCATAAAACCCGAGTGAAAACGAATATAAAATATGGGTATATGCCCATAAAAATTATGATTGCAATCATTATACCCATTAAAATTATAGGCATGAAAATACCACAGGTTTATATGAGATATGAGACTCGACTTTTAAAAATCTTTGCAAGATCTTTATTACTTTGGACAAACATTTCAACTGGTTCAGACGTGTTTCAGCTCGCTTGTTTTCGCTTCCTAACGAATTACAACCTTTTTAACACACACACACACACACACACACGACAATAGCATATAAATATGAAGAAAATCTTCACTGAGAGAGAGAGAGAGAGAGAGAGAGAGAGAGAGAGAGAGAGAGAGAGAGAGAAGAGAGAGAGAGTCATTTATATTAAAAGCATTTTAAAGTTAAAGTTATCTTCAGGAAAACCTTTTATGTAAAAAGCCTTTGGGGGAATTTGTCCTTTTTAACAGTAATGGACTTTCCCAAGCTTTCAAAGAATCCATTATTAGAATTGGAAATAAAGTACTTTATTTAGCGCTTGTAAAAGAAACCTTCCATTTTATTTTTTAGTGCGGGATTACCAACTCCTTTTTATTTATATTAATGGGAAGGCTTCCAAAATGGAATATTAAGATTTTGAAAAAAAAAAAAAAAAAACTTTTTATTTTATTTATCTACTAAAAAAAATTTAATTTATTATTTTTATTTGTAAAAAAAACATTATTTTTTTTAATTTACAAAGAATAAATACGACGGGAAAAAAAAAATTGTTATTGTAAAAAGTAAATTATACTATGATGAATATTTAATAAAATTCAAAATATTTTTATATATCGTATTTCCCGGCGTATAACAAGCACCCTAATTTTGAAGAGAAAATTATTTTGAAGAGAAAATTTAGGAAAATAAAAATTTAGGAAAAAATATACCTCCTACCTCACTTCACATGTACAATTTTAACGAGTTAATTTTAACGCAGGGTGATTTTTGGAGTATTTTGGGGGGAAAAAAAGTGCGCTTTATACGACGGGAAATACGGCATATATATTTTTATGTAAATATTTTACATTTAAATAAAAAAATAATAATTTTCAGAATTTTAGAGCAAAGGATATGCAATATCATTTAAATAATTTTATACAACCGTATAAACAATGACATATATATGAAATGAAATGAAATGAAAAGGTTTATTGGCAGACTATAGTCCATATGACAAATATTATTAATACAATGACAGTTCATATACTAAGGATAGAAATATATACAATTGATTAGAAATAATACTGCACTGTCGAAGTTAAGTGGAGCTACAGACAGACGTTTTCGTACCAAGAAGTCCATAGCTTAGAGGATAAATGACAGGACTCATGGATAGCTTGGATGATCTGGTTGGTTGATTTTTTAATTCTTTGCATTAGACTGTGTTGAGCACGTCTTCTTACCTCGGGGAAGCTCGGGACAATGCGGGTAGCAAACATTTGCGAAGCTGAGCATCTCGGGGGTAATTTATGTAAGAGTCTAAAAGACCTGTTGTACAGCAAATTTAGGGTTCTGCCAGAACCTTTTTTATAATTCACCCAGAGTTGCTGACCGTATATATTACTGCAGAAAGTACGAAAGAGTGTGTCTTTAGCTTCACTTGTACAGAAACGAAAGTTCCTTATGGTCATATTCGCTTTAGCACACAGGCTTCGACATTGTTTTCTTATATCCGAGTCATCACTCAAGGAGCTGGTAATAGTTTGACCCAAATACTTTAACTCTTGTACTTCCTCAATTACTTCACCATTCATTTTAAACCTTATATCAGCTGGTTGATTACAGCTTTTAGGATGAAATTGCATAACCTTAGTTTTTGTAACATTAAAAAGAATATCATGTTTCTGCGAATACACTTCGCAGACATTTAGTAGCCGATCCAGACCTTTAACAGAGGGACTTATTAACACCATATCACCGGCATAAACTAAGTTATTTATCCTTGTGTTATCTATACAACATCCTACTGTTGCCTCATTAAGTGAAGCAATTAATCCGTCAATATACACATTAAACAGCATAGGGGAGCAAGGAGCCTTGTCTCACCCAGCAAGAGGAGCCAAAACACTCGGATAGTACATTGCCCCACCTAACAGTGAAAGATTGGTGGGAATACCAAAATTTCAATAAATTTAATATGTACATGGGATTTATTATTTACTGTCATGGGAACCTTCCTGTCTTCTAGTTTTGCAAATAAAATATTGTGGTTCACCCTATCATATGCCTTACTTATATCAAGGAAACAGCTATAAATGGTTGAATTACTGTCAATGTATTTAGATATTGTTTCTTTAAGTACATAGATACACAGGTCAGTTGAGTGGGACCTTTTAAAGCCAAACTGATTAGGAGATGTCCATAGGAAATCGTTTAATCGGAGTAACAAGAGTTTTTCTAGTAGTTTCGAGAAGCAGGAAGCGACAGCAATAGGCCTGTAATTATTGCTGGACAGAATGTCTCCGTACTTATTTTTGACCAGGGGCAACATATATACCCTCATGAACTCTGCAGGGATATAGCTATGAGCAAGCATGGCTGATAGGAGCAATGATATATGCAGACATACTACGTCATTTGCATATTTTAAGGGCTCATTCGATAAGTCACCTACCCCTGACGCAGAACCAGTCTTTAACTCTTTAATTAACCTCTTTACTTCAGAAAATGATATCAAAATATTTTCCCTTGTCCCTCCCACAATCGTTTCGCTGCAATCTATCTTAAGATTATCCCTACTCACACTATTAAGAATGTTAGAGTAGTGGTTTTTCCACAGCTTTGCAATTTCATCCTCCCCCGACACCCCATCGATTGTCGGAGGGAGGACATTTTTGACACCCGTTTGATTCTTAACAAGGGGGGCAATATATAATATATATATATATATATATATATATATATATATATATCCTTTAGCCTAACTTTAACCAAATATATCCATATTTGGTTATGGTTAAATTAAAGGACAAACTTTAAGCACATATTTGGTTAGGTTTAAGTTAAGTTAAAGTATAGATTAGTTTAAAAATAGATTTGGTTACGGTTAGGTTAGGAATTAGGTTGAAGGTAGACAAGAAGGTGTAAGGATTAAGCTAGGTTAAGAATTAGTTATGTTAAAAATAAAATATATAACGTTAACGTTAGGTGAGGTTAAGGATTAACTAGTTTAAGGTTAGATTAGGTTAAGAATTATTTAGTATAAGGATAAATTAGGTTAAAAATTATTTAGTATAAGGATAAATTAGGTTAAATTAAGGTTAGGATAGGTTAAAATTGAAATTTTCAATAAAGTCGAGAATTTTCA